>WAAD01024284.1:683971-754733 GCA_013389945.1 Fregata magnificens
AGCGGAGCCGGCGCTGCCCCGGGGAGGCGAGAGGTCCGTGGGGAGGGAGGATGCGGGGTGATGGGGGGTGCGGGGGGACGGAGGGGGGTCTCAGCGCGTCCAGCGCAAAGTTGGGTGCTGCCGCGCCTCCGCCACAAGCTCCGCTTGCATCCCAGCCCCAAATCACGGAGGGAAAAAAGGACTTGCAGTTTTAGCACGGGAAAACGCCGCTGGCTGCAGGCAGCCCTGAGCTGGAGCCGCGGCGGCCTGCCGAAGAGCGATGTTTCTTGAAACCAGGCCAGTTGCCTTCACCCTGCCTGCCTCGACACGAACCGCCGCCTTTCACGCTCGCATCACCCCTTCACGCTCGCATCATCACCCCTTCACGCTCCCATCACCCCTTCACGCTCGCATCATCACCGGCGCTGCTGCCCGCTCGGAGCGGCCTGATCCTCTCCCACCCGCAAAAGCATCCGAATATGCGGGTACGGTCGGGGCAGAACACGTGTGCACGGGCACGCTCAGTCGTGTGGCGATGGGTTGTTCAGGGCGTGCTTCGTACAGGTGGGAGGCCGGAAAGGTTTGGGAACTGACTGGATAAGAAGCATCTTAAAGATGCGAGATGAGAATCGTGCCAGCATGGCATGAAGTTAACAGAAGAATATCGGTTTTCACATGAAATATGTTTTATTATATTTAGGTAGCACAAACTTCAGACCACAAACGGCAGAGCAGAAGGGAGATTATGACTCACAGATGTCAATTTACCGGTACAAGTGTTAAAAAAAAAAAAACAACAAAAGTCATTAGCAACCAGCTCTTGTGGTTCTCTCACTCCGAAAGTCTTAACAGTCTCCGACACGCTGGCAGAGACCGGGCTGCTCTGATCAAAGATGGGCTCATTTGAGCCAGCATTCATTTGAACATCCCGGCTGTAATGGGGGGGAGAGGGCAGCCATGTGAGACAGCCTCCGGGGTTCAAGGCTGCCTGCTAACCCATAGGATGAACCAGGGTCCTGCTTGCAAACACCATAGAAACCTTCAAACGCACTGAAAGATGAGCTGCGGATGCAAACGTTACGGCTCAGGATTATTTCTAGCTTCTTCAGGGGTGCCTTTCTCAATCGCTTAAGGTGTATTTATAGAAGAAAAGTTCGTGTAACTAAAAGAAGCTGCGAGGTGCCGGGGCCAGAAATCGAGAGCCTGATTCTGGCTCACACGAGCAGCCGGCTTTACCCAGGCGGATAGCTCAAGATGCAGCCAGCAGGAAGTTTGAGAGCTAGCAAAGCCGGGCAGGCAGTTAGCACCAGCCAAAAGTTCATCTTTCAGGCACTTCATCCATTGACAAGCACTCGCATTTCCAATTTTGCAGGCAATCGTATTTTCAATTTACTTGCAAGCTCAGTTATGGGCAACCTATTCCTGCAGCAGCAGAGCAGGACTGGCGATTTGCTGTGTGACCAACATATAACCTCCCTCCACTGATTCCCGTGAGCTTTGGAGAACGTGAGCTGTGCTCAGGCAGGGCACAAGGTTTGAAACCTTGGGTGCTGGGTCCTTGGTTTGAAACCTACCACAGGAATGAACCTAGAAATCCGAAAGTGAAAAGAGGATGGCTGTAAGGATAAAACTTGGTCCCCATTGCCTCTCCCCATACAGGATAATGTGTTTGCACCTGCCCTTCGTTTTGGGTTTCTTTCCCCTCTCGCCCATAGGGGATGGACAGCAATGATTGAAGGAAGAAACTATAGAGAGGAAAATTAGCAGAACTTTTCCAGTTGAAAATCAAAAGGGGATTCAGGAGAAACAGCTGCCTTTCTATATGATGCCTTCCAGAGCAGGCTTGGGAAGAGAAACCTGATGCAGTTATCGCAGCCTGAAAATCTTTCCCTTCCTACACTTCGCTCAGCACGCTGCAAACTCCCGGGCGAGCGTGTGCACAGGCAGGCTGCGATCCTGCGGCAGGGCGAGTGTGGGAGAATGCGCGTGTGTGTGCACACGAGCGCGGGGGGACCGGTTTATGCAGCTGGCTGCGAGCTCTCGGCCACAGCGATGAAGCCATCAGAAAGCACCTGTGGTCCCAATCGTATTAAAATGACCCGAGCGTTCCCCCCGATTCAGCGGCGCTCGATAATCCACCCTGCTCAGAACGAGTGCAGCAAACCACAATCCCCAGACTGAAACAGAAGAGGAGGCGCGCGGCGAGGTCACCAGGGCTTGCCCAGGTGGGCGCTGACGGGGACAGGCTGTCGACGCCATGTAGGAAAAGGCTCTCATGAGCAGAGATGGTCCCGGATGGAGCTGCCAGTGGGATTAAAAAGCAGCACCAGAGGAGGCAGCGGCTGCCCCTGTGGTGTCTGTGCTTTAGCCTTGCTCCCGTGGGCTGATGCATTTGGCTCGGCCTCTCCTGCAAGTGTTATGGTCTTAAGGACTGGCTGAACTCCAGTGCACCTGTAATGGGGCTCCTTCTCTTCTGGACCAGTACAAAGGCTCTAATAAAGGTCTTTCTCACAGCCTGTGTGTTTTTTATTAGGAAAGATAGATACGCTCTTGGCATCCCGGCTCAGCCCTGATCCCGCAAAGCTGATGACACTAAGCCACAGCTTGGTGCAGCATGGCTGTGGTGAAGCTTTGAGCTTCTCCACTCCCCTGCCTCACACCCCCTCCATGCTCCCCCAAACTTCTGTTTCATTTTGCTTGTGCAACGTATGGCAGCCCCGACGTGCGGCAAAACTAGAAATGCTTCCAAAAGTAGCAAAAACCCCCAAAGTGGAGGAAAAGAACGGAGAGGCTGTGGACAGAGATTTCTTCCCAGGGCAGCTGAATCTCTCCTTCGAACTCCGTCCTAGCGGCTGCCTTAATTTGTGTTCACTTCAGAGCCTGCAACATGAAAGCCCTGGCTCTGAACTCCAGCTGAGCCACTCAATGGCTCAGTGTTTGCAGAAGGCATGGAAGGAATCCATTGATTAGTTTCTTCAGCTGGGATGTGACCATTTGGAGTCCAAGACCTGCCAAACATGACTTCGCCTCAGCAACTGGTTCCTATTTGCTGCTTACAGGCTTTAGAAAAATCTTTCCTCTTCCACATCCAAGTTTCGCCCTCCTTTTCCATTCTGTCGTTATTCAACGTTAATATCTATTCAGGCTCTCTCCCGTCGAGGGAGGATGCTGAGTTGCGGAGAACAGCCCTCCTGCCATTAATATAGCCAAAAGATTTTGCCGTTGATCGGAGATAACCATCTGCCCTCCCTCCACAATGCAGCCTGACTGTTTTTCAACAGTTTGGAACAAAGAAAGGACGGGCAGTAATGCCACATTGTTCCCAGGGACGCTGACTAACCTTGGTTTAAAAGAATAATAATTATTCATTTAGCGTCGAGGAAAGGTATTACGAGACTGGACCCTTTGCCGTGTTTTCCGAATGCGCAGTGTGGGCAGGACCGCTCTTCCACGACCTCTCTCCTAGCTGGGCCTGGCTCTTTCCCTTCAGCAGGGCCAAATTCGCTCCTGTTGCGGCCCTTTTGCAAATGGGCAGCTGCTGGCTCTCCTCCAGATGTTATGGAGCTGGGACAGCTTCTCCTCTCCCTCGGATTTGCCCATTCTCATTACAGCAGGCTTAGGATTAGGTGTTACTGGTAGTCTGGGGAAGGAGCTTTTCCTAGCACTGCTGCTACCAAAACGCGGCCACCTCTGGGGTGAAATACAATGGCTATGTAATAACACGGAGCAACACCACCCAGCTGTTATGGACAGGAAATGAAGAACACCATATCCAATTAAAACTGCAGGGGGATATTTATGGCAGAACGTAATTAGCCAAATTGGAGCCTTCCCCAAAACTACCATGGGATTTTTAATGACCGCAAGCGGTCAGGGCTTCGGTTTGATGTTTTGTCAAGTAAACAATATCCAGAGGGCATGAGACAAAAATCAGGAGCAAAGGGGAAGGGAAAGAAAAAAAAAGTGTCGTGCAATTCCAGGGAGAAACAGAGACATGAAAGGATTTATCGTAAGGGGGGCATTGTTGGAAAGAGCAGCAGCCACCACTCCAAGAAAGGAAAGAGCAGGGAGGTGGCTCTGGGTGTGGAGGTGGCCCTCTGCAGTGAGAGGAAAGAGCAAGCAGCTGCCATGACCGTTCCCCAGAGAGATACCTTTCCTGGAATTTAAAATGATATGAGAAATTCTTTCAAGCGCCGTAATAGCTGGGAAGTAGTTGAGTGAGTTTTACGCTGGTAAAAGCAGGCTGGATTAGTAGTCCTGGTGACTACAGCCTCCCCTTTTTGGCTAAGGAGCGGGCATGGAAATAGAGCTCGTTAGTCAGCATGTACTGCCTGTGCCCCCTGGGCTGCCTGTAGGGGAGGCAGGCTGCTCTCAGATCTAGCATTTGTGGTCAGGAGGTGATGACCATCACGAAAGTGTTGGCTCCTCCGTGACCCAGATGTCTGTGGCCTCTGGGGTCCCCTCACTGCTCTGCGCTATAGGGCTGGAGTCACGGAAAGTCCCCATCCTCTGCGCTGTCTGCATTAAAAGCAAGTTTCTGTTCACACTGCGGAGATCCAGACTTCAGGCCCCGGCTCAGCCCCAAGACAGCACTGCCACAATACCATCCTCTGATTGCCCTCCAGGCGCGAGCAGAGGAAGCCGCCTCCGAGCCTCCCCGACTCCTGCTCTCATTAACTTCCCCGCGGAGATGGCTCACAAAAGCATCTTTGTGGCCAGCTGGAGTCAGGACTCCAGCGCACGCACATCCCCACATGGCTGTGAGGGAGCGACACTCCAGTCAACACGCCGTAGGTACCTCAATCAACAGTCTTGCAAGCTGCTTGAGCATCTTCAAGTGCCTCCTGCTATTGGTTTCCCAGGGGTCCCATGCACATTCATAACCTGATTAGCTAATCTGGGCTCGAACAATGTAACTCTGCCTTGAATTTCGTTGGCAGGGGGTGCTGTCACTCACTTGTTACCCTGCTGGAAGAACTGGCTGGATGGAAAATCCTCGTAAACTGTTCTGCAGCGCTGTTTGCTCTCGGTACACTTTCCCTCTCCTCCTCAAGTAACAGCACTGAGTTCTTGGTAAACATAATCTGAGGATTTTTGCTGTTTAACTCTTGATATTCACAATTACTCTGAGCATGCACAGACGATACACACCAAACCTCACCTGTAGGACCTCTCATCTTTGGTCAGATCTCTTGGGCAGCCTCCTTCATAGCAGAAACAAATGCAGCCAGCTCAGACTTAAGCAACACATCTCTGCTTGTGACTTCACCCTTGGCATTCACTGATCTCTGGCAACAGAGGTTACTGAACTGATTTTTGATGGTCCTTGAGATCTCCTTCCCTGGGACACGGGTGGGGGATTACAATGGAGAGGCAATGGGATCATTGCTAATAAAGCAGATCTCCTGGACAGCTAGACTGTATTCACTAACACTTATCTGCTCTTTCAATCTTTCAAAAAAACCACCACCAACAAAAAAAGACCCACTGGTTCAAGAAATAACAAGTAACAGCCACATTCCACTTTCATGAAGGTGCCAGGAGCCACACAAGCACCTCCCAAGGAAGGTCAGTCCAGCACCAACCTCTAGTATACAAATCCACAGCCTAAGAAATGGCAGCCACCAGAAAAACACACTTGCACACAGCCAGTTGGAAGTGGTCAGCACAGGGAAATAAAACACTTGACTGCAATGACCCCCAGGTTGACGCTGTGGCCAGGACAGAGGGGTTCAAGAGATGGAAGTTTAATTCCTGGTCAGCATTTCCACATGACCTCTTAACAAACCTTTGTGCCTCCATCCCCCTTTTTTAATGAAACGACACTTTCTCGCTTCACAAGGGGCTGGAAGCATCAGTTCGGCAGTCCCGAAGGAAAAGCTCAGGGGCTGGGGACTGTGACAGGGCCTCACCCAAGAGAGATTTGAGGGGAAAGCTCAGGAAAGAGAACTGGGATTCCCATCAGGACCCTGGGAGGCACAGATACTGCATCCACCATGGCCAAGATCCCTCCAGCTCAAGCCACTGTCCCAACATGACCATGAGATGACAGGTGCATACAGCCAGTATGTGTGGGCACGATTACCCCACGTACACCATGACCACAGCAAGGGAATTACAGGATGAGACCCACACTAGCAATTAAAGCCCTAAAGCTGCCCTCCCCAGACAGGCTCTGCTGGTGGAGACACCCCTTCAGCCGGCCGCTTCACTCCTGGGATGAAGGATTTGCCTGCGTATGTGTTTCAAAGAGGAAAAACCCTCGCCCAGCGCTGGAAACCTCCTCACTTGCAATTGTCTCCGCTTGGCAACCCGGCCCGATAGTGAATAAACGACAGAGAAATATTCCGCTCTACACGTGTTTGGGTTTTTCGGGGTGGTTTTCTTGGACGGCGATCCTGGCTCTGCAACAATACCCGTCTTGTTCGGCCCCCGCGCTACAGAGCAGGCTTGAATAGATCTGTCTAAAATTATAAGCGGGCAGCCCCTGGGCTCTGAGAGATCACAGGCCACATGCTGGGGCTGAACAAAGACTCTGCTATTTCCTAACAATTAGTCCAGCTAAAAGGACATCTATCTCCTTCCATTAGAGCCACCACGTGCCTCCCAGTCAGTCCATTGTAAAGCTAATTAAATAACACGCCTCTCTCCCCATGAGGGTCTCCTGATTAGTTCGCCTAGATCCTAAATCCTTGCTGGTGTAAATGGGGAAGAGACAGCTGGTCGGCAGGAGCCTGCAACTCCAGTGGAAGTATGGTCACCCATCTACAGCTATCACCATCGTCACCAGTTATTTCAGGTTTTTTAATTATTTTTGGAAAGCTGTTGAACGGAGATCTTGAGATATAAGGGGGTTCAGCACACAAACTGCTTTGCTTCCCTGTCCGCTTCCCCACCACCTGCAGCAAAAGTTGTGAAAACAGCTGATTTTTTTTTTTTTTTTGAAGGGGGAGGGCTTTGCTAGTAGTTGGAGGAAAAAAGCAGATGTAAATATTTTTCCTAAATATATTCCGGGTTGATGCAAATCAGTTTGGGTTTTTTTTCACACACTTCTCATTGGGCTAAAACAGCGAAAAGAAAATAAACAAGGAAAAAGGTTTGTCATTCAACCTGAAGTAAAACTTTCTATTTTTGCACTTTTACAATGGGAAGAAATTTCAAACTGGAAAAAAAAAAAAAAAGGTCAATTAAAAGTAATCTGTTAACAAACCCTCTTTTTGCCCAGGTAGTTCACCTCTTTGAGGAGGTTTCTGTGGGAGGGGTAGGTCTTGGATGCGAATGAGCTGAAATGAATCTGCCTTTTTAGCTGGGAAGCCCAATTCGTGTTTTAACATCACAAGTGAGATGAAACAAAACATATCTCCGACGCTTGGAGTTTCCTTCCAATGTGAAAATTAGTTCTGGCAAGTCAAGAAAATTCATTCAGACGATACACCAAACATCACAGGGGCTGTCTGCAATGTCCTGAGCAATGCTTCAGGGAGGCCAGGGGCCACCACAACCCATCATCTGTCCCTGGAGGAGGTTAACACAGCTCTTCTGCAACGCCCAACCTGCACCTGCTCAAGCCGAATGCCGCGACCGGCTTTTCTCTCCGTCAACCCATCCCGGTTCTTCAGGGTGAGCTACATTTGCACCACCACGAGTGCGCAGCCTCGCACAACGGCACGAAACTGCTAAATCGCTCCAGATGTTCAACACCTTTTCTCACACGCTCCCAAGACCCGGAAGAAATACAGTTTCCTTCTGCCAAGTCTACAGTCAGCAATAGTTGCAAATATCCCCTTTGCCCCCTTTAAAGCATTA
The DNA here is from genome assembly GCA_013389945.1 of Fregata magnificens. NCBI lineage: Eukaryota > Metazoa > Chordata > Aves > Suliformes > Fregatidae > Fregata > Fregata magnificens. Next base: position 691,757 of record WAAD01024284.1, read on the forward strand.
TTTTCCACCACTGGCTATTTAAATCATTACTTTCACACCAAGAGGGAATGGTTAGAAAACTGGGAAGGTGGGTCAACAGACTAATCAGCTGATTTCCTGTGGGCCTTCGGCTCCAGGCTTGAAACAGCTGGACCTGCCACTACAGACGGAGCTCCGTCCACCCAAGGAAAACAGAAAGACCCCATTCCTCAGCTCTCATGGTGGGGAGACAGTGGGAGGAAGGACACAGAGGAGGAGGCACAGCTTGGTTTCGTTCTAATGGGAACAAAAGCTTGCCCCTGTTTTCCAAACCCACTAGCTGCCTGTGCTGCTCACAGCCATCCAGGGTAGCAGCCGCTGTGGAAGCCTGGGTGGGAAAATGCTGGGAAGCTTTAGAAATGCATCAGGGCTTGCTAGGAAATATATTAATTAGTGTGTGTGTGTATGCATGTCCATAGGCTTTTATTGTAAAAGCACAAGGATCAACTCATTGCTCGTTGCTAACGAAATCATACGAACCCTACGCCCAGGCAATGCAAACGTTTTACATCAAATAATCAAATTTTACAGGGACATATCAACAGGGCCAAGTAAATCATCATTAAAAGATGCTACATGACTCACTTGAAGGCCTACAAGGGGTTGGTACAAGAGTCAAGCCCAAAACACAGTTTGAGTGTAACCTAGGAGCATGCTACTCAGCCCTCCGGCTGCTTTCAAACCCCAACAGCCAGGTCTGACTGCTTCAGTCATTGCTAACCTACAAAAAAAAGGGCAAGAGCCAAGAAAAAAATGTCTTGTATTAACCGCCTGCCTGCCCTCACCCAGCTAGTGCCCTTGATCCCAAAGCTATGGGAATGGCTCCACAAGCCACTTGATTAATAAGAGCCCAGGGGGGAAAAACCGTTTATATAACCTCATCTTCTCTAAACTTCCTAAGTGCTTTAGAAAGTGGCTGCCCTGGAAACCCAAACTGGAAACGAAAAATATTATCTCTTCCATTTATAAACATCTCCAGCGCTAATGAAGTGAGGAGCGGCAGCAATGGGGAGGGGAGCGTCGAGATGCACTTGGCAGGCGTGGGAGAGCCCCGATAAAACCATTTTGTTTCAGGTGGGTGTGGAGCGGAAAGTCCTCCCACTGCGGTCCAGTGCCACTGTAGGCTGCTGACTACAGCACTGCGAGGCCCCCGGGAAGGAATTTCAGAAGATGGATGGTTATGGAAGTATCTGCTATGCCAAACACAGAGGCAGACCAACAGCCTTACTAGGTGCAAATGTGGGGGGAAGGAAGACAGGGCGACATGAATGAGGCAAGAGCAGATGGATGAAACCTTAAAAATCAGTTCCCTTAGCTTGAAGCTGTAGCTCGGATGAAGCATCACGTCCTGATATTGGAAAGCAGGGAACGAGTATCGGTACTTACTGTGCACACATACTTTGTGGTGCAAACTGCACAGACTGGGCTCCTTGTGCGTGTCAACAGAGCACGTCTGTTTACACCAATCTGGTCTAAATAAACATATGAGTGATCCAGATTAAGCTCTTGGGTTCAACCACCCTCTGCCTTGCAGCCCCTCAGACACACATCTGAATCAGAGAGCCGGGAGAAGGATTCTGCAGAATAGTCCAACCTATTTCTCCATTTTCTTTCCATGTTGGCATTTCCCACGAAGATTTGTTTTTGCATCAACACAGCCAGCACCAGAAAATGCTGAGTTTTGGCTGGAAATGTTTGGATTTCATTTTGACAAAATATTGATGATTTCCACAGAACAATCTGTCACTTTTGGCAGCAACAAGAAGAAAAGTCAAAAAGCCGTATTTCATCTAGATAGGAGACAGAGCTGACACCCAGCCTGGAACTCAGCACAAGTGGAAGGCAAAGCAGGCTACTGGGTTGCGTTGTTATCCTGTCATTTTGATTACTGTAAAGCAAGGAAAACTGCTACTACTTTCATGTAGTAGCTGTTTGCCTGGATAGAAACACAACCAAAGCTGCCAGACAAAGGAAGCATCTGGTCTCCTGGGGTTAGGCAGTAACTAGATGCAAAGCAGGGGAAGAGAAGGTCTGATCATCTCTGGAGACATTTCACAGGAGATGTAGATACCCCAGGGTTGCAGTGTGGCGAAGAACTGGTCCAGGGCAGGACTGAGATGCCAGCTTTATTTCCATCACTACCTTCCATCATTATTCACGCCTCTTGAGCCTGCAAAACTGGGTTCAAATCTCCAAATCTCTTCTGTGAGATGCCCGGAACTGACCAAATTAGAAATTTTCCATGAACAGGGTCCCTTGGGGCATCTCCTTTTTTCCTATTCTACCTCAATGCTGACATCAGTCTGGCCAAAACAAATGCCCTCTGCCCCCCCTTAAAGTTAGGATGTGGAGAGTGAATCATGCAAACCAGGGGAGAAAGGCATTTCCAACTCCTGAAAAACAGTTGCTGATGAGTTAGGGAGAAGTAGTTTGGGCCAGCTCTTCTTAGAAATCAAATCTCTGCTTTGGTGGAGCAGTTTCTTTTCCTCCATCCCATTTGTGCTACAGGAAGCACGAATATCTGCAAGTGTTTTTGCCACCCCGTGCGCCCCTGCTCACGCAGTGTATGCCATGTCAGCGGCCTTGTTTCCCTTTCCAGGAAGGGAAGTCCTGTCATGAACTTTATTATATTGCTTTTTGGTGTGTGCTCCCACCCGCTCCATCGCTAAATTCAATGGCAGCGATCCCACTGAGCGGGTTGAAGCCAACCCTGTTTTCCCGCAGGCTCACCGAGGGCTGCAGCCGGCTTCGGGGGTTTAAAGATTAGATCCTGGCCTTGAATCCTAACCTGCCTTTGCAGCGTTGCGGGGGAAGAAAAAACACCAAAAGAGGAACCCTGCCTCTAAGAGGGATCAGAGGTCTCTGAAGGCGGCTCCCAAAGGATGGACCTGCACCGCTCACACTGGCTGAGAATCGCCTTTCATAAGCCTAACACCGAAAATAAGCCCACATGCAAATTCCACTCTCCATCCCATGCTTTCCCCACACCTCACTCGAGTCATTTGGAGGCCGGCAAGCCGCCCACTGCAACTGTCTCATGGCTCTTCTGCAGAGAAACCATCTTCCCAAGATACACACTCAACCTCATTAGCCCTGCCTGCTGCCAGAGAGGCAGCTTTCCTTCCCGGGAACCAGCTGCAGAGAGAGAAACTGTATTTCATCTATTGTGAAACAGCCAACAATTGACCTGCTGCAACTTTTTCAAAGCCTATTGATACAAAACCCCACAGGGGAGGGTCCATCCGGTGGGCTGTGTAAACTTCAGCCCGTGTTTAGCAGCTTCAAGGGCTCAGCCACGCTAGCAGCACGGTGTCGCTTAAGACGTCTATTTCTTTTTTTACCATATCGTGCACTTGTACAACACTGTTCTCCAAGGACTTCCAGCCACTCGCCTGACCTCAATGAATTCAGCATCGCAATGAAATGTGCAATGAATTAATCATCTGCATCTCCAATGTGAGAAACTGCTACGTGGTGGCTCACAGGCAGCCTTTTGAATGATTTAGGCATCTCACTCCAATGGAAGCCAGTGAGGTTTAGATGCTTAAAGACTTTCTGTTAAGTGATGTAGCCAAGGTCTTCCATATCCCAGCTGTAAGGTCCTCTAATCTCAGCCAGATCTCCTAAATCTACTGTTCTTATCCCTGAGAACCCTTCCTCCATAAAAAGACCACGGATGCGGGGGAAGAGCCACCAGGACCTAGAGCTCAGGTGAATGAAACCACTCCACGGTCTGGGAAGAGGATGTTGCGTGATACAGACCAGGCGTTGCAGGGTCCTTTCAGTCAAACAGTTGATTGCTGCAAAGCAGGAATGAAGAGGAGAGATGCTAAGAGAGCAGCGAGAGAGCACGGACCCTGTATCTCTCCCCAGGAGCTCCACGCAAGGTGAGAAACTTCACATGCACAAAACAGGGTCTAGTAAACAAGGCGCAGAAAGCACACTGCATTAGAGAAAGCTCAGACCTGGGTATGCTCTGAAATGCAGGAATCGTTTCCATCCACAATTAACAGCAGGGGCAGCTCGATCTTATTTCTATTCAATTTTAGAAAGAGAGCAGAGAGATGCAATCCCTTACAGGGCTTTCAGGGAATATTGGTCCTAATCCTGTCCTTATTCTTGTGTGGCCCTAAGCATGGTATTTCTCCTTCCTGCTCTTCACCTCTCCAGCCTGCATATAAGCTCCTTGAGCTGCATGGGGCATGGGACAGTCCAATCCTCCTGGAGGTGTCTGTGTGTTAGAAATAACAATAAAAAAACAAAGACAGACCATCCTAATACAACTTGCCCCCCTCCCCAAATGTCTGACAGCCTGGTTTCTCAGACTAAAGTGATGCAAATAGCTCAGATAAGGTTCAGATAAAGTATCTGAGCTCTCAAGGGCTTATCTGAGCTGAACACCAACTCAAAAAATTCTGAAATTTGCCCTGTGGGACTATCTCCGTAGAGCTCGATTTCCATCTGAAGCCTCGACCTCCAGAGGCTGCAGTAACAGCTACTGCTCAAATGCATTCTTGAGATAGCCGGGTGGGACGTGGCAGGTCTGCAGCTCCCCTGTCATGCACTATCTGGGGATTTGCCTTCTGGTGGGAATGTTGCAAGAGCTGGGCTGATGGCTCAAGGAACCGGTGACGGCACCTTTCACCGCCAGCACTTACACTGTAACAGATGAGGTAAAACCTCCTTCGGCAGCGTCAATGGAAAGATCACTTTCCCTTGGCTAAAAAGTGCTCTGTGCTGGCTTTTCCTTTCAGCTGTGTTCCCTTTCAGTAATTGCTAGCAGAGGGAAGGTTTGCGGGAGAGCACCGGCTTAGGGTGCCGCGCTGCGAACTCTGTCACAGACTGTGTCAGCATAGGCATCGTGCTAAGATTTGGGGTTTCCAAAGCAGCCTGGATGCAACGTGGAGCTGGGTGCAAAACACATCTGGGCTCCTCTGAAAATCTCAGCCTGCCAGGATGTAAAGGGAGTCAGCAACTGCGGCAAGGAGCTCTGATGAAACAGGCTCACGGTAATGGACAATCTCTGATATTCATTTACAGTGATAAACATTCGTGCTTAAAGATCCAGCCTTTCTGAAACACAGATAGCTGCAGCGGTCTCAAAATGTGTGAGACCTGGTAGCGAGCATCCATTTATAGTATGCAACTCAGACTGTGAAAGGAGCCAGGGGAAGTCCAAGGCCAGGCTTAGAGAGGGTATATTGAGATCTCTCTGTAAAGTTGGTACAAAGGGTCCATTAGCTCACTTACACCTGGACTAGAGTTATCCTTTGTCCTGCAGGAGCATCAAGGGTCTCCCATCTTACAGGCAGTTCCCATATGCTGGGTGCACTACAAACACAGCAGTAAAAGACAGCAGGAAGGATTCCTCCCCAAAGGGTTTGCAACCAAATAATTAGTAATCTAATAATTTATACACCTAATGTAAATCTAGCAAGGGTGAAAAAAAGAGCTTTCTGAAAACCACTCAAAGCTGTGCAGAAATTACCCCCAAATCTCGCTGATTCAAGCAGAGAAAGATTTCCTCTCTGTAGAGGTTTGCAACCGTCAGGCAGAGTTCTCAGGCAAGAATAACTATGAAATTCTATAGGATGGCTCATAAACCATAGAAAAAAAGGTTTCATTTCCTACTAAAAAATTCCCAACGGCTCATTCCCAAAGGGCCGGCATGCCAAAGGGCTGCTGCAGAGCACTGGCTCCCCTTCCGCATCAGCACTTCGCCCTGGCTAAAAACCAGGGAGCCGGGGAAAACGCGTGGGCAGGCTACGGGCTCTCCGCAGCTCCCCAGCGCTCAGCTGTGTTGGCAGCACCAGGGTTAACCGCGGCGGCGCCCTGTAATGCAATGATTTCTGGTTTATTTCAGCAGGGGAAGTGTGTCCCGGCCTGATTAGCCCAATGGTTTCCTCTTTTCCCATAACCTCCAGACCCCCATGGCCTAAGTGTTTACTTTCTGAAATAAAAAATCTGCTAGTGTTTTTCTTTTTTCGGGGCATGTGTATTTTGGGAGGATTCGGGGGGAGGAAAGTGGAGAGGGGGAGTTGAATGGGATGGGAGGCTTGCATATACCTCCCTTCTCTCTCCCACCCCTCACCCCCAGCTCCCTTCCAGCTGCAACCTCTGAGCTGAGACTTCTGGCTTCAATGTGAGAGAGAGAGAGAGAGAAAGGGAGAGAGAAACGTATTAATGAGAGAGTTCAGTCTCTTGCTTCAGCAGCTATAAACACAGCGAACATCTGGAGGGAGAGAGAGGTGCTTCATGCTGCCAGGAGCTGAAAGAAACAGGCTGTTTTCAGGGTCCCAGCCCCCTGCGCTCCCCACATCCCCCTCTGCCTGCCCTGCACATATGCACGCTGCTCTCCTGGCATCACCCAGCCAGTCCTGTCCATCCGGAGAGAAAATAGTAGCTGGTCTCACGTTGCCCTCCCTGCTCCATGCCAGTGCAGCAGAGCCCACCTAGGTGCTGCTACAAGAAGGGCTGGCCACGTGCAACCCAAACTCTTTAGAGAGGGTGCTCTGCTGCCCACTATCCCCAGAGGCAAGCGCTCATGGGTCCCAGCGTGGTTCTGTAGGCAAAGGAGGTTGGGAAAGTTCAAAAAAAAAGCAGCTGTGCTTTGTGTGGCCTATCTGAAGCAAGCGTTTGGTGGCTCAGGATAGTCACCTCCTCCGGAAAAAGAAACAGGTACATCCACCACACTCCATCCCTATAGACGGATCAATCCTACTCTAAGACCAACCCAAAATGAGACGTCTTCTGCAGTCATCCTCAAGGCACCACAGAAGCCGTGGATAGCCTGTTGCTTACTCCCTTTCCCACTTGACTCTACATCAAGTTATTCCTTCCCCACGACATACTGAAGCCGCCAGTGCTGCTGCTCATTTTTGCGATGGCCCTGGTGCAGTGCGCTAACTTGAGTTTTGCTTCTTGCGCAGCTCCCATCCCCCCGATATACTGGACACCCTCAGCAAATCTGCAGGCATCACCCAAAAACCGAGCAACAACCTTCTAGCTTTCACCCAGCCTCATCCAGGGGACCAGCGCCCTGTTCAGAGCACAATTCCTCCCTGCGTGGCAGCTGATCCCCAGCTGACACCAGTCTGCAGCTCAAGTGGGAAAAGAGCTCAGCGCTCATTCTCTGGTGATGACCCAACACGTAGGGAGTTCCCTTGGGTTTTATCTTTGAGAGGCGAGACAGGGATTTTTCCAGAGTCAGGCAGGAAACAAATGGAAAAGCGAAAGCCTGGATTTTTGTCATTCTATTGCTTCAGCGCAAATAAACCTCTCCAAGTGCTGACTTGCAGCAGGTTACAGTGGGGGATGCAGAGGGAGCATCACTAGGTATCATAGGGTCGCCTGCACGTGTTTTCCTCACCTGTGAAACGACAGGGATCCACACAAATCAGACACCGAGTCCAGCTCCCACTGAACAGCAAACCAGTAACTGCTCAGCATCCTTCCCAGGGCCTTTGCAAAAGGGCCAGGAGAGTCTAAGACACCACAGGCAGCCCATGGCTCTGCAATTTATTCACAAGGCATAGAGGGATCTTTTCTCTCCACTGACAGATTGGAGTAAGTGCTCTTAATGGAGAAAATTATGCGTGGCCTTCAACAAACCCAGAGCACCCAAGTATAGGAGGTGTGACATGCCTTTAACTGGAGCCAATGAAACACCCAAAGACTGCCAGGAAGAAAAAGGGTGAAGGAAAAACCCATTTCAACCGGGCTATAAACAGCGCCAGACCCCAATGCTTGCAAGAGGCTGAGCCGCCTCACCGGCCAGCGGAAGACAACCGAACCCGGCAGAAAGGGCTCATTCATCCCCCGGGCCAGAGCGAATGGCCAGGAAGGGCTGCGGATCTGGGGGAACAACCAGCAGCAGGTTGGGCGGAGGCAGTATTTTGTGCACAGCTTTTGATGAGCCTTGAAATGAATTAGCATCCTTCTCCTCGGCTCTCACTCATCCCTCCCTGTGATGGCTCACCCCTTTTTTTCTCCCCCTGTTCTGTTTCCCTTCACCTTCCTCTACGTCCTCCCTTGCCCGCTCCCCATTTATTAAGGAGGGAGAGAACAGACTGACCATTCCAGGAGAACTGCCTGAGAAGTTCTGCTAGGTCTCGCAGGCGCAAGCAGATGTGCGTGCCCTGTGAAAAGACACCCATTCATCTCTGCGGAGAGCGTGCGGGGGAGGCAGCAGCAGCGCAGGGGAGGGGGGAAGTGTTGGAGGAGGCTGAGAAAAGGAAGGAGGCCGCAGTTAAAAATAGGATAAAAGGACATGAAAAAAAATGCAGATTTTTTTTTTTTTTTTTTTTAAAAGCTTCACTTGGAAAATGTGCTGCAGCTGGAGAAGCCATCGGGCTGAGCCTGGTCAGCTTTCACCTTCCCCCGCCTCTCTCCTCCTCCCCAAGCCCCCTTCCTCCAAGCGTGGGCCTGGAAGACAGCCCAGAAACCGCTCACAGAAAGAGCTTTCCTCCGGGGATCTCCACCAGGGAAAGAGCAGGTCTCGTGGCGAAGGAGGGGGCAATGTGGGGAAAAGCAGGGAGAGTTCGCCACGGATGCAGGCGGTCCCCATGGGACTCCTGCCTGCAGTCCAGGCTGAGCTGAGAGCTGGGCTTGAAGGAAGATCACAGCCTGAAGGAAGATCACAGCCAGAGTTAGCAGGGTGGGGGCAAAGGGAGGGCATCCCTATTTTGTATGCGTTGGCGTGCAGCAATGTGGCACGCTGCAATGCGTTGCTCCAGCTACAAGGGCTTTGCTTTCCTGCCAAACTCAGCACAACACTGCTATGGCCCAGGCTGCAGGGACCCAATGTCTATGAAGCACCAGGGGGTCAGATGCAGGTTTGCTGCATTAGGGACATGCCGTTCCCACAGCTAATAAACCCAAAATATTCTGGGCTGAGAGGTGGCACTAAGCTAATATGTCCAGACAGCATTGGCAACAGTTTGGGTGAGGCTGGTCTCCCACAGCACTGTCCTGAATGGTGCTGGGTGTTGCGGATGAGCCTAAGGTGATACCTTTTATTTGTGACAGTGCCTCGGTGCAGAAAGCCTGACTGAAATCAGCCGGACTGCTTTCACAGTGGCATCGGACCCGCAGCTCTAATTTCTCCTCTAGAAAACGCTTTAATTTCATTTCTTGCCTTGCAAATCCCAAAGCCAATCCCATTTGCCTCAGTGAAAGCAAGATCACTCCCCCAAATGCTCCTGTAGTGTCCAAAAGGCTGGGAGCACCTTCAGTCCGAGCACGCTAATTCAGCACAACAACAGTCATAGAAACTTCTTCAGCCAGAGGCGTTTCATCCCTTGCTTGCCATTAACAACAGTTTTATCTCCCCTATCACTAGGGAAAACAAACCTGTTCAGAGTGGAAGGGGTTGCCAAAGTGGCCTTGGCTCAAAAAGGCAGTGCAGTCAGGACTATGTCCTTACTAAAATGATAATACTGCTGTCAAATCTTTTCCTCCACTCCAGTTTTGTGCATAACCTTATCCCAGCCAAAAAACATTACCAGAGGGTAACATTAGGATACTATTACCTTAGGAATTAAACATACGGCGCTAAGTGCGGCTTTCAGCATCCTTTCAGCAGCCCTGCTGCTTCGGGCAGGCACATGGCACCCTTAATTTTGGGCTGCCAGATGGTTCAGCTAACGTGCAATGGCCTCTATGCTCCTATTCCCACCTGTCCAAGGAGCAGAGCTACTTTTCATAAACAGGGAGCAGCTTCCTTCTTGCTAGTTATTTTCTACCACCTCTGGGATGTGCCCTTTGCTTGCTGTGGACCCAGTTTAGGTTGATTCTCTGGGCAATAATAGTCCCAACATATGCACCACAGATTGTGGGAGCAAGCTAACAAATAAACCTGATTCCCTACCATTTCCAAATTTTTGCTTTTTAAACAAAAAACACCACCACCCCTTCTTGTCTTTATCAACAAGCTAAATCCACATCAGGCTTTCCTTTATCCATATCACTGAATAATCTAATCGGAGTTCAAGCACCATGTAAATAAACTCACCCAAGCTTCAAAGGCAAAATATCTTCTCTAAACGCAAGCAGCTCTAAAACTTTTAGAAATGTTGTGGGTTTCTATTGCAAGAGGATATATTCACACTTGCATTTTCCTTGTTGACTTGTTTCTTTCACCAACATCAAGACCATGAAAACCAAAATAGCCTCTAGTGCACCAAAAGAATAGATGACAAATGGTTTTAATGTGCACTCAAAACACAAAGGAGAAATGAAAGACCGTTCCTAGCGGTATATACAAATGAGAGTTTCCTCTCATTTAAAATTAGCAACTGCTCTAGACTGAAGACACAGCAGTATAAAAAAAAATCAGAGAAAGAGTACCTTGCACTGCAACAGGAAGAACTGAAAAGTAATTCTTAGGTATTGCAAGAGAATCAGAGGCCTGTCCTACCCATCCCAATGTACTGAAAGTTTGATCAAAACCTGTTGAAGACAAAGACAGGGGTTTTTTTACTGGCTTCACTGAGGTCTGAACAAGGCTCCAGTCTGTGCAACAAGAAATTTCACAGACCCAGCATGGGGTAATGAAGATCTGGGTTGCAGATATGTTGGTCCCTGGAGAGAGCACTTTCACAGGAAGGGGGAGAGGGTAGGGAAAAAAACACAAAGAAAACTTTCCAGGCACAGATTTGCAAAATGTTTGAGTAAATCCAAATGCTGCAAGGGCAGATTTCATCAGAGCAGAGTTGACATCATGCTGATAGAGGTCACCCACAGGAGTTGAGCAAATAGCTGAAATAAGAACGGCTGGGAATAGGCAGCAGAGTTTTGCTCCAGCCACAGGCACAGCACTCTGCGTCCATCTCCTGCTCACACACAAGTGCTCACCAAAGGAGAAAAAAAAAAATCAAAATGCCTGCATTTGCCAGGGAGAGATTTCAAACCATACATTTGATCGCAACAGTCACTGGTTCTGCTGAACTCTTTAGCTGCAAAAAGTCTCTAAACATCAGGGCTTTTCCCCTCCCAAGGGGCCAATGTGCATAACTAACAAGCCGGGAACAAGTCACAGAAGACCAGCATATGCCATGCAAAAGCTTACATGGGATTTAAGTGCTTCATGATAGGCTTATGTGGGACTTAAGTGAAACATAAACTTCATATTGGCCCTTTGCAAAGGTCACATTCATGCAACTTGAGCTCCTTCGCTTAGTTCCTGTGGTTGGCCTGTGCCACGGCATACCTGAGCCCTCTCCTCTGCCACAGCACAGCCGAGCTCTTTGCTGATGCCTCATCACCCGTCCTGCAGGCAGGAGGACCGACTGCCCGCCCGACATCTGCACTGCCAGTTGGTTATACAAGAAGCAGCCCAAACTGCAAGCTCAGCTTGAAGATTCACAGGCTGAACAATGTGCGGGGCAAGAATTAGTCACCGGCAATTTTGTAACGACTTTCAAATTATGAATGTGTTAGAGAAGATGATCATCTAGTCCAAGTCAGTGAATTGGTGAAAAGTGAACAGCTTTAGCTGTGCACCACATTGCAACCACGCAACCCTGACACCAGCACAGCGTGACCACACATCTCCAGTTGTGGTTACCTGAAGACCATGCCACCACACTCCCAAGGAGCAAGGCAATGAGCTACAAGAGCAAGAGACCCAAAATTACTACCGCAGTGGAATTAAAACTCAAAAGACTCCAGCTCCTTGCAACCCTCCACGGACGCCACACCGCCTTTCCAAAGCCACCAGCGAGGACTTGAGTCCTGCCAATGCTATGAGAAATGCTGAAGATGCAACCAGCAGGCTGGCAGGTCCACCTTGCCCATGGTATCCTCCTGGAGACCCCCATGTCTGTCCAGACCCCAGGGAGCAGTAACCAGGGCTGCAGTCCCTAAATGCAAGGGAGGTACGTGCAGGGCATCAAAACCACCCCCCAAAAGAGGAAAGAGGTTCTCCCAGCCAGGCACCCACGCAATGGTGCGGAAGAAGGAAGCTCCCATCCTTCAGCATTGTTCCTACAGGAGGAGGATGGTTAAACAACGCAGGTTTAAGGTTTTTATCTGCTTTCTGACCCCATCTCCACTGAAGGAGACCCTTGAGGGCCAGCAAGACAGGTACCGACCTGGTGATGCTGTGGTAGGTGCCCTATGGTTGCATTAAGGGCAAAACACCGCAATAAATTAAGTCAGGAGTGGGGCAGAAAGCAAATATAGAAGGAAGGAGACAAGGGGGACACGCTGGACAGCAAACGAGCATAGCAAGGCTTTAAGGCTCGTCTTTTCACCTGCCAAGCCCCACGGCACAGGAGGGAAAGGCTCCATCCTGCTTCGCAAACCCACCCGCAAAATGGTGTCCTACCCGTGCTGTAGTGCTCCAGGCCGGTGGGCACTTCTTGCGTGGCAGGCTCGTCCCAGAGCGGGCAGCACATCCTCGGCTGGCAGCAGGCGGACTGAAAGCCGCAGGTCACCCAGGGATCCTCACAGGGGCCAGCGGCACCTTGCTTCTGGGAGCAGGAGAGGGAAAAGCATGAGGGGAGCGGGACCCTGAAATGGCCGCCCTCTGCAAGGTGGCAGTGCACCTTTCCCCCCCCCAAATCAGGCACGAAGCTCTGCGCCGGCAGGGTTTGCTGAGAAGAAACAGTGTCATCCAGACACACCTGCCTGAGGGGCATCATGACAAGGCCAAAAAGGCCCTTTTTTAAATAAAAGTGAGGGAAAAAAATGAAGGCGCGCAGTGAGGCTGTGCTCAGATGGTGGCGGATAGGGGCAGGTACGGGGAGGACAGGCCATGGGGAGGACACCCTCCATGAGAGGAGGCTCGTTTCAGCCCCCGGAGCTGGAACCGCTATTTTTCGGCAGCGTGAGGCAGGAAGACCCATAGTCCCCCCCAAAAATGCGGGGGGCCTGTGAGGGGGTGGAGAGGCCGCGGCCCTGCCCGGGTCACAGCCCTGGCACTATGGGGGAGCCCGGCCCCACGCTGGCGGGAGCTGGGGCAAGCTGTCATATTTATGTTCATATTCCTATTTATATTGATATTATTTGGGATTATTATGTTTATCTTTATGTTTATATTTGCGTTATTTGTATTTATATTTATGTTAGTTATATTTCTGTGAACATGGACATCTATGCCTGTGTATACATACATGTGTATATACATATGTGGTATGCACACATTAAGTATATACACACGTGTATATTTATATAAACTTATGTATTATTACATAATATACTGTATTTATATGCTTACACATAATACATTATATATTTATAGACATGTATTGATTATATGTGTGATATAGACGTGTGTATACCCACACGTATGTAATCCTAGGTTATAACCGTTATTATGTATTACACAGGTTTGTTTTACTGTATATAAAGTTACATCCATACTTTATAAAGAAAAAAATATATATTATATATACAAGCATATATAGGTATATGGAAATAATGCAGGATATAATTTTCATTTTATTTTATACACACCTATTTTATACATATATATTTATAAATATGTGTATATATAGTGCATATATATGTATATACCTTTTATGCATATATACACATATATCCCCTATAATATATATATATATGGTACATATATGTGTATATCTCTATATAACAGGATGACAACATATACATACATATAAATAAATTCAGGATGTTTTCATTTTTCATTATTATTTCCCTGCAGGGAAATAGTTTTGCTTCATTTCCAATCAATATTTAAAAGCCAAATGCATGCTTGGAACCATTTAAAGGAAAAATATTGAGCTGTGTTAGAAATATTTCATGTGTCAGAGTGGTCTTTTCTTCCTAATTTGGTGAAAATTTTGCTTTCTAGCAAGTCTTCTGTGCAGCCTGGTGTCTCAGCTCAGAGTTACAGCTTTCATCTGACCTTGTCTAGGATCTTTAACACTGGCCAGCATTTCTTTGGGCAAACGTCTATTAATGTGATTTCTCTAAATAAGGGCCGAAGCACGGTCAAACCTGTCCCATAGCTGCTGGCAGTCGCACGGGCATGCCCGGGATCACACTCTAATATATATTATACATAACCACTCATGAGCTGCACAGACAGGAAAGAGCTGGCTCGGGTGAAGGAGCACCAGAGTTGTCCAAAAACTCCAGCCAAACCAACCGAACCTTTTCCAAAGCCTGATCTGCTTTGTGCTGATTCCACTGCGTTCATCCACGGCAGGTGAAGGTCAGCATGGGGAGCGGAGGCACTGGGACAATGGTTACCCTAACAATCCTCCTCCAAACACAAGCACAGGAAATCCGATGCAGCGATCCTATTTCCAGTTGAGGTTTGCAAGCTTGAGGGGTTCAGATAAGCTCTGGGTAAACACTCAGCATTCAGACGCTGCTCTGAACTATGTGAAAGCTTGGAATGATTTAGAGATTGACACCAAGCCGTCTCAGTGAATGGGTTGGCAAAGTCACAGCAACCGAAGAGAAAACTCACTGCTAGGGATAGGAAAATAACCCAAACTCCTTTCTTACCATCACTCCAGGGCGAGCCAAAGGATAAGGGGCTGTGTTGCCGATGGTTGTGTCCATATAGTAACTCATCATCTCAGAGGTGCCTGCAGAAATGGAGATGGACATTAGATGCCCAGCTGCAGAAAGCATAAAAATTGATAGCATCAGCTAAACCTGTGCTTTCTCACAGCTCTATAAAGCTAGGACCAGACTATCACCTTAATGAGTTTAGGCTGGAAAAGTTAAGAGGAAAAAGATCTGTATTAATAGCAGATATTGTGATTAGATGTGTTGTATCAACAATGCAAACACATGGATCCATTAGTGTAAACTGATGAGAGCCTCACAATGGTGAATGAATTATCACCTGGAAGCTGATGGAGCTACTCTGAGGGAGGATGAGATCATATTTCCTTTGCTGTAGAATCGGTGGGAAATTGTTGCCAATTTTTTTCTTTTGACAAAAAAAAGTGCCAGTTTGTTGAGATCAACACCTTTCCTGTAAAAGTTTCATCAAAAACAATGTTTCACAAAGAACTTTGCTGTTTTCAAGAGACATCTTCTGTTTTCCTGCATTAGCTTACATCCCCCTTGCATTGCTGAGACTTATATTCCTGAGTAATTTGCAGCGCCCTAAATATCCATCTCAGCCCGCAGGAGCATGTCACAGTTTCAGATGTCGTTCCTAGCATGGGATGTACTCCTCTGAGCAAGTCCTTCTACCAGTGCTCTTCGTTAGATGTGATTTTTAATCATCGATTAGTCCACTTGTGTAGCTGAGGTGAAGGAGCTGCAGTCTGGCTCTGTTTTCAATATGTAGATGTTTCTCCCCCTCTCCTTTAAATGCACAGCGGAAAATGCAGGGTCAACGCACTTTCTGTGTTTTGGGGAATATGACTTAAAGGTGCTGGGATGAAAGAGTAAAAGGGGAGTAGCCTGGGCTCAGAAGGGCTCACTCAGGCAGGATATGACTTGGAGCCAAGGGGAATGGCTATTTTCATCATGCTGATACACGGCATAGCCTGCGAGACGGAAGAGCTGCCGCTGCTTTAACCTCTCTGAGGACACAGCAGCTCCGGCTCCTCTGAAATACGTCCCTTTTGATTTCTGCAGACCTCCTGTGCTACCAACTGTAACCACTGCAGATGCAAACACTTGTCTGAGTCGTCTTCTAGGCAGAGCCAGCGCTACCACATTACCTTCAGCCTCCGCTTCTACGCTGCACCCACGAATAGCTCCTGGAGGCACTGGGACCTGCTCCCAGCCTCCCCTCCACTCCTTCCCCGCTCACAGAGCCAGGGGCTTCGCTGCTGCCGGGGGCCAGCCAGCGGTTAGCAAACATCCAGGCAAAGGGCAGAGCCTGGTTCAGCTGTGCCTCACTCACCACTTCAGCAAACAGGGACTCCAGAGAGCGTCTCCCACCGCGCTCTCTGACTAATGGCCAAATGCAAAACACCTGCATGTGTATGCGTATTAAATTATTATCATCATTTCCTGCTTGTTATTACTAACTTTTGCTCTAACACCAGTATTTTTTTAAACATCTCTTTGTAATTCACAAAACTGAAAACTACCTACATGGTGAAAGAACGACGAGCCTATTTCTCTTTGCACTTAGAGCAACCCAAAAACACACATATTGCAAGTTACTGTGGCTGAGAAGCCTTAACTAATCTCAGCATCTGTGCACACCCCACCAGCCTGCTCTAACTAGGCGTTAAAACATGTTTGCTTAAATCTCATTGCAGCTGGGTCAGCCTGCAGCTGGGTGAAACAAAGAAGGAGCATGGAGCCCATTTCTGCAATCCAGCTAATGTAGGGTAAGGCGCTCAGTCCCGGTCTGTCACACACCTGTCTCCTGATCCTGACCTTAAACAAGTGTAAACGGTCTCACATAAACATGAACTGATCTCCCTCTTGCTCTAAAGTAAAGACTAGTGCTGCCACACTGTACCAAAGCAAGGCAGACACTGCAAAATGGAGACAGAGAAATCTCCAGGCTGATTCACCTATTTCAATGACACACACGTGTCCGAGAGTAGGGAGTTACAGCGTTAAAATAGCAGTTAAAACAGCAGTCCCCGTGAGCAGCTCTTTTTCCTGCTTTGCAGCTTGTGCAATAGGCAGTTGGGGTTTGGTTTTTTTTTTTCCTTTGATCAAGACACCTAAGTCACACCGGTTCTCGAGAACTGCTTTCATGCCTCGCTGAATGTCGTTTGCATCTTTCTCAGGATACCGTTGCCAGCTGAACCTTCCAGCAAAGTACCACACGTTGATGCTCGAAGCAGCATGAGCTTTGGTTACAGGAGAAGCACTAAACCCATCCTGACACCCAGGACAAAGCTTCACGCAATAAAGAATATCAATAAGATTGCCAGAGCTGTAAAGCAGCACCAGCAACCCCCTCCCAAGCCCTGGACTGGAAAAGGGGAATTATCATCTCTAGACAGCAGCTCCAATAGATTTATAGCAAGGACAGTTTGCCTTTCGGTTTCTCTTCCCCTGCAAGCTGTACTGTTAAAAAGCACAAGTGGGGGTCAGAAATACAATGCAAACCTCAGCAACCATTTGCACCCCCATCCCTGTCTGTTCAAGACAAGTCCAACTGAAATGCAAGTTAAATCAGTCCCCCAACCTGATGCAGATTTTGTGGGTGATAACGGTTAAACGACAGTGAGACGCAGGCTTTAGGCTGCGAAAAGGACCTGGAAGACAAGCCCTGCTAGAAAAAAGCAGGTGAGCAGATTCTGTGCACAAAATAATTGTGCTCTGGAAGAAAACGTTTGCAAGGCCAGCAACAGGAGGCAAGACGACAGCAGAAAGGGAGCTCTGGAGTGCTTTGTCCAGGCTAATTTTAACAGAACTTCCACCACTTCCCATAGGAAACTACTTCACAGCCCAATACATCTCTCACTGTCAGCAAGTTTCCCTGATGTTTGAGCGATATTTTTCTTCTCTTTAGCTTCCTCTAATAAGAACCTAAATAGTTCCTCTCCTCCCCTTGGACGCCATTAGATAGCTTTAATGACTGCTCAGGAGCTTGCAGCTGAACTAAATTCAATGATAGTGCTCTTCATGTCAGGTAACTTGGCCGATATTAAGGAAATCACTGCAGATTTACACCAAGATAATCAAGATCCACAGCTTGCTGAGAGCTGTTAATAAATAGAGGGGAATCAGAGCCATTTGGTAAAACCCTTAATGACTTAACAGCTTGACTTCAGTCTTATTGTTTGCTCTTATTATTCCTGTCGTATTGTGAAAACATGTGCAGGAGAAACAGCATTTATTTTGGGACTTGATCAAGTACCAACCAAAGCTATTAGACTCTTGGGTCATTTCTAAACTAAATTAAAATTTTAATTTCATTTCAACATCCATCCCTCCTCTTTTACATAAGTTTTTTTTTTTAAAACGAATTACCAAGCTTAGTTTAAAAAGGGAAAAGCTGTTTGTCCTTGTGATTAACACACACACCCATGCACAAGTTAAGAAGGAGTTAAAAATGTATATTAAAACAAAGTGAACTTTATCTATTGGATGTATGAACCCTTTACAATATTCCCATATAATGTCTAAGTATTGTATTGTTTTAAGGATGGGGAAAGGGAAGCGGAATGAGACCACAGTGACTTTCCCATGGCAGAGTCAAGACCAGCAGCTCCCATCTCTGTTTCCCAGTTTAGTGCTCTGTGCACAGGTCTCCCCATCTCTTGTAAAATCCTCTGGCTCAGATTGCTCCCCAATTTCCGAGTTGTAGGAAATTTCAGCTTCTGCCCATCCCATATCCGTCAGCCCCAGGCTGGCAACCCAATAAAGGTGTCACTGAAGGGTGGCACAACTGGGACAGCTGCAAAACAGTATTTGGGTGCTTTTCTCCATCCCAATAAACCACCAAGATTCCCTTTCCATGGGGTTAGATGGGAAGCCAGGAGGATGGGGCAGCATCAGCAACCCCATCAAAATATTTGTAACTTCAAAGAACATGAATGAAGACTTTAAAAATGAGAAGCAGCACCTTCAACACGACCATCCTCCATGGGCTGCTGCGTTGGCAGCTCGCTGACCCAAAGCTGCTTAGTGATAGCCATTTTATTTTTGCATCAAGTAATAATTTATCATCTTTGAGGGGGTGGGGAAAATAGCTCGTGGAAATGACATTCTTCCGCAAGGCTTTAACCCTTGAAATCCTGGCACTTTCCAGGCCGCCTGCCAATTCAATTCTCAGGGGAAAGAGTGTTTGTTGATCTGTTGGTATGTTAAAAACCTCATTCAATTAATCAAACCCTGGCACCAGCTTAAAATAAAAGGACCATCCCTAATGCAGGGATACGAGCAACAGAAATGAGCATGTTTCTCTTGCTGCCTGTTTACAAACCATGCTTTTTAACAGATCGGCCACCTCCTGTCTCCATTTCATATCAGGGGATCCTACATTTGTTATGATTTTAAAACTTTGCAGCGTTCTCAAAAATAATACCTGATTTACTGAAGGGAAGCCAAGCAGGGCAGTAAATAATGATGCTATGGTAAATAGAGCAATATAGGAATTGCCCTTCTGCACCCTCAGTAGATACTCCAAGAGATTAAACAACTTGGCTAAGGTCATACAGAGAAAGTGAGGGTGAGAGGCCGAGTATCTGGGCCCCTGAGCCGCTATCTTAACTACACGACGGTGATTGCGGTTGGATTAGCATTGCCATAAGAAGGTTGTCCGCGCTGTTTCTGGGAACGATGTGGCAGGAGGGGCTGCCTGTCAGCACATCACTTTCTGCTTTAATGCTGTGCTCTTTCTTTTCTCAGTAGCTGTCAGATCTGAAGCAGATATGATGGTACCTTAAGAGCCTTCCCATTTGGCTGGACAAACTCTAGCTGGGATGGATGACAGCGGTCGCGAGATAGTGCCAGGACAATTAAGGTTTGGACCAGGCTTATATACACATGTGCCCACGAGCCCTTGTTCTCTGTGCTTGGTAGTAAACTGCTTTCTGCTTTAGACTTCTCCTTTACCCTGCTCATTTGCCTATTACTCAGCTGCTATTTTATAATTAAGCTAAAATAACACCACCGTCAACAGCACCACCAAACCTATAGCAAGCTGACAGCGCAGGTCATGGCAAGGAGAGGGGTTTAGGTGGGATACTAAAGCAGAGAGGCTGATGCCATTAAATCCTCTTGCTCTCTCTTGGATCCTAGCAGTTACTTGCAATTGCAGGAAGATGTGAATGGGTGGGGGGGGTTAATTAGGTCATCTGTTATTTCACTCGCAAATTTCCCTCCGTGAAATAATAGACTTACAGCACAACAGCATGGGCCATATCCTCAGCTGGGGCAAAGCAAAGGGGGAAAGAACCGGATGAGTTTCCCACTGTTCAGCGAGGGATCCCCTGCACTAGGGAAGGATCTGGCCCTGCAAGGAGCATGTGTTCCCTGTCTCAGAGAGCCCAATCTGCCCCGTGGCAAAGGGGTCTTGGTTAGGGATTGAAGGCCCAGCTGTAAGTCTGTGTTTTGCTCCAGACTCCCTGGATGACCCGCAGCAGGATGCTTGGGACCAGCGTGCCCAGATCTGCTGGTGCTTTGAAAATCTCACTAAGCACCTCTCTTCATCCAAACTGCTTTAGAAAGTTGGGTGACTTTTCATTTGTCTGTGCCTCAACTTGCCAGATGTATAAAGAGGAAAATAACACTGGGGTGTTTTCTGATTTGGAGGGGCACGTGGTACCCGAAAGCTCAGCAGTGAAGTGGAGGACAAGGGACACACACACACACATCTCAATGCTGGGTGCACAAAATGCACGGCCAACTTCCACAAAAATCCCAGCCGCCAGGTGAGTGGTGCCATTCCCTGCTGCCCCAGGTGAAAATGTTTGGGTAGCCCAAAAAATCTGGCTTGCCAGAAAATTGTTTACACAACAGGCAGGGGTGAGCTTAAAAAACCAGCCGAATTAGAGGCAGCATGAATAGCCCGTAAGCAGGAAACCACTCTGGACCCAGCCCACAGCCCCCAAAGGTGTCAGTTGACAGCACAGGATGGGAAGTTGATGGTAACTGTAATACCAAATGAGTGACCACATGCAAAGCAATGATTTAGAGACTAATGGGAAGGGGGAAGGCCTTGGCTGTGCTCCTCGGGGACTCGTAACTCCCACTGGCTCTTTTTGGCTGGGTGAGCGGTGCAGGATTGTGCCCTTCCCAAGGAATGGCAGCGGCACGGCAGCACATCCCTGCGGCTGTCACCCTCAGGGCTCCAATTCCTCCAAAAAGCAAACACTGGCACCTATGGCACTTTCTGCCCTTTGGGGGATGACATTGCTATTGAAAACATGCAGAGGTGCGGCAGCCAACCCCTTACAAGCATCCCTCCAAAGACAGGAATCAGTCCCGGTCTGAGGGGGTCCACTCCTTGTCTGTCTGTCTGTGCACAGGGCTGGAGGGATTCGAGTGAGTATCCGAGCCCAGGCACTTCGCTTCTCCCCCTGCCCCGCAACAAAAATAAACAAACCTCCATCCAAACCAAAATGCAACTCAAAACATAAAAGGAACTGCAAATTTAAACCACTGTAATAATGCCAAGGCGCAGCCTTCTACCTAGATGAGGGAAACAATAATGTTCTCCTAAATATACATATAAACTTTATATACTCTATATAAAAAAAAGGATTTTTAAAGGGAAGCATCAGCTCAGACATTCATATAAGATCCTGCAGTACTGTTAGCAAGCACATGAATCAGTTACTGGGTGAAATTGGAAATGGAGAGAGTAAAAGTAAATCACCGGCAAAACAAATCTTAGATGTCCTGAAAATGAGCACAGGTACCTACAACCCACAGAAGAGTTTAAAGCGAGTCTCTCCCCACCACCACTTACTACTTAGCTGAAAGACCAGGGGAAAAGCTTATGTCCTCCACGGCTTCCCACACTTGTCTCCGATCTCTTTCCAACTACCTGGTGCTATCCTCTGCGCTGGAGCTGGAGAGGATGGAAATACCATAGTGTTTGCAGCAGGGCCGCCTATTCAAAGGGAGGGGGAGTGGTCAGCCCCGCATCCAGGGCGGTGGGAAAGGCGAGCTCCACACCGCTCACACTCCGGCGGCCACCGCCAGCCAGGAAAAAGCCACCTCTGGCAGATGTCAAACCGGTGGGACAAAAAAATAATGTTGCTTGGAGGTGGTCATGGGGGGTGGCCTCCTGCCAGCCCCCCCAGTGTGGG
The DNA here is from genome assembly GCA_013389945.1 of Fregata magnificens. Taxonomy (NCBI): domain Eukaryota; kingdom Metazoa; phylum Chordata; class Aves; order Suliformes; family Fregatidae; genus Fregata; species Fregata magnificens. The sequence goes on from WAAD01024284.1 coordinate 713,443, forward strand.
GTGCCGGGCTGTGGTGGTGGCCTTTGGGTCCGTGCTGCTCCTGCGTCCTGTAAAGCGATCCGAGGGCTCCAGCGTGGTTTGTAAGTGTTACTTGGGCCCCCCAAAGCCCCTGTGAAGTGGAGCTTATTCTTGCACAGCGACTAAAAAAAAGGCATGTAGTGCATGACCAGGGTGAGGTTTATCCAGACCCGATCCCCAAACCTCAGCTCAGCTGCTGCCTTTACCTGGAGGTGCCTAATGGCAGAAACTGCTGTTTCCTCCTAAAAAGTCCCCTGGGCACCTCCAGCTTTCCAGCTCCCGTGTATATCCCAGGGCATCGCTTGTTCCCGAGCGCTGTGCTTTCTGGTGCCTGCCTTACCCCCAAGGCTGGTCAGGATCCAGCCATTGGGCTCCCCTGCTGCTGCGGACACAGCCTGGTAGCATGCCCCAAAACACCTTATCACGTGCCTCTGGTACCAGGCATGCCAAAAAAAAGCCATGGTAGCTGCTGCTTGCTTTTAAAAGCATAAAGGCTGAAGCAATCTCCCCTTACATATGGCACCATAGAGGGGTGATGCTCGGGCAGCACTGGGAGCCTCTGGTTCAGCCCCCTCCTTTGATAGAGGTGGATGGTCCCAATCTGCATCATGCCAAAGACTGCTTTTAATGCAGATGCTAAAGGAGGCCAGGGGGTCTCCGGAGAGCAGAAGGCTGCCGGGATGAGAAGGGCAGGCAAGCATTTTCCCGGCTGGGCAGGAAAAGAGAAGGGGGCAGAAACACAGGTTGCAGCAGGCTCACTCTAAAGACCTCATTGTAAATTACCCGTTCCGCTCTGGGAGAGCAGGACCTGGGGCTGCCCTCTCCTAACACCTCTGCCTCCCCCTGCCCAGCCTGCCCAGCCCTCACAGCCTGGCCAGGGACCTCCAAAGCCCCAGCACTACTCCCAGATCCTGGATGCAGGAGGACGTGCCCATCCTGCCTCTCCTGCTCTCACTCTCCAGGCAGCAAAGCTGCCTTTTCCTCCAGGAGAGGGCTCCAGGCTGAAAATCCTCTCTGGCTCCAGCACAGATCCCCATCATGCCGCCTTCATGAGCAACCGCTCCGGCTGAGCCCCTGCCAGCAGCCCCAGGAACAGGGCAAAGCCCAAACACCAAGGGGTACATATGTGCTGTTCTGGGACATTTTGTTTATGGGCAAAATGGGAGGCTGGGAACAGCTGCTCTCATTTTCCCTAGAAATCCTTATAGCAAACTGTAACAGAACAGCAAAAAAGAGGACACAGCCGTGGGACTCAGCCCTTATCACCTCAATGCACTGATGCCGTAATATTCTGCTTGCTAGAATATTTGCCTAAGTGGCTGGTTTTCAGGGAAGTTTGCAGCATCCTCACAATACAAAAATGCAGCATGTACATCTAAGTACCGTCACTGGAAATCCAGAGCACTGGTCAGTGTAGGGAGAGAAATAACTCCTGGGGACGCCCTTTCACAGTCCAAAAATGGGTATTTCGGATACTCCCAGCTAAGTGGACATTTGCAAAGTGCAGACTGAAACTGTATTTGCTATCACATGGATAATTTCTGCCTGCACAGGGCTTCTGTGGTAGCTACTGCTGCCAAATGCTTCCTGGAGAAATCAGATGTGCAAAACTGTAGTGTTCACAGGCATAAAGGACTCCCCTGTTCTTCACCCCCCAGCCCAGGAGATTGCTCAAATGCAAATAGTGACAAATAACAAAAAAACCCCAATATTTATGCACATAGAACTATTAACAGGTCCTTCGAGGATTTTCTCAAGCTCCTAAGAATGAACCTCCACTTTAGCTGTTGCCTTAACCTAGAAACACACAGCTACAGGTGGCCCGAATATACATTACCTGTTGAACTTGCAGCCGTAAGGCACGGATCGCTCTTGTAGCTATTTTAACGCAGGAAATTATTTACAGGGTTCCCATCTTCTCAGGAAGGTTTCCAGCCTCCTGGGCTTTGGTACAAAGGCTTGGTCACGTCTGAGCACCAAAGGAGTGGAATGCATCCAGCAATCAATTTTTATCTGGGCAACTCTTCCCAAGGCTGCAGGATAACCCTGCTGGCAGCTGCAAACAAGATGTCTTTCCCTGGGCTGGATGCTTTGCTCTGCAGCAGATGGTTCTTCCGATACAGTAATCTATATATTAATAGCCTCTGTATTATGGCTGTCCAATCGACTGTGTGTCTGCAAAATGGAGAGGCTTCTGGTTTCGGCTGTTTCTTACAAGGCAGCACGATGTCTGCTGCGTGCAGATCACCTCACTCGGCTTGCACATGGTCGCCTGGTTTCGGGGTCACTGCTGTCACATTAGTCACCTAAGCCAGTTGCTTCAGTTTGCAACAAAAAGTTGGGTTAAATTTCGGGTAGTTTATGGAATTTATCATAAAGCCATTGTGCATCGAGAAGTACTTTCCATTTCAGATGGTTTGGATTTTCTTTGTACTCGTAAAAAAATAAAATGATTCCTTAATGTTTAACTGAAGTAGTTATTAATGTTTTTACTGAATCTGAGATGTCTCATGGATGTTTCATGGGTTGTGCACTGGCAGGCTGCTTAAATTTAGGGGCACATGGGCACACAGGCTCCTTCTGGAAGGCACTGGACGTAGGTGTCAGCAGAAACAGCCCCTTTCCCAATAACCTAAGAAATCCTTATGACCATTTTGCAGCTAGAGGAATGGATGGAAAATGAGAGTAGCATCTTACTGAAGGTGGCTATGACTGGAGAGGGTCACGGTTTGAATCCTGGAGCTGGGGAGTGAACACAGATCACCCAGGCAAAATTCATCACAGCCAGAGTGCTCTGAATTTCACTGTCACCTACCACAATTCACGCCCTTGCAGCCCCCAGATTACTTTCCAAGGAGACATCCTGCAGACTTGTGGTCCTGCTTGAGGATCATAAACCGCTAAGGGTGAGAAGCTGCATGTAATAAACTTCCACATCCCTTTATGGATCTGTAAGTATCATCATTTCCATATCACACTGGAAAAACAGGGCAGGAACTGATAAAATGACCTGAGTGCCTGAGTCTGCTTTCAGTTGGTGTTACATGCTGACCCCAGGACAAGGGAGCAAAGAAAGGGGATTTTGGAGGGTTACCTTCCCAGCCACTGTTTGCCCTGGGAGAAGGTGATACAGCCAGATCACGGAGCTGCCTGTGCTTGTAAATATTGTGGCAGGTTTGTCCAGGCTGCAGCAGCATTCCCTCCTGCCCCTCCTCAAAATCAAGGCAATGACACACAGCCTGTGCCCCAGATGCTTCAGCAGTGGTCCACCAAGGGCTGTGCACATCTGGTCTCCAGGTGCTGAGGCTTTCCGTCGCTGGTTGGCCTCGAAAGCAAAGCAGAGGCACCACCAGAGCTCATCCTTTCTGCCCAGCAGGCCAGGGACAAACACCCGATTAATTGCTTCCTTGTATGGAGAAGCCCAAGGACGCTGCATGCCCTGTCCAAGTTGAGGGGAAATACCTGTCCTCAAAAGCAGGAGAATGGAGTTTTTCCATCCTGGGGTCAGGCAGGAGCTCACACCCATCATCTCCAATACGATGTGATGGATACACTGGAAGAGAAGCAGTTCAGGGTGTATGGGAGCATCCTGAATGCTTAAAACTGGTCCACACATGACTTATGTGAGGCTATATTAGGTTAGAAGCTGCTACAGTTAAATCTCCTTCACATGGATTGAGTTAGTTGCTATAAACTTGCTCATACGCCATTTGTCTCACTTCTATAAGGGATACGAGAAGCATGCAGAAATGGGCTTTAAATAATGTTGGCATCTGAAGATGTTAGACTGGCTTGGGTGTGATGCAATGTGCAGAAAAATTCCCTCCTTCAACTTTGAGTTTTCATTTTTAGTCCATACACATGACTATAAATACATATATGTGTATACATACGATAAAACCCAAAATAACACCAAGTCCCATCTATATTTTCATTCTGGAAGAGGAAGTGAGACATTTCCACTCAGCTCTAACTCTCATGTTAAGCAACATCTCTAGGGAAGTTCTAGCCATAACATTGCCAATCTGAGCCCTTAAGATGCAAATTTGTGAATTTTGCCTTGTAAGCACAAAAAATAATCACTTTCTAAAAGCCAACGTAAATATTATCATCGTAATCTCCTTTCTGCATGTGCCTGCCCCGCTCACACCATTGCAATGCAGGGGAAGGATGCGTGAGAACTCCTGAAATCTGTAAGAAAAAGGTAAATCAATTATCATTTATGAAAATGTTAACTGGAAAATCAGTCATCATTTACCAGTTCTCTCATTTCAAGAAAAATTAGGCCTGTTGGTTGAGAGGGGAATCTTTGATTAAACTGATAGTCAGAAAAAAACCAGATAGGATTTCATCACACATACCCTCTTCAAATCTGTAAATTAAAATCCTCATCCAAAATCATTTAATCTAGGACTATAAAGCCAGATTTCAGAAGTGCTCTTTTCTCAGGCAAGCATATAAATAAAGATCAGATTTACAAAAATGCTATCAACTAACAATTCCTGCTCGAACACATCTGGCCAGATTTCAAAATGAATTCAGCAGTCAGTTAATCACTTGCTCTTTATTACTTAACTTACTATTAGCATGGGGGTAAAAAGAGAGAGAGATTTTTATTTTCTTTTATCTGTTAAAATATTCCCCACATCTTACTGTAGTGAAATTCAAAACGTTGGTAAAAATGTTGACATTTTTAAAAAGTCAACTGCTTCTCAAACCAGTATAAAAATACAGAAAAGGAATTGAGATCATTTAACTGCTTCCCTTTGCATCTTCTTTTAAAAAAATAAGATCAGCACCGCAGTGAAAATGTCATATAAAACCCATTCTGACAATAATAAGCAGCTTATGGTTAAACTATGATGATAATGAATGGGAAGCTGTAATTATCATTACTGCTGTTGCTGTTGTCTGAGGATACCGGCCAAAATCTGAAAGCTGGGTCCTCTCGTGCCGCCTGCTCTCTTTAGATACTGGTTTCTGTAGCGTAGGTGACCTTGCTTGGAGAGCAGGGTGTGGTGGCTTTGGTGGCCTGGGCTTGGAAGACCTCCCTCCTGGCAAGCAGTGCCTCCAAAAACGTTGGGGAAGAGTTGAGTGGTGAAAAAGCTCCTGCTCTGCCCCTAAGGATGGTCAGTGGGGCTGAAGCAGCATCTGGAGAACAGGCTGCAAAGGGAGAGCCCAAGTTTTCCACTTGGCTCCACTCAAGGTGGTCCTGGAGACCTCGGGAGGTCTGCTTTACCCCTGAGAGAGGACACCTCAGCAGCACTGCTGAGCACAGCATCTCAGCTGCATCCGTTAATCAGCTCGTGGTCCCCGTGCGTGATCCCAGGCCTGGAGAAAGAAGCAGTTAGCTTTCCATCACCGCCGTTTCATGACTCATCACTTGACTCAGACCCAACACAGCACATCCTTTGAAGTCACTGGGCTTCTCCTTTCGTGGCTCAGATCTTTTCAGTGTCAGAAATGCCACTGTGCTGGGGGTGAGGAGGAGAGAAAACTCTAATGATGTAAGAATTAAGAGATTTCATTGCATTTGGGTTATATGGCTAGCTGATAAACCTGGGAAACTCTCTTTTTCTTGAGGGCTTTTTCCAAGATCAAACAGACCTTTTTGTTCTCCATCAGCTGACAGACATCCCACAAAGTTCAACAAGGGTTCGGTGGTTTTTACAATAATCTCAGGAGGTCCAAGCTGAAATCTGTGCCCTCCTGGGTACCACCGTCCAGCCAGAAACATGAGTTACATGCTCAGCAAAGAAAATATTATTATCCTGTGTTTCTGAGCGAGGAACCATAGGGCAGGGAAGTTGTGTGATGTGTCCAGCGGCTGAGCATAGACTGGAGATATTTCAGCACGATGCTCTAATTGCACGTCTAAACCAATGCAAAAATGTATGTATCTTTCAAAACACTTTTTGTTATGAGAGCGAGCAGGAGGGGGAAAAAATACAGTAGCAGAAATGTGAGGCTTGGTTTTGTGGAAATGAGTTATTAACATGTCCTTTACCTCTCTGTTTATTTTCCACATGGTTCCAGGTCAAGGAAAGTTTGTCTGTGACAAAGATTAGGCTTTCAGAACAGCTGTGTCTTTTCATATTTAATTCCTGAGCTCCCCTAAGCACGTTTGGACAGATTGTCTTTTGTATCCTCCATCGATTATCTGGGGAGCTCAGGCGGGATAACAGGACACAGGTGACATCCCCCGAGAGGTGTGATGTTCATCTCCGTGAAGGATGCCAAGAGCTCCAGGAGGAAGAAAGAGGAAAAATAACGCATGTACTGGCAGGCTTAATACACACTGTCACCGTGACTGCCTGGTGATCGAGGGGTTATTTATGGCCAGGCTGGGGATCGCAGTGCTGGGTCCCACATGTGAAGTGAAAGTGGAAGTGTGTGGGTGGGAGGGGAAGCAGCAGTGTCTCATTTACCAGCGATCCCGGGGTCGAGCAGGTTTCCACACAGACCCGGGCTGCATTAAGGAGCGCTTTGCATCTCCCATGCAGCACTACATGACCCCAAGGGCACGACCAAGTCCCAGCATCCATCCTCCATGTTTGGATGAGGCAGGCACGCTTACCCAGGAGAGGGGGGACCCTCACCAACGTCCTACGACCTGCTCTAGGTGCTTCATTAACCTGCCCATCCTTACCGCAGCTCCACAGCTCTCCAAAAAAGCCACCCTGGGCAGCACCAGACTGCTTTCCCCCTTCCCAGCACTCACAGAAGTCTGCAGGACTCAGCGTGGGCCCTCGGGTTTTAAGCAGAGCAAGGGGGGATGGAGGGGAGGGGGGGGTCATGGCGGGGTTAGCTGATGAACAGCAAACAATNATAACATACAGAAATCCTAAATAAAGGAGCCAAAGATATTTCTATGAATTAGACCTTTATCCTTCCAGCATCCCAGAGCTCAGCCCATGAATTTGGGTGAGTTTGCCTTTTTAATTGCTCTGTCTTTCTAATGCAGGCTATTTAGAAACTGCACAAACAATGCCCTATTGGAAATCGAACAGGTCATTTGGGCTACGGCTTTTATCTGGTTTTCCACCATCTTAGACAACAAACAAGCCATTAATGTCTGGAAACACAGCTTTGGTTTCAGCTTCGAAACCACCAGCCAGTGGTGCCCAGTGTCACATTTAAGGCCAGCCCATGTCCTGGCACAGATCTGTTCCTCCCTGCCCTTACACCTGGGTGCCCATGTGCACCTCCCGTCTCAGTGGAGATGCTCTGGCTTTACAGCCCTGGAAATAAGACCACAGTGTGGCTTTTTTCTCATTACAAACTTCCAATAGTAAGCAAGTACAGCCTAGATTTGGCTCTCCATTACGATAAGGAGGTTTGCAATGGATCTCTGGGCTAGTTGCTGGACCAGCTGTAGCAAGCAAGCTGTATCTTCATTAACACGCATCTTCTGTGCACTTGAATAACACCTGGTTTCTTCTGCTGAGGAGTCTCCATCTTTTACTATCTACAGGGTCTCTGCACAGTCTTGTCCCACTACAGATGCTCCTTAGGAGACCCAGCACGAAGTCCTGGTATCCCTGCCCTTCATAAGCTGCAAACACGTGAGTTTTCAGCACAAAGTCCAGAAGAAACTGCATCCCAAAGGTACCTCTGAGCCTCTTGCTCCTGCGCCCATCGCTGGGCACCCAAATGCAGCCGCCTGTGCATGTATCTGGAGTGCTAGCCTGTGGGAACCTGCATCCCGGCAGGTTTTCCCTAAGGTTTTCCCTCGGCATCCCCGGGGCACAGCTGGCAGCTCCAGCCAGACACCCTGCAGCAGGATACGGAAATTTTGGCTCAGGCTGAGAGCAGGCGAGAAGGGGAGCCCGGCTCACAGGAAGGGCTGATGGAGAGCGCCGTGGCAGAGCATCACCGGGCTGTCACTCCCGTCTCAGATGCTTTTCCCAGATGGGGAATGGCTCGGCCTTCACCAGGCAGCGATAACGCACCATTGGCTTCCTCTCAGTCCCTTGGGCAAGCTCCAAGCCTCCATTTTCCACTGGCAAACCCCTCCTGGGTCTGCCTTGTCGAGTGGCACTGCAAGTGTTTGGGACCAGGGTACACGTGGAGACGGGGGATGGATTTCACAGGGGGTGAGATGCCGTCATTGCCCAAGAGCTGCAGGTTTTTTTATTTCCCATCCGCAGCATAATCTCACAGTGCAAAGATGAGGTTTCTGCCGTTGCTTCTGGTTGAGGGAGGAACACACACGGCTGGCGACATTAACCCTCGTCCTTATCCGGAAGGTCTTGCTCAGCTGGTACTGAGTCCTTGGGTTTTTGAAGTCAGCAGGAGTCTGGCCTGGGGAAAGATTATGGGATGAGTTTTGGCTGTCCTGATTGAAGCTGTTTCCAAAAATCAGCAAATGCCATTTTCAGCGCATGGTGAGGAACCGAAGCTCACAGCTTCAGTTCATTCAGTGCCTATAAATCTCCCTCTGAGACTTTATAAATCTCAGCCGGGAGTTTTGTTTTATTTTGGCCACCCTGGGCACAAGCACAGGGCACTGCCGTGAGCATGGATGCAGCCTTGCTTATCCTAATGCAAATAGGATGAGAAATTATTTTTTTTCAATCCTGCCCTGAGCATCTGTGGGCTGAAAGGGACCTTGCTGAAATACAGAGCAAGCTGAATTTACCTCCTCCCTGAATGAGCTTCATTAGCTCGTGCAGTCAGCTCCAGATTTTAATGGATGCAGCAAATGGGAGAAATAAAATAAATACTACAATCAAAGTGCTTAAACCTACGCCTCGTCTATGCCAACACAAACCCTGAATCGGAGGAAGCATTAGGCTAAATATAGATTCTCAAGCAAAATCGGAGAGCTTTTTTTTTTTTTCTGTTTTTTTTCTAGGTTCATACTGTAAAACATCTGCTGAACAGTTTCCTATAACTGTTTTTGGCTTTTAAATCAAAGAAAGAAGAAACAATGTCCCATTTTTGTAGAGAGAAAAGGAGGGGGGGAATAATAGACCTTCCTCTCAAAGCAGGATGACAATAAGGATAGAAATAGAAAGGGGAGAGCTTTGAAACATCTTGAGTCCAGACAAGAAGTGGGTGGATGGCAGGTTCAGGTATCTCTGCTTGCTTTGGCCACTTCCCATTTCAAGAGAGAGCTGGCAAAGCTGCTGCCAGGCAAAAGAGAAAATCCATGGGCAGAGCCGAGTCGTGCCCAGCAGCTGTGGGCTGCGGGTGAAGAGGGAGCAGAAAAGCCGGGGGGATGCAACGGTGCTGGGGGTGCACAGGAAGGCGCGTGGGGCCGGTAGTTTGCTGGGAGGAAGAAGATGTTATTTAGCAGGAGAAAGAAGGGGAGGAGTTGTGCTGCAGTTGTAATGGCTTTTCCCCCAGCCTGGGATAAAGTCCCCTGCTCCTTTCAACATCTCATGGCCCCGTCCCAGCTCCTCGGGGCGCCCCGCAGCTGCAGCCGCCTCCACCCACCTGCAGTGGCTGGAGGGGTCCCCTACACCCAAGGTGGGTGGCCCTGAGCTGCCACATCTGTGTTTGGTCCCCTTGGCACAGCTGTCACATCACAGGCAATCCGCTGCCCAGAGCCAGCCGCTTTTCCCCACCATCTCCACCGAGGCCACTGAGCCCCTTCCCTGACGCCCAGGGGGACATGGGGGGACGTGCAGCTCACGCTGTCACACCTCTTGGGCTTCTTGGCAGCAGTGCCTGCACAAAAGCCTTTCCTGCCAAGTCACAGGATGCGATGACGGTGCGGCTGGGAAAACTTCAAAACAGCCCAAACAATCAGAGATTGTCTGCGGAGAGCGGGCTCTAAAATTGGCTCCTTGGATTAGCACCAGGCTCACCCCTGGGGCCTTTGTCAGGAGAGCTGGGCTCAGCAGCGATGACGGAGAAAGACCTAATCTCGCTTCCTATCTGTGATACGGGTCGAATTTAGCCCGGCTTTGCCAGCTGTTGTCGTCCCTCCGTGACCCACTGGCATCCAGGCACCCAGACAGCAGCCGGCTGTGGCGGTGGGGCCGGGACTGACTTCCCGCTGTCAGAAACCCTGCAGTGCCTGTAGAACCTATATGACTCAGGACTCAGCAACCCTTTTTTATTTATTTCCCAAAAAAAGTTGCTTAGGAACCCACGTCCCCTCCGTAGCCTGATTCCTGTGCAGCTCTGGAGGGTGGGGGTACAAGAATTGTTCTTTTTTTATGGCTTTAGCATGTGTTGGGCTGGATTTGCTTTTTTTAGGTAAACCCCAGTTTGGCAGTGGTAGAGACCCTCCTGTTCTTAGGGGTTTCTTAGCACCTTTGGTCCTTGGCATCAGGGTCTTCTGCCACAAAGCCCCTGCTGCTCACAGCAGAGACCGGGGCCAGGATGGTAACATGTCCCCATCCAGCTGTGAACCTCTTTCCCCATCTTTTATCCTGTGGCTTGGCCCTGGCGTCCTCCTGATCCCGACACCCTTGCAACACCTGCATGCTCCAGAGCTGCTCCCAGGGATGTATTAAACATGGTTGGTGCGTGTCTAATGGCTCTTACAGACCCATGGGCTCCCCGCCGGGCTGTGCAGGCTCGCTTCTCCTTGCCCTGTGCAGCAGCATCCCTCCAGCATCCCTCTCCCTGCCCCACCCCTCGGAGGAAACCTCAGACAAAAGAAACTCAGAACAAAATCCAGGAGCGGGGAAGTGGCAGGCGAGGGCCTGTGTCAGATAAGCCGGATCCCCAGGAGGAAATAATTGAAACAAGGCTCTGGCACGTGCCGGGAGATGGGATGTGTCGGGGAGACCACTCCCTGCCAGCCCTCTCTGGGCGCTGCAGGCAGGGACCAGCCGCTCGCCTGCCCAAGCCCGTGTGTTCGGCGCTGCCAGCTGAGATGGCGAGGGAGGGGAGACATCGGAAAATGGCATTTTGGTAGAAAAACCTCTCTGTAATTGAACTCCTGCAGTCTGCAGGAAAGGGGCTTTGCTTTCCTCAGGAGGTTCCCCTCAGTCCTGCCAAAGACAGAGAGAAAATGATGCTGCAGGCGTTTCCCAAGCACCCAGAGCCACTTCTTATAATCCTGCTCTGGAATACACCTTCTACACGGGGCAGACAGGGTCTCCTAACCTTAAAGACCTGCTCTAAGGCCCATTTATCCACCCTGGCTTTGCAGGAGGGGAGCTGTAGAGGATGGGGGACAGGGAGCATCCTTTCCTCTGCGCTGGTACAGTGCCCACTGCCAAGGGAGCTGCGGGTGAAACCTCAGCGCTGTGATAAATGTGAAAAGCATATTTCAGCTCCAAGGGGCTGTTTGCAATACAAGGGGGCTATGGTGGAGGGCAAAATCATTTGTCTTTTCAGGAGAATGAACTCTTGTGTGCGTGCAGGTGCCTGGGGCTCGGACAGGGGGAAGGCAGTAACTCACAGCAACAGCGCTCATTTAAAAAAACACTGGGAAATGCTGGAGAAGCAGGGCCTGGGGGAGCAGTGGGGCTCCCCAAGCCCACTCCACCCTGGTGAGGACCCATGCCAAGGGCAGAGGCACATCCCTCATTCCAGGAGAGACTACATACGATGTGTGAATCCATGGGACAACTTGCTTGTGCCATGATATCCTGCCTACTTGGGTCTGCCCAAGTAGGCAGGACACCCTCCTTTGCGGGCAATGCTGCAACATGGGTGGCATGGGGGAAGCACCGGCAGTGTCCCCAGGGGATGCAGCCCCTCCGGATCGAGGTGTCCTGCCCTCCCGCTCTCGGGGGGTGATGCCAGGAGGGTTGCTTGCAAAGAAAAATTCACAGGACGGGTTTATATTCTTGTAAGCACGCCTTTGCCAGAGCGTTGATTGCAAGCAAAGGTTTGCAGCTTGGAAACTTGGAAGGGTCCGGCTATTTTCACTCTCTCTCTCCCAGGCTCTTTCATTCATGCTTCCTCTCTCTTTTCCCCAGTGCATTTCTCACTCATGCTCTCATTCATGCTCGCTCGCTCATTCTCATTTTCCTGGCTGTATTTTTAGCTCCCTCGCCGTTCAGAGGATGTGAACATTATCCCTGAGTCATGACTTTGTGAGGAAACAGGCAGCCAGGGCTCCCATTACAACCCGTGAGTGCTCTTATCAGCTGCAGCGCAGGCTTGCTGGGGAGGGGGCTTTATCTCCCCGTTCCTCTCCTCTTCCTTTTTCTCCAGCTGCTGCAGCCCCAGCTCCTCCGCTGAGGCCACGAGGCTCATCCCCTTGGCTGTGTCGTGATGCAGAGCTCAATGAGTTAAATGAAGATTGGCAGTCAGGAAATAGGAGTAAACCGTAAGGGCCAAAGAGCATCCTCGGTGCTGGGGTGGCTGCCGCAAGAATTACATCAAGCAAAAAGGTGTCTGGCAGGGCTTTGACACCAAATGCTGCTGGTGTTATTCCCAGCCCGTGCAAACAAACATGAGGTAATGGTATCTGGGGGCTTAGTCGTAAGCTTGCTCTGCATTTGGAAAACACAAAGCCCCCGAGTATTTCAATCTGGCTCATGATAATGTTGAAGCAGCAGCAAAGTGTTACACCGGCGCTGTTCCCACACGTGGATGAGCCGTTGAAATAAAAAACATCCCACGTTAGAAATGATCAGAGCCAATCATTTATCTGGGCTTCATTCCCAAATGCCAATGACATATTGCACGCTACAAGACAGTGGATCGTCTTCTGGAGAGAATAAAAAAATAATCCCATGAGGGAGGAGGCAGCATGCCTGGCTGCTGCCAGCACAGGCAGTGCCGCTGCCTGCACGCTGCCCTCGGGAGCCCACACATGACATTATGGATGATTTCCAAGTGACCCCCTGGGTCGGTGCTGGAGGGAGGAGGATGCAGGGGGTCAGCTTTTGGTGTATCTCGACGCAGCCTTGTGCATCACGACACGGCTTTGCTAATCTCGATGCTCTGTGCCGGTTGTGAGGCTCAGCTTCACCTTTTCGTGACATTCAGGCTGTTTTCAGCTCACTTCCTCCAACTTTCCTCTCTAACCTTTATGTTATCTCCTTAATATTCTCTCCTCCCTTTTCCACCCATCTGCTTATTTTAGCTGCCTCTTCCTGCCTGCACGTGTGGCTGCTGCCCTGCCAGTGCCCTCCCGTGCCCCCTCCATGGCAGAAAAGGGGTTATCCCCCTGCCCTCAGCTCACGGGGACAGTTTTGCCCCATTTTCATGCTTTCCAAACAATCAAGGTAAATCCCCATCCTGCCACCCTGCTGCACACTCATCCTCCCCAAACGTGGCTTCACCTCCCTGACCCTGCTCGGGAGTGGGACCTCCTGCCCCCTTTCCATGCCCACTGCAGGGCACCAGGAGTCCCTGCAGCCTTTTACTCCAGGAGGGACTGGCTTGTGGTTATCCCCCACCATTTGCCAAAAAACCCCTCTCTGCAATGAGCTGCTTCTGCATCCCAGACACATGCCCGCTCATGCCAGCTATGCTGGCACTCAGCATCAGGGTGCTCTTTCCAAGCAGTTAAAATTGATCCTTGTGGTCCTCTGTCCTCTCAAGTGCCCCCATGGAGACAGTCCCACTGCTTCATCTCCTGCTTCTGTGGAGATGCTGTGCCAGGAGCCAGGAGACGAGGCCTCCTGCATCCCACCTTCGAGCCTGTTTGTCCACCACAGGAGGACAACGAAATGGCTGCTATCACAAACCGCCAGAAGAGATGAAAGGCTGACACGGGGTCAAGAACCAGCTCAAGAAATTCAAGGAAGAAAAATCCATTGAGGGCCACTAAAGAAACACTTTTGGGTCAGGAAATCCCAGCGCTGCAGCTCTCAGTGCTCAGAGAGGATACTGGGGAAGGATCAGGCCCTTTTCTTCTACTTCCCCTCTGGCTCCCAGTATGCGTCGATAAGTGGGGCCACTGGTTTGGCTTAATGCAGCCATTTCATCACACACCTCCAAGCTGGTGGCTTTCTTCCCTGGGACAGACACAGCCACTGAGGGGACACTGGGGAAAAAGGGACCTGGGGAGGGAAGGAGGGAAATTTTTCCATCTCAGGCCATGCTGAGACACAATGCAGCGGAAGGGATGCTGATGGTGCAGGGTATCTTGCCATGACACCCGGGGCCCTTGGGTGTACGTGCTGGGTAGGAGAGGACCAGCAGGAGCTTGGGGACCTTCATGGTTGTGTTTGTCCAAGAAACGAAGCCATTTGCAGTCCCAGAGTCAAAACACTCCAACAGTGGAAGCCAGGACTTCCTGGGCTGAGCCGCATTGCTAAATAAAAGACAAAAGAAAGAGTAATTAGATGCCATTAATTGTTGTTAAGAGGATTTTTGCTGGCAGCCAGCACTCCTCTCGGGAGGACAAAGCCCTGGCCTTACCCGGCACGGCTGCAATAACACTCATGTGCAGATCAGGTTTATTTTAAGCACCCCCGCTCCCCGCTTTTCTTCCAGCCCCAGCCACTACCAACCCTCCCATCCTCTCCATCTCCTCCAGCCATTCTCACACAGACGCCAGACGCGCTCAGGGGTGGGGAGATGAAGACAACCGGGGACCACAGCAGGATGTAGCCCGCTCCAGGCTGATGAGGGACAGCAAATCCACGGGTGCTCTGAGCATCACAGCCCTGGAAATCTCAGCTATCATGTTTGTGAAGGGACACAATGCAAGTTATAAGCCAAGAATGTGTAAATGATTGGAAAACAGTTGAAGTGCATTCAGCATTGAGGGAAGCATGAAGGGTTAGTCCTGTAGACATTAAAAGGATCCTCTGCCCCTGTCATTTACCTGCGCTCTGGCTTCTGTGTTTTCCCATTAGAGTTTATTAATTATGATGGCTATTATTTTGTTGTATGATGAACACAGCCCTTTCGGCAGACCTTGGGACATTGCCTAGAATTACAAGCAATTTAATAACAAGGAGCCGAACGCTGAGGCCCTGCTTTCACTCTTGCCTTATTGGTGAAAAACTCCACTGGCTTTCATCAAGAGGAGAATCACAGCAAGCAACCATGGCCCCCCCAGCTTTGTCTGGGTGCTTTTGAGGTGATCCTGCTCAGAAACATCGCAGAGCTGCAAGACTCGAGCAGGGAGCAAGTGCTGCCGGACCCGTTTCCCAAGCTGGGGAAGGGGTACAAAGTAGGGATGCAGCCCCAGGGGAAGGAATAAGGGGATTTGGGCCTTTATTTTTCTTTATTTTTCTCAAAAATATTTTTAATTTTCATCCAGTCCTGCTCAGGAGCTCTCGATTCCCCCTCCCTCCGCTCAGACCACCGTATTTCTTCCCCTGCGGAGGTCATGGTACAGGTTAGGACAGGGCAGCCACTTCTGGGGCACACACAGCATGACTAAGAGCTTTGGCAAACCACCTCGCATGGGAAGTGGGATGACCGCAGCCTCCACCCAAACGAGAAAGGAGCACCCTTTCAGGGACACCTTCCCATGTAAGACCCACATTGGGGTTTGGAATATCTCCACATCTTACAGGCAACGAGCTCTTCCCTTCCCCGATGCAATTATTTGTAACACTGAAGCCCATAGTCTGCTTACACTCCAGCATCCTAGAAGGTGTTTTTGCTTCTTCAAAACCCCAAACCTTTGTAGTTCACAATAAAAGCACTTTTTTTTTTTTTTTAAATTCACGGCAGTGGCGGGCAGCACCTCCCCAGAAAGCTGTATCTCCTGCAGCGAAGGCGCTGTGTTTTTGACAGACGCTTTGCTATAGACAGGAGGGATTGCATCTCTGCCTCGCCTCTTCCTTCTAGGGTGGCAAGCGCCTAAGAAAGCACAAGCACGCCTCCTGAAGGCAATCCTCACCCAGGGGTCCCCCCCGGGCCCTGTGAGCTCCCCGGTGGGGGCAAAGCAAGGGGGTCCATGGTCCTCTGATAAAAGAGGGTTATTGTGCACAAGCAAATCCTTGCCTTGGCAAAAATCACTGTGCTGTCCTGAGGTTCGTGCTCATGGGGATCAGATCTGGAGCACCCAGATGGGGTGTTATCCTGCTTTTCTGGGTTATTTCTGCCTCCGGTTGCCCCCATTGCAGCATCTGGAGAAGCTCACAGTCTTCAGGCTGTTCATCTTTGCTGCACATCTGTAGGGCAGGGAAGTGCTATCAACCCCACCGTAGGAAAGGAGTGTATTTACTTTCGAAACGGCTGGGAGCTGAGCTATAGCAAGAAGTCAAGTGACTTGGCTCTGAAAACAGCAGTGCCATTGCTCCGCAGAGCAATGTCGGAGCATCATGAGGGATCCTACCCCGCAGCAGGATTCACTAACTTGGTAAGGTCCATGCGGGGCATCCAGAGAACGTATGTCCGCGGGGGCAATATGTTACCTGGAGGACAAAGCCCCATTTCTGCTGCGGCGCTTGTGCTCCTTACACAGGAGGAAGATTTTGTAATCCTCATTATACAGCTGGAAACTGAAGCACAAGGAAAGGGAGGATTTGCCCATCATCACTGAGCAGAAACCCACTCCTTGGCACAGCCGCTACCGAGTCCCCCAGGCTCAACAAACCTACCTGGGCTCAGTGCAATATGCTTCCAGTGCACCCACTTCAGCAAACACACACACATTTCTGATCTTTATTTTAGTTGCATTAAAAGCACATTTTCCAATTAAAAGTAAGAACAAACAAAATCCTCACTGGTGTTACAGTGAAGCCCTTCTATTCCTACAAATAAAAAATCATAAAGCATTAGTCTTCTTTCTTTCTTCCTTCCTTCCTTTCTTTCTTTCTTCTTTCTTTCTTTCTGCTTGGTTAATGAAAGAAAACATTTTAACCAGTTTCACTTCCTTTTACTATCAGCAGCGAGTCAATGCCACTTACAAGTTCTCATCTACTAGCATAAGTGTTTGGGTTGCAACATTAGAATGTTTTCATTTAAATTAAAAAGAGGAGGGAATGTAGAGGCATTTCTCCAGTAACGAAGCAGCTTGGGTTTAAGGTTAAGGTCGATCTGAACTCTTTAAGACACTTTCTAAACTGTTGACTTCACTTAAAAGACTTAACACTACCTCAAAAAGCATCTGAGCTGCAGCAAAAGCCGGGTGCACTCTGGGTGCATCTTGCTACTGAAGACTTGCACACATTTCCTGGCACCTCTCATTATTGTTGGGTTTGGTTTTTTTCTTCTGCAAAACTAAATGTAAGCATATACTTTACATTTTGCTTTTCTCTGAAGTGACACTCTCCGCTTCCCTGTATTTCTGGAATTGTTTTAACCCTGCAACAAGCTGTGGCCTGAAAAGCATCATTGGGAGCCGCCTGGCGCCGTCCGTCCGGCACTGCAAGCCCTGGGCCAGAGCCAGCAAATACACTGAGAAGGGTTAGAGATGAGTGAGCCCCAGCGAAGTGTAGCGCAAACCCGCCTTCCTCTAGGCCGAGGTCACAAGGTCTGGCAGGTGCAGACAGGCTCATAGCTGAAAAAAGACTCCTTTTCTGTCCCCTTTTCTCCTTCAGGGAGGCAAAAGCCAGAGGCAACACGCTCTTTTCTTATTAGATCAGCTGGAAAACGTGCGCGAGGGTTATAAACTCATAAACTCGTCTTTGGTCTCCGTTCTTTTCGGTTCACCTTTGCAAGATCTGAAGCGCAACATTGCTGTTAACAGATCTGGATCGTGCTTTTCTTCTTAATTTTGCACCCAGTGGATTCATTCACTACTGGCTTTTCTGGCTTGCTTTCCACATTCATCTCCTGAGTGCTGAAAAGAGTAGATGGAGCCAGAAATATACTCTCCAAGCTCCACTTGTCTTGGCCACTCAGCTTGCAGGGGCAGGGAGTTTGCACCAGCTTTTCCTGCTGCTCTAATTATTGTGAAATGAGTTCACTTGGGATGAGAGGGCAAAAAAGGGGCACCCCCAAATGCTAAAGAATTGGGAAGGGGATGGATGGTGGAGAAGATGCATTTGCAATCATGGCTTGAGTGCCCCACCATTCCTGGCAGCCAAAAGCCATGATCGTTTGGAGGTTTTTTGGCGGGTAGCATGAAACGAGCTTGGCGGAGGCTCAGTCTGCCTCCAGCTCAAACCACCACAACCACCACCTGGGCTAAAGAGGCAGGTGTGGGGCAACGAAAGCCACAAGGAGTGGGTCCCAGTGGGTAAGACGAAGCCTCCCTGTGCGGTGACATACCCGACTGCACGCTACAGGCGCCGGCCAGCATGCACAGCTCGTGGTGCGCGGGCCGGAGGAAACCTAGCTCGCACTGATTCATTCCTGAACTCCGAACTTGCCTGTCTACCCTCCTTTTTCTGATCAATGAAGCCTTGGTTTACTTATTACTTTACTGCATCAGACTGAGCAGCCATGTCTCTCATTTTCTCCTGGGGAAGAGGTCCCCTCGAGGCGGGCATTGCTTCATGGCAAGCCAGTAAGTACAAAGGAGCCAAGTCTGACACAAGTCGACTGGAGGCAATGCCCAAAATCTTCCCCAGCCCCTCTTTCACTATCCACAGAGTTATGTCATAGCAGCAGAGGTGGGCAGCCAAACTCAGCACCTGGGACCAGCCACGCCAGGGCATTTCTTTGTGCTGACATCTCTGCGTGGTACATGGAGATGGTCCCTCCGAGAGCAGTTATCTCCCCAAGTAGGGGTGCAACCCAAATCCTACAGTGTCCTGCCTGCCTCCCAGGTCCCCATCTGGCCCTCTGAGCTCTCCTCCCCAACTAAAGTCTTGAGAAGAGATAATTTACTGGGAAATGGCATTGCTTCAGGTACCAGTGAAAATAAATCCATAGGTACTGGTAGCTTTCCAAGCAGTTCAGAGGCTTTCCCATACCCCGGGGCGCTTTTGTTTTAAAGACACATGAAGAGTCCCATACTTTGGCTGCAGATCTGAACTTTCATAGATCTTAAAGCCAGAAAGGACCATAGATTATCCAGGCTGACTTCCTGTCTAACGCAGGCCATATGAGTCCATCCTCTTATTCCTACAGTGAGCCCAATAATTTCTGTTTGGCTATACATCTCTTCCAAAAAGGCATCCGGTCTTGATTTAAAGACTTCAAGAGATGGAGAATCCATCACTTCCCGTGGCAGCTTGTGCCAATGGTTATTTCTAATAAAGGAGGAAGCTATTTAGAGCTGGGCTTACATGTCGGAAGCCTCTCCGGGTAAAGAAATGCTCACAGGCTGTCTCACCAGTAAAATAAAACCAAAAAGCAGTCATTGAAGAAGGATCTTGCCCCCAAAAGTATATCTGTTCTTTCCCACTGTTGCAGTTGATCTATCTTAAGTTGGTCTTTTCTCTACAAGCATCATCTTCTGTAGCCCGTCATGGCTGTAAAAACATTGCTTCAGCAAGTCTGCACATTCATTATAAGGTGGTTATCTTTCTCAGAAGCAACCCAGCACATTTTGCAAATGCACACATTTCACAAGAAGTCCTCCCTGGGAGCATGTAGCCACCCTGGTCCTTCCAGCCCCCATGGGCTGTGAGACAAGCAGATGCTCCACAGAAAACACCTCCATGGCTCCCCCAATCTCCATGACACTTTCCCATCCTCCCACCTCTAAGCTAAGGCATGAAGCCATGAGGAGCAGGGAAGAGATAGCTGCTCGCAGCACCGCCAGGTTATCAGGACAGCTATATGGACACCTGGGTCTACGTCATCTTTTTCCGGGTTTTTGAGTTCATACCTCCCAGCGTCTAAGCGAGACGGCCCTTGGCCACGGGCCAGCTGGCTGAGCCTCAACCCGGACAGGACAGTCAACACGGGCAAGCAGGAGGAAGTATTTGGGAGAGCTGATGACAAGTAGGACTGTGCCTTGGTGGTAGGACTTATGTCCACTCACTGTGCTACTGACTTGGACTCACCCTTAATCCTGGATTCCCATCATAGCTGACAGGGGACTTGTTCTTGGGTAGATTTGGACAACCAAGGCATGGCCCTGCTGACATCCAAAAGTCTCTTGCTATGGACAAAAATTGTGAGTTATCTCTCTGCTTCTCTCCCAGTGCCATCAGACTGTATGGGAGCGTGCAAAACCAGATGTTGTTGTAACCCGCTTTTACTGAGTTATTTATATCCATGTAATATTTGACGTTTCCTGTTCTATTAAAGGGCTCCAGGTCCCCAAGACATTTTCAAAGCCGTAAAGCAGCGATGGTCATAGGAGCTCCTGGAGCATCTCAGACAGTGTCTCCATGCCAGGAGTAGCATGCGTGGAAAAGCAGTGCTAGGAGAGTGCTGCAGGAGCAGGAGGGAGGGATGGGAGTTGCTCTGCAGTATCTTGACAATTTAATGCACTGAGATAAAAATTTGTGCTTCTGTAGGATGGCTGTCCAGACTCTTAGCGAAACAATTTGGCACCCACTGAGCACCTATATGAATCAACCTTAAACTGTGTCTGTGGGAACTCACTTGTTCATATGGTTTGAATAACCCTTCCTTTGCTGGATAAGGATCCCCAGCATTGCAACTGAGCTCAGCTTATAGTCCATCCAGCAAAAAGAGTTGGACCAGATCTGAGTCAAACCCACAGATATTTTTTACCGCTACAATATATCTAGCGCTGCTGGCCAGTGGGGACAGAGCTGCCATCAAATCCCAGGTCTCTTAGATCTTTCAAAATCAGATGAGAGAGACCTCCAGGATGAGGGAAATATCTCATGTGGTCTCAGTTCCTCAGCTGATTGACACAGATTCCCAGCCCAGATACCACAGGGAGGGCAAAATATTGCATGGAGGAAGAATCAGGATCAAAATGCATCTGGGAAGTGTGTTGTTTGAAAGACCACATCCTATGAAAGGCTCGCGCAGGCGGGACAGGGCTGCTGCAGAAATAGCGCAGTGGGAGGAGCAGAACTTCCACATCCCTTCTTGGCAGCTTCGTACCTTCTCTCCAAACAAATGTGCCCAATTTCTCTCTCTGCTTATCAGAATTTCCTCCCCATCCAACCGGATCTGAAATAGCAAGGGATTTCATAGAGCAGGTTTGGCCTCGGCATAAATGCTATTTTTCCAAGCTGCCACAAGGTGCCAGCATTTCAGAGTGTTACCGTGCTGGGAGCCAGGCGGTGGGGAGCTCAGCTGCGGCAGGACCTGCAGCATGGGTTGAATCCCCTTCTGCTCCACCAGCTCCCCTCCAGCCCTGCCCGGGCTGTCATGGAGCCCCTCTATTTCCCCATGGGTTATGTTTGTTAGAGGGCAAAGATGGGGAAGGTAGAAGAAAGCATCTTCACGGGGCGGTGGAAATTGTCGCTGTCTAGGCTGCAGACAACAGTTGGTTCACCAGCTTTGGGGCTGCATTGTGGTGATCAGGCCATTGCTACCCTGTTATGAGGCACATCCTGGTGTTCACTGATGCAAGAAAGGGCACCCTGTGCCCGTGAGGACCACAGCTTCTCTGGCTGGGCTGAGGGCTGCCTCTTTCCATGCTCAAACGAAACATCATCCTTCTCCGGGACTGTGCAAATGCTGCTGCTGGACCTCTTCATCAGCATCTGCAGGCACTTTGCAGTAGGAGATTTCCCTCTCACTTCCCCAAACTGAGACAGAGAAAGATGAGGCAGTTCTCCATTTTCTTGTATCAGTTATCACTGCTGCTGGGGGACGTGCCCCAGGCCAGCCCTGGGGAGCTCGCAGCTCTCTTTCAGTTCTGTTCGTGCTCCGTCTGACTGACTGCCCTCCACCCTGTGCCCTCCATCAGGTCCCACCACGAGCAGAACGACTTTGTAGACCCAGTACTCCTTCAGGAGTCACTGTCCTGGGGCACACAGAGCCTCTTTTATGTCCCCTGAATCTTAGATGATAGTGCCACCGAGAAGGAGCAGTTGATGGGGCTTTTCAAACTCAGCTGAGGTTTTTTCCTCTTGTGGAAAGGCATACAAGAAATATAGCTTCTCCACCATGCTGATAACCTTCTGACCCCCTGCTAGCTTTCTGGCAGTCTCCTGCAAGCCTTTGATAATTCCTCTAATCCTCAATACATCCCAAGCCCCAGATAGGCACTAACATAGTCCATCCCTTGCGCACAGAGCTGAGACACCTGGGAGATGGGATGCAGCAACCTGCCATGGCAGCTGAAACCCTCGGTGGCTCCATGTTTCTTCTGTAACTCCTTAAAAGCACCATCCACAGCAGCCGATGAGCTGCAAGGCATCCCCTCAGCATCCCTCAAAAGCTCTCTCTAAAATAAGATCCAGCAGTCCTGATTCACAGCCCCCCTTCTCTCACCATTCCCCTGGAGGTGGGGAGATGGCAGAATTAACACATTTGTTTCTATAAAAATGTATTTCTTTCCATTCCGGCTCTTTTCATGGATCTTCTTTCCCACACAAAGGGACCAAGAAGATAATAGAAGTTGATGGGTAGTATGGTAAAAACACAAATCCCCTTTTGGTTTCAGGTAAGACAGAGCAGCCAGCTGGTTTGGAGCTTTATTATTAAGACCACAACACGGGAGGACAATTTTGCTTGGGAATATGCCTTTGCAATCATGAAATTCCTCACCTCGCTGCAGCCAATCTGTATTGATGTCAGCAGAGCAACCTCAATTTTCACAACCCAAAGCCCAGGCCAAGGACTTCTGTACCTTGAAATAATTTTTATGCTTTCCAGTCTTCCAGCATTCTGCTTTCTGCGGCTCCGCAGAGGTGTTGGATAAATTTCCTGTTTCACTTCTGGAGCAGCGAGCCACAGCTTTATCAGTGAATATTTAGCGAGACAGACCCTGCTTCCAGACAATACTGTCTCCATAAAAGAGAGCTGTGAAAATGGCGCTATAGAGTAATTACTTTCCTGCTCACCGCAGGCCGACAGTTCAAAACCACAGCTGGAGAGCTGACAGTGTGTGCTCTCTTGCGACAGACGGGGGATGCTCATAAATGGAGCTTGTCCAGAACGCGTGCACGGCTTTTTTCCCCACACACATATAAAATGGGCTTCTTAGCTCAAAAGTGGAAAAACAAATGGTTTACCCTATGCCCCCAATTCATTTTTGTTAAAGAACAGATTATCTCTTTTCTTTAAATAACTAAAAAATATTGATCTGTAGTTTCCTAATGATATTTCCGTTCTACAGTTGAGGCAAGTCTGTGAAATCTTTTCACTTAGAAAATAAAATAGTATTTTATCATTACCTTTCTTGAGGGAGAACCTCCAGACAGAACTTTACGTGTGACTTATTACATGGCACTTAAAGCTTGTTAGAGCAGCACTTTCCCTAGGTCATGGAGCAGAGCCCTACCAAAGCCAAACCTCAGACCCATTGATTATTCATCTCCTTTTGTACCATGCCTCAAAACTAGGCTTCCTGGCACTGGGAAATATTGGAGGTCACCCAGTTTAACTGGAACCACAGCAGGAGGGCCAGGGGAGGGCGTGCTGCCAGCCACCCTCCAGCCATAGGGTGCCACTGGGCACCAGCGGACCAGCAGCAAAGATGCCAAAACATCTGGGTCGTGCGGCAAAAGATGTGACAGAGACATTCCTGCTCCTTTCTCCGCTGCTATGTCACTAACAGAATGCAGAAAAGCCTAAAAAATAAACATGCTGTTGCCAGATGTTTAGAACATCTGGTCAGACCAATAAAGCAAAAACAACAACAAAAAATAACTGTGAAAAAAAAGGGAAAGAAGGCGTATTCATGAAGCCTGCAGGTTGCAGCTTTCTTTTTGACGTGACATGATGGGACTTTCCACGAAAGCCTCATGGCACGTTGACAACACAAGTGTGAACAACATCCCTGCTCCCAGGGAAAAGCACTCACATCCCCGGTCACCAAGCCATGAAAGCCAGGGGGATTTGGACACCCGCCTCCCAAGGGCAACCCCATGGAGAGCTGTAGCCCTCCTGCTGTATGGGTGTCTCTGATGGACATTTATGGCCTGTTTCATCTGCACATGACATAATCTTTACTGTATTTATAGCATCCCTGGGTGGTAAGGAAGTGTTCTCATTCCCCTTCTGCAAATTCATCCCAAAGTGCAAACAGGCACTGTGACGGGCTGTGGTCAGGACTCAACAGCTCCACGGAGATGAAATTTGGGAAGTCAACGGGAGCAAGGTGCCGCAGAGTGTTCATGGCTCCCAGCGGCAGCACCTTGCCCAAGATCACCCACGAAGAGCACATGGGAACAGAAACCCAAGTCTCTCAAGCCGAGACCTGAGTCCTTGCTCAGATGATCTTCGCTTGGTGGTCTGAGCATAAGTCAATGTCGTGGGGTGTCCTTGGATCTGCAGACAGCCCAGCCCGGAAATGCTGCTGCGTTAGCATACCTAAAAAGGACAAATACCCATTTCAGAGGGCAGGAGGCCATGTCCCCGCAGAAAGGGAAGCTTGTTGGGTTACACCAGTGCCCCTAGGCTGGTGCAATCCCGTGTGGGGACATCCTGATCTGGTTTTCTGTTCTGGTTAACCTCAGCCGTACCGAAGTGGGGCCAGTTCTCAGCTTACACCCCGTGCTCCAGCCCACCTTCTGCATTGCTTTAATGTCATTGATTTAAGCTCAGACACTGAGCTCTCCAGGTGTAAACCCGTGCAAAACCACCCGTCTTTCCCCTAGCCTGACTTTGCAAGCCAATGACAGGTCCAAGGACATTAGACCCCAACCTGGCCCATGCCTCCAAGTGCTCACAGCAGCCCTGGCCACATGATGGGCTTGACTCTGCTGACAATTTTCATGTCAGGGCATGTAGTTGCTTAAAGAAAGCCCAGTAATCACAGCTGAAAGGTTGTGATTGGGTCTGGATCATCTCGTGTGACTTTTGTACCTTGGTTGAGCTTTCAGATCTGCTCATCTGTGCACCGTGCTGTGATGCTAGAGGCAGACAGCAGGATATTTTGTCTTCCTTGGTCTAAGCCTTGGTGCAGCTGAGAGTTGAACCCAATCCTGCAACCCTGCTCAAAGCAGCTGTCCCTGCCGCATCCCACCAAGAGTGTGACCCCCATCCCACTCCTCCTGGCTGGGGCCGGGATTCCTTGGAAGGATCAGCATGCCACAAGAGGGCACTTTCACCTCCCAGACATCGCTGCGGTAGGTTTTACATATGTAAATATATATGTGTGTGTGTATATATATATATATAAAGTCTGAAGTCAGGAGAAATGAATCATTTGGCAAAGGTGGAGCTCTGGTTTGGTGACAGGCTCTGGCTTGCGGGCAGATCTCCCGGCGAGACCGGGAACCAGCGGTGCAAATAAAAACACCTCTGACGGTGGCTGGCTGTCGGATAGAGAAGCCAGCAGGTCTTGGGTAGCGCGTCCCAGCAGCCGGGAGCCAGCGAGCACGACGGGCTGCAGCGGTGACCTCAGTAGGCAACAGAAAGGCAATAGCAGTGTTTCTTCCAAGTTAAATAAAGACAGATATTCCACACAGTGCCTTTCAAGCGCCCTTTCTGGAGCCTGCCTATGCTCATTCCTCCACAGTCATTTAAAAAAGGCCTAGGCAGAAATGCAGAGATTTCTCTACACCAGCAAACCTGATTTACTTGCCACTCTGTCCAGGTTTGAGCTCTACCCTCTGCATCATTTAATTCCCCTGGAGCAAGGGGTTAAGTAAAATAAATACGGAAAATAAGAGCTCTAAAGCTCAGGGAGCAGAATCTGGCTTCTTTGCACAAATAACTTTTCTTTCTCTGGGTGGTGCTGTCCTGTCTCTGGCCAGCATGGGAAGCTTCAGAATCCTTGTCCTTGGCTGCCAAGGTTGCTTGCCTCCAACTGGGTCCATCTCATGTTGCCCAGCCAAGTGGAAAATACCATGATGTATATCTTTCCTTGGCAATTTTGAGATGCATCAGGGCAGTGAATAATCTCAAGCCTTGAAAACTGGAAATCTTTCTGTGCCTTGTGAAACTACCATGAGTGAAAGAAGGATTCTGACTAAAGCAGAGAACAGCGAGGTCCTGGCCTCGGTGAAAATATTTGCTGGTATTTCCACATGCCACCAAGTGCAGCAGCTTTCTCCAGGTGACATTTTATTTTCTTCAATATGAAGAAAAATGCAACTAATTACAGAGGAACTGGCTGTGCCCTTATGTAGGGGCAGGACCGTCCATGGAGCTGGGATCATCATCGTGACCTTGGCAGCTGATCTGAATTTAGCAGATAAAAAGTGCGTACATGGGGTGAGGAAACTTAAAACAAAAGAGCTGTGATCCCAGTTACACTTGTACAGTGGGAAATCTGGGATTTTGAAATATCTCAGGTAGCTCCAGATTAGGGGGGCAGGATACTTTTTTTCCTCAGTGTTGCTGTTTCAACTGTTGCAATCATTCGAGCCAGCTCAGCTGGAAGCTATGGCCATTTTTCTGATGCAGATGGGGAACGAGGACGTCCAGGCTCCACAAGCTTGTGGGGTAGCCGAAATTATCACTTTCCAAATCGGCCAGCAATCACAACACCCAGCACAAGGGACTTTTTAGTGTCAGGAGCTGCTTCACTGGCACACATACCACTCATGGTATGCAAGTCACTTCACAGTGGTCTACCCCTGGTGGGTGGTGGCACCCGCTCCTGACTCAACTTGTGCCCAGACTCTCACAGGAGCCCCAGAGTAAGTGGTCTGGCTGTTACTTTCGTAGTATGTAGGAATAATTCGCCCTCCTCCAGCTACTCAGCTTGTGACGTGGCCGTCTGCCCAAAGACAACGTTTCTGCTGGGTGAGGAGGTGTTTTGGATGGCGAGCTTTCTAGGGTAAGGCTTGTCTTTCTCAGGAGTTTAAGAGACACGCAGAGCACACTGGAAACTTTAATAAGCACCGCAGTAAATCCTCAGAGGATCTTATTTTATTCCAGGACAAAATCTGGGGCATGGCTTTGGAGAGGAATGGAAAGAATTCCCCCTTCGGAGGCAAAGCTGTGGCATTTCACAGTGGCACCCTCTCCTGAGGCGAAACAGCAGCTTTCCACTTGCCAGAGAGGTATGGGGCGGAAGGCACGAGGGCAATGGTTTCCTTCGCAGGCCCATTAATCTGCATGCATGCTGGAGAGGGACGATCGCCGCATTGCTTTATAGGCTACTTATGCGAAATTTCATGCTGGTGAATGTAAATTTCCACCCTGGGTGACATCACGGCTGTCTCTATAATTATCAGGCAGATATAGCCTGGGCAGGAAGCCTATACGCTCCGCTCTGCCCTGCCTGCAGCTCAGCCGCAGCCTGCATGGCTCAGCCTCGGGGTTGCAGCGATCATCATCCTTCATCCCAACGCTTGCCAAGTGCACTGATACTAAAGATGCATTAAGAACAAGTCTACATTTGGCAAATCATTTTATTTATGGTAGCAGTGTAAGCACCTTTTAGCCTTCAGACATAAAACCAGACTGTTTCCCATTGCCTGACAGCTGGTTGTATCTTGGTCCCGTTGAAGTCAACAGCAACATCACAGTGAGAGCAGGACAAGGAACAGTCAGCAATGAGCCAGGTCCCCCAGAACAGGCAACTCCACCAAGCAGTGCAAAAATGCACTTTATGATTCATCAGTGATTTTGAAGCTTTGACTATTCCAGCTAAAATACGTTTAAAAAAAAAGAAAGGGGGGAAGGAATCCTGAAAATAGGAATATTTATTTTTGAAAGAATCGAGACACCTAACTATTGAGCGTTCTTGCTGTTTGAAATAGAATCAAAGGGCTCTCTCCAACCAAATGTTTCTCAGGACGGAAAAAAAATATAAGCATTTGAGAACTACCAAAACAGGGCACTTCAAATTTGAAAACACTCAGAAGAAAGTCACAGTTCAAAAGACATTTGTGAAGCATTTCAGCGCTGCTGAACCTGCGCAGCAGGGAGGGTTAGCCAGGCTCCTAATGAAAGGAAGCTTGAGCAATCTCCCCACTCGCCCATCTGCTTTAACTCCCCTCTCCTCTCTACCTCCTTGACCGACTCCAACCAAACAGCCTCTAAAAGGCTAGATGTCCCAATCATAATTAAATTTCTACAGATTTTGCAAAAATCAGCAGCTGGGTGGAGGAGAGAGACCCAGATTAGCCCCCTACCAAGGAAGAGGCGGGCAGGGCGTTGATGTTATGCCTTCTGCTCAGCTGCCAGCGCTAATCAGCACCAGCCCAGCCCTGGCCTAATCTTCGCCTGTCAGAGAGGACACAGTGGGAGGAATGTGATGAGTTAGGGGACAAGGAACATGAGCCCACAGGAAAACAGACTTTATTAATTTTGCTGTCCGCAGAACATCTTGTAACAGAGAAAGAAAAAAAAAAAATAGCAATTGCCATGCAATGCTGTTGCATCCTTCTCCAGGACACTCCTTGCACCCTCTGCTGAAGCATTTGCCACTGGGTGCCAGGGCAGACAAGGACCAGGGCAAGGCTGCAGCCACGAGCCAGACTCCCCCGCTGGGGTGGGTGCCTCTTTGATCCTCTCTCCGGGGCTGGCCCTCTCCTGCTCCCACGTCCTGGTGCTCCGCGCTCGCTTACGTTCTGCTCTTCTGTTTCTGTTTATTTGTCCTCGATTGTGTCATTGTCTTCACCAGAAACTTGGAAAGCTTGCTGGCTTGTGTTGCCTTGCCATCTGGCGGCTAGCTAATGATTACAGTAGCAAACAAAACCCAAACATTTTAAAATAGGCCTGATGAAAGTTCATTTTTATGAAGAGGGTAATGGGATGGGAAATGGGACAGAGAAACATGTCTGAATCCCTGTCTCCTCCCAAGCTGGTGAGGAACTGTCACCAGGGCTCTTCAGACAGGGAGCTGTCAACAGGGCCTCTTCAGACAAGTGGAGATGCCGGATGGTTTTGTATCTCAAAAGTCCTGATGAACAGGGATGGGGAAACTGAGGCACGGGGTTATTTAGTGTGTCTGTGGCTCTGAGGACAAAGAATCTTCTTCCAGATAGTTTAGGTCTTGACTCTACTGAAGACAGTGGCAGCCACGCCGTTCCTCCTGGAGGGATCACACTTGCAAGAATTGGCCAGTGAAAAATGGATTCTGGCTCAAATGAAGCGATCTTATCTTTGGCCTCTTTTCCTCCCCTGGAGGGGAAAAATGAATGACCATAGCTGCCTGGCTTAGCTTCTATTTCCCTGGGTGGTTACGGGTGGTTGGGCCCTATGAATCAAAGTGTCGCAGCAGGAGCCAGGAAATGGGGAAGGATGGAGAACAGGAGCTGAAACCACTCTACCACGAAGGGTCCAGGCAAGGGAAAGCCCAAAAAGACCTTACCTGACTTCAGCTAGGGACTCAGGGATGGTATTTTAGCAGGTCCCCAGGCCCTCAGATTTCCACCCCATAATTTTTGAGGCCATTTTTTGAGGGCTCGGCCATAAAAGCTGGGGTTTTGCAGCTGCCATCTGCTTTCATTGCCCTTCTACTTCAGTGGCAATGCGTAAACACGAGCAAGATGAAGGACTTTGCTGAGGGACATCAGAGACAGTGGTATGGGGAGGTGAGAGGATGTGATGGAGTGGAGAATCCACATGGATTGAGACCGCTCAACAAATAGGAGATGGATGTCCTCTTTCTTCCTTCCTAAAATAAACTCATCTGATACTTCAGCCACTCCCCACATGTGAGACCTGCACACAGTTTCTCTGGGAAAGGACCGAAGGAGGGAGGCTCTGCTGGTTTGCTCCATCCTTTCCCAGCAAAAGGCCATGCTTGACACAAGCCAGCTCTCTGCCCTTAGCATCCCTTGCTATCTTCAATATTACACAGCCCTTGTTGCCACAGCATCTGAGCATAGTTATCTCTGCAATGACTTTGTGTAATGGAGCCATGCTATTATCTCTATTTTGCAGATGGGGAACCAGAACACAGAAAAAATGAAGGACAGGTCTACAAAGTACTGAGACTCTTAAACTGCACATGACAAAGCACATTAGTACTTAATTCCCACTGCCATTTCCTGGGGCCCGAGAGTTTTGTAAGTCCCACTAAGACGCATTTACATCTATAGGTACAGACATTTTTTTTGCAGTTGACTTGCTGCAAGTCAAGGAGCTGCCTCCATGAAGCACTTGGTCACCAGCCGAATCAGCGGCTCATCCTCCTCTTTCAGCTCCTGGAGCTTCATCAGAGCCTCTCTGTTCCCAGGAAATGAGTCGAGTTTTCCAAATGAGGTATGCCTGGTCCATGGATAAAGAAGGCACCAATAGCCAGTCCAATTTCTTCTTTACTTTCTTACGCCTCATAATTTCCCCCTGTTTCTGGTTGTTTCCAATATGTTTGTTCCCAAAGACAATTCTTGAGAGGAAGCTGGTCTGAAAGCTGTTGTAAAAATGTGGGTGCTTCCTGCACATGTACCTTAAAGCTGACTGGATCTTAAGTGTGCACAGAGAGGAGGATTAGCCCCTCAAATTTCCCCATGCTGGTTGTAGCCCTGCTGTATCCCAGCTTCTCAAAGAATGCATACCAAGGACTCCAAATTTATCACAAAAGAAGGTCTGAATCTTGCACCCAGTGGAGTCAACAGAGGGTTTTATTGACTTCAGCACCATCAGGAGATCAATTCATAAATTTACATAGCACTTTCCATGCAGGGATCACAAACTCTCTTTATCATTCCCTTCAGACCTGGGCTGCCTCGGGCCCTGAGTCATTATCTGATCCGTGGAAGCTGGGATATCTTGGTACCTCAAAGATCAAAAGGAAATTTTGCACGGTTCAGAGAAGAGCATTCTGGGGCTGCTAGATGTGCTTACTTTGAGCAGTTTTCTCTTCCTGTAGGAGTCAGCGGGAGCTTTGTCACTGTGATCAAAATCTGTGCTAGAAAGCTTTGCTGCGTTAGCTGTGGTGATACAGCTAAAGGGATCATCCCTGCCTTGTACAGAAACAGTTGTATAAAAGTGTTTATAGCCATGTAGCTCCAGAGTTTTCTTTCACCCTGAGCATTTTACCAGCACAGGAGTATTCATGTACCCCACAACACCCCTAGCACAGATGGACCTGCTCTGGCTATGCATTGTAGCTGTGCAATAACACCACCACATGAGCAAAGTCAGCTGCACCTGTAAAAGTACATTTTTTGTCACTATAACCACCCCAGCACCGTAATGCTGCTGGCAGAGCACTGTCAGGCAGGAATCACGCTGCTTCACAGGCTTCAACAGAGCTGTGCTTACCAAAGCCTGCAGTTAGACCTGACCTCCTCTTGATCTGGGAAGTGAAATAAGCTAGTTCTGCTGATGCGAGCAGTAGCTGATATGGACAAGCGACTATGTCAGCCGGCGCTGCTGGGACTTGAAATATATAGCACTTTTCATGCACGCAGGAGAGGGGAGATAGAGATTTCCTACCGTTCTGCTGTTCCAGTTTGAGCACTGCACATAAGTGTGTTCACACTGGGGTTTTTTACCAGTTTAGTGATTAAGTCACACCATTAGCACAGTAGCTCGGCAGAACTTCTCTCACGTGGACGCAGCTTGGAGCCCTTCCCCGTGGCTTGAGCAACTTCCCACTGGGTGTCACTCCAGCAAAACTTGGCCTCAGAGTGCCTGGAGGGAGATGGTCATCCAAGGGCTCTGCTGCGGAAACGCCACCTCCCCTTTGGGAATGGTCTGATGTTTAGGAACGGGGCAGGGTAACAGGACCACAGGGTTTACAAGTGCCTGTTGCACTGGGACCTTCACTGAACTTCCTTCATCAATCTCCATCAATCCTCCCTTTCGTACGACCCGATTTGGTCTCTAAAACAGCTCCCTTCCTCTTTTTCCCTCCCCTCTCCCGCTGCCCCCCAACGCACACATGCACATTTCCTTTTCCTTAAGCAAACAATTTTCAGATTTAAAAGTGAATTCTCAGTGCAGGCTGGAAAAAGACAATGTGGCCTCGCTCCTTATCTCCTGCTATCTGCTGCTGCTTGTACTCACAACAAGCTGTGAGCCTAGATTGGGTTTACAGTAGATTTCAAGTGTTTATGAGCCACAGGAGGGAGAAAGAGGAGGGGAAATCTGGTCGGTGAGATAAGTCCAGGAAATAGGGCTAGTGACTGGAGCAGAGTCAACAAGTTGAGCGAGCAACCGGACACTTCTAAAGACCCAAGGATGTGTGACTCAGTGTCACGACTTCAGTTCCCGCAGCAAACAGGAGTGCTTAGAGGGGATTCGCTTGTAATTGTTATGGGGGGGTTCGTGCCTGGGGTGGAAAAGGGAAACATCTTGATCTCTTTATAGACTTGGAATATTTTCCAATTAGGAGCCCAGATTTAAGCTCCTCAATCCATAGGCAAGCTCCTAAAAAAACTGCTTGATTTTCAAGGATTGCAGAGCACATTCTGGCTTCAACAGCAGCTCACGGGTCAGTCTATCACACTACAGGGTTTTATAATGTGTTGTGTAAATCTAGAAGCTCTCTGGGGCCTGGAGCATCATCTGGTCTTTGTTCATATGCCACCTAGAGCAATGTGGCTTAGTACCAACAGGACGAGGTAGTAGCTGTTCACATGGTCACTAGGATATTTTTATAATCACCTTTTATCCCCATGTGGACAAGGTTTGTGATAGTAACTGGAAAAGTGTGTAGGCTTCATCTGTAATGTATTTCAAAGACAAAAATACCTGGGCTAGTTATATCAGAGAACAGTAATTCACATTGTTCTAGACAGCTCAAAAAACTGTCTCTAAGCATGGCTGTGGAATGAAAAAGTGAGGTTGTATAGTCTTTCTCTGAAAGCCCAAGTGGAAGAAGTCTTCATGCTCTGAGGGTTGTTTCTAAACTGGAAAAATTTTGCAAACCATGTCCTTCAGGAGAGATGGTCTGGTTTTACGTTAAAATCTGTACTTTATGACATACCTTTCATATCTTAGCTACTGAGCGGAACGAGAGCCTTATGGAGATCACAGTGACATTGATTTCCGACAGCCATCAGCTGCAGAAGCCTGGATCACCACAGATTTTGTACTGGCTTAGCTAACTGAGTTAACATTATTCTCATTTGTTTGCTTGTTTGTTGGTTGGTGTGTTTTCTCAGGTACTGGTACAGCCTTTCATTCGGATGCAGTTATTCTGTAGTTAACTTGCTCCAGCATCTTCAGTTTTCCTCTTGTCACAGTCCTAGTACACATCCAGCTTCAGTAGTGAGCTCCAATGTCCCAGGATTCGTGTGCTCACGCCACTAGAGATTAACCAGTACTCCAGGCAGTGCCCCTCGTCCAGGCACCTCTGAGCATATTCTTCAAGTGCTCTCCATCACTCACACAAAAGGAAACCGAGCCTTCCCTTCTCCTTCACACATATTCCTCTTTCACCCACACACTTTCCCTGTGAATCTCCCTCAAATCCCTGTTTCATCCCCCCCACACTTTTGTTGTCTGAGGGAAATCTGCATTCCTCCCATCTCCTTTGCTTGTGTAGGGAACATTACTTTCTTCTTGTCCAAGACAATCTCTTTGGCCCATAAAATGCTGATCAAAATAAAGTCTGTTGAGCTCAGTACTTTCTGTTGTCTCTATTCTGGTAGGGATGTCCCAGAGGCCCCGTCAACGAACAGGGCCCTGACATTGAGCCATTTCATGATACAGCAAACGCTCACAGCAAGCACTTCATAACATTAACCAGAGAGATTTCCCAAATCATCGCTCCTTTCCATATGGGAATAGTTATTCTTGCATAAAGCACCTTTATACCGAAAAGGCTGCAGCCTCGCTCAGGAGGAGCGGGCACTGAAATGCTTTAATTTGACTGGTATAGTCCAAGCTGTCTGATGATAGTGCGTAGACAAGGCCCGAGGTATAAGAGCTCTTCAAGGGAAAGCCTTTTGTGCAAAGGGCTGTAAAACACCATTTTACAGTGTTGTTCTAAATTTCCTTTTTATTTTATGGTTCATCTAATTCGAAGAGAAACCTTCTCTGCAGAGAAGTGGAATGGGAAACATGCTTCCATGTCAAAACACTTGGAATCACATCAAGCTCCTGTTTTAGCCATTTATTTTTCTTTAATTCACCTCGGGGGTTTTTTTCTTTCTTTCCTTTTCATGCATTCAGCTGTTTATGTTGCCTTTTGGTGGAGCCGGCTTCCTTCTCGCTCTCTTCCCTCCTGCTCACCTCCTTTACCATCCACATTGGCTCAAATACAAGGTGAGATGTTTTCAAGAAATTAACCTCTGGAAAGAAATAATTTACATGTTTGCTTGCTTGTTTGTTTGTCTGTGGACACCAGAGCAGATGGAGCCCCTTTAGAGCTCCAGACGTGTCTTCACAGGCTGCCTGGTCTCTCCCAAGCAGTGGCTACTCCAGGAGCTCAAGACAAAAATGGCCGGGGAGGTTCTAAGGGAACTGCAGATTCCCATCAGCACGGTGCAAGACTTTCGTGTTTTGCTTTAAAAAAGCAAAAAAGAAACCCCAGAGCAAGCAGATGCAAAGGGTTCGTGCTGTGGAGCTGGATGGTACAAGGAGGGGGAGCTGTGCAGGAGACAGGGGCATCCT
Organism: Fregata magnificens; assembly: GCA_013389945.1. Classification (NCBI taxonomy): domain Eukaryota; kingdom Metazoa; phylum Chordata; class Aves; order Suliformes; family Fregatidae; genus Fregata; species Fregata magnificens. The sequence goes on from WAAD01024284.1 coordinate 747,691, forward strand.
CGAGTTTTATATTTCAAAACAAGATTTTGATCCTCTCTTTTCCTAGAAGAGGTGCCTCATGTAAAATCGATGACAAAAAAGCAAAGTAACAGCGAATCTTGCAGTGAACTTGGGGTCACCGCTACTTCTCTTTTCTTAAAAGGCAAAACTCTGCCGGAGGAAGAGGCTTGCTTTTAATTTCTTTTACTTTTTTCTTCTATTTTTCTAGTTATCGTCAGCTAGGCAGGTGTTTATGCTGGTGTGTGAAAGCGGAAGAGAGTGGTAGGGGCTCATTTGGGATGATAAATATTGGTATTATTTACTTAAAGGGGCACAGTAGACATATAGGGCAAAAAAGGGTGCGGAAGAGGGACCCTCTTCCAAAAAAAGGGGGGCAAAAGAGGGAGCAAGACAGAGGTGGGAGCACAGGGTTTTGGAGAGGAAGGTGCTGAGTGCCATGGCTGCCATAGCGGCTGAGGGGAGCCACGTGACGGCAATTTCACTGCCCCTGTGGAGAGGTGTGAGGTGCCTCGCGCTTCCCATTGGCTGCCTGTGGCCCTTGACCCTCCCTCTGGGGGAGAACAGCCAATCGCAGGGGGCCACTCTCCCCTGACTGGCTGAGACTGACAGGGCAGGGTGCTCCTCACAACACGTCCCGCCATTTTGTCTGATGTGGAGAGGGCCGCACGGCCCCCCTCACAGCCCCGCTTCCTCCCCTCTCACCCCCCCAAGGGCTGCAGAGTCCCCACAGCACAGACCCCTCTCCCCTCAGGGGCCGTGCCCCCCCTAGCACATCCTCTCGCCCCTCAGCAAGCTTGAAGACCCCCCAGGGACATGAAGGAAAGGAAGCCCTGGGCACCACCCATGGCTGAGGCATTTACCTCAGGCGTCTCTGCCACAAAGGGGACCTCGGCGCAATCTATCTTCATTTGGGGACCTCGGAGTGGGTGGCAGCCCTGTCACCAGTGGCCATGGCTGCTCAGGTAAGCCTCTGCACGTGCAGCTGCGAGGTGTGGCATGGCCAACAGGCTTTTTGTCACCAAATGAACATTGAAGGAGCCAAACCCAAAAATCCCAGTAAAAAAGGTGTCACCAGGGACACCTCTACAGTAGTGAGGTCCCAGGAGAGCGGAGGCTCCATGCAAAGGCTGCCGGGGACCACTCAGGAGGATCAGAGCTTGCATGGTGTTTGCAATGATTTCTGTCCCACTTCTGCCACCAAGATGCTCTCGTGGGGCCTAAGGTCTTACCACCCTGTCCTTAAACTTTCCTTCCTGCCGTTTTGTCTGTTAAACTGTACTTGGGTCAGGAAATGTCTTTCATTATAGCATTTCTATTCTGCCTAAACCTAACCTGCAGCAGGATATCTCTCAAGTCCAGTAAGAAAACTAAAGAAAAACAAAACACATGAACTGAGAAACACATGAGCCCACTCACAAACAAAAACTGGTTTAACAGGAGGGTTACATGACATCCTATGGACAGTAAATAATTTCCTCAAATGTTTATAAACAATGGGGAGTGGAAACTCCAATGTTTTGTAAATGATCATGTCTTTAAAAACAAAAACAAACCCCACACTTTTTCTAAATTCACAATAAACACTAGTCAAAATAAACAGTCCAAACAGTAACATGTCCTCAAATCAAGACAGTTCAGCAAAAGTGAAAGATTCTTGTTCCCATTAAGCAGAATTTATAATTCCTGGGACATACATGAACCTTCACCTAACATTCCTTTTTCAAGAATAATACAGAATCTAACAATAACGGCAATTCCTTTTTTCCTATCCCCTCATTTTATCTCTGTAACTAAAGCTTTTCTTTTGTTGTGATAATGATTTTATCAATAATTTATGATTATTTATTTTAATATACTAATCACATTCATCATTAATGTTAGACCAGGGTGAAACATATTCTATTTCAAAGGTGTTTTTCATGGTAGAGAGTGATTTAGCAAAGCTGAAGTGTTTTTCCCAAAAATATTTATAGCAGTTTGCTGATTTTCAGTGGAATTTATCAAAGTGCTTTTAGTTGCCTTGTGAAAATGAAACAGCCTATCTTCCCTGAAATGGGTCTTTCTGATTTCTCTGAATGAAACCTTTTTGACATGATTGCTTCAGTTTTCCTTGAAGTAAACATTACAGAAATTTCTTTTCATGCTAAAATTCTAAATTTGCCCTTCTTGTCGATTCTAAATGAAAATAAATTTTAACAGGTAGGAGTTTCCTATAGAACTAATATTTTAATTTCAGCAATATGGTACTATTATGACTAATGATAATTAAATTCAACTGCTCCTTAGAGTTCCAGCCGTGCACAGGTACCTATTACATTAGATGTTGCTTAAAGATAGCACAGGAAAAAAAGAATTTGCAGCCACGGAGGGGTTCTTATCTCATCCAAAAACTCCTCAGCAGCACACCAGATGAAAAATCAGATGAACATCTCTCCATGGTAGTTCCCTGTTTCACCCTTTCTTTCTTGAGGGGGAAATTTATGAGGCTATTTTTATACAATTTCTTGGACCTATCTGTGAGATATGTTTGTACCAGCTAAAGCAAGTTCAAAGACACAGTCCCTGCTTTGGGAACAGAAAGCGGGAAGGTGTGTTGAAGTCCTTCATGCCTGTGAGATTTTGCCCCTCAGTCACAGATGGCTCTTCAAGCTTGCTCTCTCCCAAACACAGAAATTTGGCTATTGTGGTGGCTGATTTCACTGGGCTACTCGGACAGAGTCATCACCCCAGGCTTTGGCTGGTCTTCTTGACCATGGGCCCAGGCTACAAAGTGCCTTCAAATTTTGGACCAAGACCGTGAGAGGAGCAGGGGGAAAAAAACGTTGCTGTCATTATTTTCCCATAGCATGTGGAAACGATGATGGCCAGTTAAAAATCATCACATTTTCCTCCTAGGAAAGAGAAACTGAAGCACAGAAGTGTGTGTGTGGTTACATGTCAAGCACTGGAACTCCTTTTGACTTCACATACTTTCCCCTTATTCCTAATTAACATGTTGAGGAATTTTAAAATGTAATAAACATTATTTCTAAACAACCAGAAAGTAAAGCTTGCTTATTTCTGGTTTGATGTAAACATTTATAGCACAGCTCCATCCTTAAACAGTTAATCTTATAGTGACCTATTAAAATAAAATGAATTGTGTTATAATTCATCCTAAAGCAACCTCAGGGTTAGTGTATCAGGTAACTCCTGCTTTTGCAGTCCTCATGACGTTTTTAATCAAATTCAGCTGTAATTGCTGGAGCATACACATGCCTCTTTTAATACTCTGCCTACATTTGGGACTCATATGAGTCTGTTTTCTCTTAACGTCTCTAATAAATAGAAAACATGAAAAGAGCACATTTTGCAGGACTCTGAGCTTTTCCACCGTTTCATTTGTTCTAGCAATTGTCCGACAGGCTTATGAGAATCGAGCACTTGTCAGGTTTCCCCCCCACACCCTTGGATAAAATTCTTTGTGGGTTTTAAGTCACTGTTTGTGTTGCTAGCACCCTGTTAAAGGGGGCATAGGCACAGGCAAGAGCAGCTGCCACAGGAGCGAACTGGAAGCGCCTATGTGTGAGAGGGAAAGATTTCATAGGCATCTTTAAAAAATCACTGCCAGTGATGAATGATGAAATGTTGCTTACGTACAAGTCACCTATGGTTTGTTGATGAAAACTTGAAATGTCATGTCTGCATTGGAGCTATTNTGCTACAGCTGTTTCCAATTTGCCAGCAATTTTCTTTTGGGCTAGTAAAGCTCCCAAGATGACTGCAACTAGCCACATGGGTTTCTCGACTCGGCTGTGGGGTTTGATTACAAGGGGTAGCGAACCCAGCTCAGGATTCAGGGCAAGCATTTCCCTTGAGCTTGTAAGTGCTTTACGTCCTAAGTTTTTGTTAGCGCCAACCTTTAAAGTTTATTTCATTGCAGCTTACTAGGTGCGTGTGCTCAGTGGTCCCTATCACAGCTAGGCTGAGATTTTGGGCACGTTTGCTTAAAAAAATAAAGGAAACTCGCGGGGAAAACGCACAGAGGAGAGATGCAAACGCCTGTTAGCTGCCCCTCAACGAAAATAAAAGGAAGAGGGTTTTGTTTACACAATAGTAAGCCCTCGGGGTTCCTCTTCAGCTACGTGTTTTGTGTAATTCACACGTGGAAACGTGAGAAAAGAATGAAAAATGACTTTGAAATGTGATCTGATTCGGTCACTAGCTAGCTCGGTTGTGAGTGTGCAGAAAGAGTTGTTCACATCCCCACAGAATAATGAGATTAAGGCTTGCAAAAGGCATTTTAAGCTCCGATGCGTGCGATTTTTTTAAAGCCATTTTAAAATGACAACGCTGATCATTTTTTTTTCTCGATCCCATTTCTCTCCTATGCAACTCCCAAGTCCCTCCTGTCGCTTTGATTTTTCCTTCCATCAGAAGTTATCTTCTCCCTAAATTCCCTGTCGCTTTACCTTGCCTAGGAAACTGTTTCTCTTAACACAAACAACAACAACAATTATAATAATAACAAAGAATCCGAAGAATTTCTATATTAAAAAGTGGCTCTGGCGAGGTCCCTGGTCACTGGGTGCAGGTCTGAGACTGTTTTCCTTGGAAATTGGGAGGAATGCTAAACGCCTCGTCTACCAGAGAGTAAATTGTGTGCGGAGCTCTAGGCACGGCTCCCAAGTTGCCCTTTCACCCCTTCACTTTATATGTTCCTCTTATTAAGGAGAAAAATGTTTCAATATGTTGGAATTTGGGGCAAAGCCGGGAAGGAGAGAAAGAGAATAGAGTGGAAGGACATTTTCCAAATAGTTTTGGTAACCCTTCTGAGGGTTACATTTAAAATTGATGTCGTACTAAAACCCCTGGAAGTTTCTTACCCAGGTTAGTGCAAAATATTATCTGCGAGCCCTTCTGAGATGACAATATGCACCAGAAACGTGACCCCGCTGGGGAAAAAAATATCCCTGAATTGAAGATGTGTTTCCTTTCCCTCCCTAAATGCGTTACTATTTCGTAGGGTATTATTAAATAGCTAAAAGGATCTGGAGGTTTCGGCTTGCAGAGAGAAAGTCTGAATTCTTGATCCAATAAAGAGAATAGTTTCGAGACAATTTCCTCTCCCTTTTCCAGCCGTGTGCATCTGCAGCGTCGTCTGTCGTATTTTCAGTTCTGCTTCAGGGGGAAATGGGTTAACTATTTTCAAGGTAAGAGTCAGGAAAAAAAGCTCAAAGTAAGGAACGATGATTTAAAAACGGATATTTGAAACTTCCTTATTTAAAAGGGGGATTTAAAGTAGCACTTGAGCTCCACTCAGCGTCTCTTTTCGGCTTGACTCCTCAGCAATATTTTTTTAAGAAAGTTGTGAATTTTTTTCTTTTTTTTTTTTCTTTCTTTCTTTAAAGTTCCGAGTAGCGCCAGGCGGGCTCATTGGGCGAAGATGTCACATAGCCATGATTAATCTGAGGGAACAGCTGAAATATTGATAAGGGGGAAAACGGAAATCAAATGAAAAGTAGAGGGCATAGAAGAGAGGGAAAGGAAAGCACGTCCTGGAGCTGCGAGCATTACAGAAGCCCCCTGAGGAAATGCCTGGTTGATGCAGCCTGTCTGGATGGGCTGGGAATTTTAACTTCAGCGCTGCTTTGGATCTAACAAGTTTAATCTCTCCTCTTTGCAAAAACTGCAGCGGCAGGGTAGTAATCCAGAACTGGTGGGGAGTTTTATTTTTGGTCTCAACCTGGATCTTTACAAACTGGTCTGCCACTGGTTGAGGGGAAAGGGTATAAAAGGTGAGTCATTTAAATAATAGTAATAAGAATAAGCAAGAGGCGAAACTAGAAGTAGTTTAAGAGGCCTTTAGTATTGCGACTGATGCTGGCAGGGCAGTACGATTGATAAATAATCCACAGCAGGCTTCTTAAGACTGGCTCCAAATATGCAGATGTGTTTATTTATATGAACACGCGTAATTATGAGAGGGAGGTAAGCGGGGGTGGGGGGAGCGCTAATCAGGGGTAAAGAGGGGAGCAGGGGAAACTGATATGTGAATCCTTGACCCTAGAAAATTTACTGGCTAAGCAAAATTACCTTGTCCCTCAACTCTGTCTACCCCCACCCCCCGTTGCAAGTTCAGAAGCAAAAGAAACTGGAATGTGTTAGGAGGGAGGACGACAGAAAAAAGAATTGTACTTATCAGAAACACATTGTCGATTTTATAATCAGTTACCCTTCTGTGCCAGCTGGCCGCGTAATAAATGCTTTAAAAATCAATAAAAGGGGGGGGTTACGTGCAGATAGCGAGCTTTTATTTCCCAGAGTTGTTGGGCTGTGGGATCTTTTGCTTTCTTTCTCTGGTTTTTTTTTTTTNAAATCGGCAGATGTTTCCAAGCAAGCCAGCGGCGCTGGCTTTGCGGGCACGGAGGTGTTTCCCTGGCTCTTTGGCATTGCTGGGGGCGAGGAAGGGCGCCGAGCGCGGCTTTCGCTGCCGGGTTGGCAGCTACCGAGCAGACAGCTCCAGCGCGGCGCGGGCTTCTTCATTAATCAAACGAAGGATATTTCGTGATTAACCAGCGGTGTCTGGGTTGTATTAGATCTGGGCAAACCGAACTAGCTGCAAAGTTAGGACCCCACAGCTTTTCTTGAAGAGCTTGCCAAAAAAAAAAACAAAAACAAAAAAAAAACCCCATCAACCACCCAACCCAGGAGTATTGACCGCTTGCGCGCAACTCTTTATGCATATTCCTGATTCTGTAGTATAATTTTTCTGTAGTAAATTCTGGGTAAATTCCTGACTCTTCCTTTCCCACCCCGGGAAAATGGGACCGTCACAATAGCGGCACTTACGAGCCCCATGCTAAGGGCGGGGGGGCTCGTGCTTCTTAACGATGCACTAATTACAGTAAGCTAATAGCTTTCTGGCGCTTTCCAGGGGGACTAAAGAGGAGCGGGTAGAAAAAACAGTTGTGGGATATTTTAGTGACTGCAGGTTTATTTTCCCACACACCATTACATTTTTCACGATCGTTGTTAATCTCTGCATTGATGACTTGGGGGGG
>WAAD01024284.1:755715-766773 GCA_013389945.1 Fregata magnificens
AGAGTCTCAAGTATCACAGTTATCATTCTGGAAATATGCAGGGTTGAGTCAAAAGTCATATCATCGGGGACCAACGATATGTTAAAGTGGTCTTGTCTTTTATAATGCATTGATGCTTGGTTTGATGGGTTATCCTATAACTAGTATTATAGTGAGGGTGTCCTGAATTACATTGTAGTAGTGGTTTGTTGCTCTGAAACCAATATGATGGTGATGGTGTGCTACCAATGTAATATCATAGTGGTTTCTTAAATTGGCTTCCAATTTTCTGATTTCCTAGATACCATTTAGTCTTGAACCAGGGCTAAATTTCATTTAATATCCCTCTACTTCTCTGCTGCGCCAACTACTGAATTCAATATGCAAGATGATATGTGAAGTTATGGGTTTTTTGCGAAGTTATGGTTTTTTGCAAGGTACATTTCAAAATGGATTTAGAGGGGAAAAAATATTTAATAAGTTAAACCAAAACATCTCTTTCAGTTACTGAAGAAATGGATTGTTACACCAGGCAACACTATATAATACTGGGATTTCTTTCACAGTGTTACTTATGGTTTTCCTTGAGCAACGTTCCCATACAATTTAGTAGGCAAACCAGCTTCAGTTGGTTTTACTGATAATGGTTAATGCCAGATACTACTAGATCTTGCACTCTAAATAGTTGTTTGTGTATCTATCTTTTTAATAAGTTAAAAAAATGGATCTTAGATGGGCCACTTCTGCCTCTTTCTTTTTCACAAGATTAAAACAAATACCAAAGAAGGGTTGGCACAGCCTTGTCCCTTTGTAACTCAATTGACTACTATATTATATTTGACATCATATAGGGTTTTTTTCTACAACAATTCCCAAGAATGTAAATAAACCAAGCCTGGGACATCTGGGTTACACGTTTAAGGCAAACCCTGCATGCAACAGCACTTAGGGAAAATCTAAAACACAAGCCTCTTCTCTCCCAGGCTGAAGAAACACAGAAGGGTGTTAACTAGAGCTGGGTGGATAATTTGTAATGAATAATTTATTACAGGAATTTCATCGGTTTCTCTCCCCCCCCAGCTCTTTAGTCAATGATCCATGCGCCAATTGTGATTTTCATGTACATACACATTATTGGAAATGATTCACTGAATGCTTTCTGTATATAATCCCTAGGCTACGGCTCATTTTGCGGGCAGTTTGTTAGGAGTACTAGTATTTGAAATGCAAGGTTGGTGGGATGACTCCCAGGTCATGTGGCATTACTTGTGTTCCCTGATTGGGTGAACTTGTGCAGCTCTCTGGACCAGCTTTCTAAGGCAAATCTGACTGGGAACGGTCAGGATTCCACATTCAGTTAATATACCCCAAAATCACACTCATAGCTCAATCTTTCAGAGAATGTCGGTGATTTAATTTTGCTTATTACATTTGTATAGCTTTGGACCAGAATCTGGAAGAATAGAAACTCCATGGAAAACAAATGAAATTCAAGTCTCACAAAAGCAAATTCACTCAAAGTTCAAGTAAAGAAACATGTTACGCAGTCTGTGCCCAGCTTTAGCATTAATTTCTCTTCGGAGTTTCTGTATGTGAGAAACGATCTGAGATGTGTTCTGTTTACAATGAAGAGATGAAGGCCCTTTGACATCCTATATTATGGTATCATTGCCTTTTGTTGTGAGGCTAGATCCAGCTGCCGCTCCAGTTTGTAGCAAAATTCTTTTTGAATTAAGTGGAACCAAGATCCAGGCCTAAATAATTTAACATTCCAGCAGGATTGAGTGAGTCTGTCCATAACTGTGTCGTGATAGTCTTCTCATTAAGCACAATCCTGCAGGAAAAGTGCTTGGACAAAGTTCTCTTCATGTAAGCATGTGTTTTATCCACCAGGAAGAACTCCTCAGGCTGGACTTATATCCAGTGTTTCAGCAGTGGAGGGATAACTGAGCTGTGTGATGCTGCCTTTTATTACAACCCTTCATCATCAGCTGCCATTACTTTGGGCAAGGACCTTGTCTTTGGTATTTTGTCTGTAAAGCTTCATTCACACCAATGTCATTGGGGAATGTCTGAAGACAAAGGAAATATCTCCCATTGACTCTTAAAAGTTTTAAGTTGGGCAGCCAAGTACAAGTGGTGCAAAATGGTAGCTGGGTAGCTCATTCAAATTAGTGAGGCTCTTCTTGAAAGTAGGAATGTGGTTAAATTCAGAATGAACAGAGCCTTAAACACACAGGTTAGGTCAGTCTCTGGCCCGTCTGAGTTTGGTGGCAGTTTCCACTGACTCAGATGCACCCAGGGCCAACAGAGAGAATCTGGCTGGGACTGGCTTATTTGTAGAAGAGGTGGGATTGACTAATGATCTAGGCAGATAGTCGGGAAACATGGGTACGGATCCAAGCTCTGCCGGGGTGGGCTTGGTGCTTCTGAGCAAGACACTTCAACTCTCTGTTCCTCCATTTCTCCATCTTTAAATTGTGGATGAAAGTGCTGTGTAAGAACAAGGCACTGGTCAGATTTAGACAGCACCTGCCTTCTCTTTCCTACTTCCCCACACTGATCTTTGAGCACTTCCCAAGTTGTGGTGAGCAAGAAGTTTGAAAACCAGGGGGTTGAGTTCCAACTCCTCTCTCTTCCCAGGTCTTTTTTTTTTTATTATTATTTTCTCTCATGTCATTCCTTCTCCGGAAAAACTTATTTGATTGTCTTGTGGGAGGGAGAAGTATTTTATTACTTTCATGAAATCTCAGTTGGTGATGTGAACAGTATCCCCATGACACAGCAGAAAAAGCAAGACTGGGATCAAAGTCTTCTATAAATCCTCTTTAACAAATGCATCACATAGATAAGCTTTATGTTTGTTCTATGCCTTGTGCAGAAAAATGCCTCGTCTCTATATGTTGTAACCGAGAAGGGGTTGCTAGCAGGGTGTTCCACAGGAGCTCCCAGGAGGAGGAAATTCATACCCCTGGGGTGCAGAATAGCCTGTGACCACCTTCAGGCCACACTGGTTTTCTTGCCATGGCTTTCAAAATGCAAAAGGGCTGGAGGAGGAAGAAGAGGAGGATTTCATTTTTAAAATGTTTTGGTTTAACAAGGATGGTTTATGTTGAGTCATACTGGCAAAGTTCAGCTTCTTGGTGTTGTAACCTTGATTTACATCACAACCACATAGGACGTATGGATCTGTATCTAAAGCACTGTTAAAAGATCCTATCTAACCTCATGACAGGACTACCCATTCTTCTCTCGTACACACTTCTTGTATGGGCCTTAACGTGACAGAGGGGTAGGAAATCATAAATATAAAAAAATCATTTTGATCCTTACTGGTCTATTCTGCATAACTGATAAAGTATTTCTATTCCTTATACCATTATGGGGCTTACTGATCTGCAAGTACTTAATAATTTACAGTATATCAGAGGGCGCTAATCTCATCTAAACATGAGTATTTGACTTTAGAGAATGAAACATGTAATATAATTGGGAAATTAAATTTTAAAAGACAGCACTGGAATCCTGACTGTAGGGATATGGAAAGAATTAGGGCTATAAGCAAAGCAACATGACCTCTGAATACTGAATTTTTAGTTATTGCCATCGCTACAAGCTGCTCTGGGCCACAGCAGCCTTCGCTCCCCTTCCGCACTGCCAGTTTGTGGTTTAATATGTGTGTAAAGGCGGTACAAGAATAATTTGGGGGGTGTGTTATTCACCCGCGCTTTTCTTATGCCCTTCGGCAACATCCAAACCCTTATCTCCTCTTCTATCACTCCCCTCCTCGCACAGAGAAAGTCATTGCTTCTGCTTTCGGTTCCCCAGCTTGTAAACAGAGCTCCTGCCCTGCCCTCCCCAAGGCAGCGCCTGAAGCTCTCGGGGCTCTGCAGAGCATCCCGGGGCCGGGGTGATCCTCCCTTCTCCTGGACCCCGTTTTCCAGGTACCAGCTCTGCCAGCCTGAGGCAAGACCCGCTGGGTAAAGCCCCTCGGCCTGTGCAGGAGAAGAAGTCAAAGGAGAGGGCGGTAATGCCCCCCATCACACAGGAGCGGGTATCCTGGCATCACCCCTGCTTTTCCCCTCCTTTCCTCTGCCGCGCCTGGGGATATTTAAAATAGTCTCCCGATGGGGGATGTTTAAGGCAGTTCCCCAGAAGCAGCTCGGGTAACGCGCTGGGACGCCTTGGACCCGTGCAGACCGGGAGTTCTTGGGGGAGGCAGCGTGCTTGCTCCCCACCCCGGCCCCCTGGCCAGTTTTGGGGAACACCCACGAAGCAACTGCGTGCTCCCCTTTGCGAGCTTGTGCGGAAAATGGTCTCCAGCCCAGACCTTTGAACGGGCACGAAGATGGACTTTCCTCCAGGGAGGAGTCACCGTGCAAGCGCGGGACTTCTCGCTTTAAAAATGGATTTCATGCAGCCATAACGTTTGTGCTACCGTACAAAGAAGCATATTCATGGAGGCAAAATAGCCTGAGTGGCTGGAAACAATATTTGGTTTGTTCTTGCTTTCACTCTGCCTGGAAAGTTTACAGAATCCCTAAAGAGAGAGGGTTTTTAAATTTTTTTTAATGACAAAACAGTGAGATTTTCTTACTTTCAGTAGCGAAGGCTACTGACAAACCCTGACACGGACACGTTATCTTTCCCGCTGAAGAGTAGCAGCCAGAGGCTGTTCGGGGACAGGTTACAAGGAAAGAATATCCCCTTATTTCCTTTTTTTACAACAGAAATCTTGCAGCGGAGATGGTGCCTGATGAATCAACCCAGGGGAAGGCGCTGCAGAGGGACCTGAGCCCGGGTCATCCCACAGGTGCTCAGGGACACACGGATGCTGGAAATGCGGTTGCGTGGAGCAGGCAGAAACCTGCACCACGCTCTTAAGAACAGCTAGAGAGCCTTAGCCTGTCAGAAAAGGGAAAATCAAAGCCTTCATGGACTGTTTTTTTCCCAGTTCGGGTAGTATTATTTCTACTGAGAGCATCCTCTAGCGCATTATCCATTTCTGCCCCTCCCCCCCCCCCCCTTTTTTTTTTTTTTTGGCAATTCCTGGCGTCCCGCAGAATTTCAGTTCCTCCCACCCGGGCTGGGGAGGATGGGACCAGGTACATCCAGAGAAGGTGGGAATTGCAGTAGCTTTGTCGGCAGGGGTAGAGTGGGCAGAAGCTGCCGTGAGCTCTTACGTCATTCTCACACTTCGTGATGATTAATCTACGTATACACCGAATCGTTCTTTTTTTGATGCTCATTTCTTGAGGCAGAAACGCTGCGAAGTTGTTGGACTTTAGCAAGCTGCTGATTAATGCCTTATGACAACTTGGTGCTTAAGGATTTACTTCTTGTTTGCACCTACCTCTCTATTTGAAATAGAAAATCCTTCCATTTCCTGGTGTCCCGCGAATCCCGCCGGGCTTTTTTTTCCCGTGCTCAACCCCAGCACTGCGTGAGGAAGGGCTGATATTGTTTCTCCCCTGCTTTACCTTCAAGACACCGTTTGAATTTAGGTGGAGAAGGTGGGAGAAACGTTGTTTCTCTCCTGGAAGTGTGGCATGTTGGAGCTTTTCTAAAATAAACCAGGCTCTCTGGCACAAGGGACAGGCTTTTACAGTGTCTCCCTCCTTTAGACAGCAGCATTCAAGCAGCCAAGCCCCCTCCCCAGCTCTGCGACCGTCTAATGGCTCCATTCTTTCACAATTTACAGAAAACCGCCCCCCACCAATATGCTGGATCCCGGGAATTTTGTATTCCAGCCTTTCCTATGCTCTCCCAGCGCCGTGTTTAGAAATAGAGGAGGTGTGGAGGGCGAGGGAAGCAAAAAGGGAAGAAAAAGAAAGTGAATGCGAAGGGGGGAAAATGCTTTAAATCTTTCCTGCAAATCTCCAAATATATGAAGTCCGAGGGAACAAATTCAAAGCAGGCACGGACGCCTGAAGAGCAGTTAGAGAGAAATATTCTGTTCCATTCAAGCGCATCAAGGGTCTAGCTGAAGTCTTGTTTGGCTAAGGTCAGACGAGACTGGGTTCTCCAATAAAAATAAATCTCAAATTAATTATGGCCTCAAGCGAGGGGCCAGACGTTTGGAGCTAGTGCACTGCAGCCTGTTTTTTTGGCCTTCAGTATTTTTGGGGTTTTGTGCCTTAGCTTTTCAATAATTGCAGGGTGGGGGAGGAAGGGAGGGCGGGGGCTGTTTTATTGGGACATGGAGCGCAAATAAAACTAGCCAGGACACTGCTTACCCCACTCTTCGCCTAACTGCGACGCAGCTTCAAAGCTACTGCATCTTCTCCACGCCACTTTTAAGACATTATGTTTTACTTAGTACCGATTAGCGGTGAATAACTTTCCGGCCTCAAGTTCCCAAATCCCGTGGGCTGTTCCTGTAGGCCAAGAGGTAGGAGGGACCCGATCCTTCAGTTGTGGGGCTGGAAAACGCTACTGATTCCCTTTTTACTGTTATAGCTGAATAGCAGAGGTTTGCCCAATTAGTTTAGTTTAGAATTGGGATTTGTTTCTGGGGATCAAATCCCAGGGCTGTAGTTTAGGTTTTTTGCTTGTAAGAATGTGGGTTTAGAAAATAAACAAAACACGTTGCGTTTTTCATTCTGCAACGGAGTCGGTGCCAGAGGAAACTCAGACCCGGAAATTTTAAACATTCACAGAAGCTGGTGGAGATTTTCCCTCTAGTAAAGACTGGAGCAGGATAGACCCTGGCCTTCTGCAAATACAGCTCCGGGCAAAGAATGATGGTAGATATTGTAAATACGTTTACGGAGGATAGTCTATGTAGGAAGTTTTATATGTATGTAATACATGCACACAATATACCTAGCGCAAGGTATGTGTGTGTGTGTGTATATATATATATGTAGCTAGTTAAAAAAAAAAGAGGACACTTTGTCACAGTTAGTGGGAAATGAGCCACTTTCTAGCGACAAAGTCAGGGCGTGGCTGCTGGTTTCTGGGGCTCCCCTCCCCTATTTACGGTGTTAGTTCAAAGCGACCGTCCCAAACTGGGGGTTAAGGAGAGCTCAGCTGATGCTGTTCGGGTAGGAGAGGGTGAAATAAACCAAACCCCTTTCCCATCCTCCGAACAGAACACTTCTAATCTGGAACTGAGGCCCGGGAGGATTTTTAGTATGTTTATTGCTATAGAATAACTAGACGGTTTTAATTATGAAGTGATGACCGCTAATCCCGCGTGAATTACAGACAGAAAATCCGTATCTTTGAGGTTATGTAGTCCCACGAAGGACTGGCATTGAACTACACCGAGGGGTTAACTCCTTTGACACTGGACGTGAAATGGTCCTGGGCCAAATTCCCCCCAGCGTGTCCTTATTGATTTCAATCGGATCACGCCAAACCCGGCGTTTTCACCTTCTCCGTGTGAGGCTGCAGTCGGTGTAACCCAATTATAAGGACGAAGAGAGGAGGTGGGGACATGCCAAGCGCTTGAGATCAATACTGAACTAACTAAAAACTTCGGTCGAGAATTTCGTTTCATTCATAAGCAGAGTGAAAAAAAAAGTAAGAATTGAGGAGTAACCGATTTCTACCAGCCTGTCCCAATGTAAGCATTTGAAATCTTCCGTGGTTGCCAAGATCAAATGATTTTCCAGATGTCTGGTGGTAACCACATTAAACAGATCATAATTCCTTTACTGTATATACATATGCACCCAAAAGCTGAGCATCAGATTAAAAGTTGCACACACTGATCAGCACCGTGCCCGGCGATGGCTTTGCTTTCCCCTGCCTGTCTTTGCTCCCTTCCTCTCAAACAGTTAAATACCCAAAGTCACTGAACAATCACCTAGGATGATTCAGAGCTTGGCGCATGGAGCTTATGAATATTCCAGCCTTTTCCAAAAAGTTTGAGATAACTTCAAGGGTGTTGTGTGGGTTGGTTGTTTTTTTTTTTTAGGGGAGAAAAAAAAAAGAAAAGATGAAGCAAAGGTTCTATTGTTACATTATTTGGGAGGAAAATAGTAGATTGTCCAGCTCGTCTGTTTATAATGTTTAACAACTGCGCTCATTACCTTATCTCTTGGACTTTTTGCAAATCTTATTTTAGACCGAACACAAGAGGTAAAGCACGAAACATCCCTGATGGACCCGATCTAACAAGTGACCCGAACAAGCTTCATTTCGAGTCATCCTCAGACATGCAAAATAAGCCCCTGGGGGTCATGGTGCCCGTCTGGCAATAAAATGCAGAGTTGGGCTCCTAAAATATCTCCAGGTGGGATGGAGGGGGGTCTGTTTGACATCTTCCAGCCTTTGGGAGCGCTGGGGATCCGCTGCGGGTGCCGGACTCTCTTCAGCCCGGAGCTGGGGAAAGGGTGTTTTGCAAATGTTGGGCTCCTCTCCCATAAGCCGGGCACGTTTTCAGGTGGTTTCTCCCTGCCGCTCTCAGCTCCCCGGCTCTCCCCACCGCCAGCCCGTCCAAGACCTGTCGGTCACGCAGCCTAAAACCAAAATGCTCTGTGAGGTCCGTGGATGACAGAGGCTCCTTCCAGGGTATATATTTTCCCCTTCCTTTCGCGGTTAAGATCCTCAGCCTGTCCTCTCCTTCACCCCCCACCCCCGTTGTTTTTCGGGGCTGGTAGAGAGTGTTGTCTAGAGAGGAAACCATTTGGGTTTTGAAAGGATGCGTTTCACTCTTCCCTTTAACCTCTTGCTTTTCTGGTTGCTGCAGCCTGCCATGTGGTAACGCTGAAGGGGGAGTGGAGAAAAGAGTATTTGCGGGGGGCGGGGGGGGCAGGGAAAAAGAAAGAGTAATGAGGAAAGCAAAGGGTTAACCGTGATTTCTTTTAATTGAACTCCAGTTCTTGTGGCCCTAGGCAAGGGGGGACCTGACCCCGCTAGCAGCATCCAGATGTGCTGCTCTCCGGGGACCCCAGCGCAGACCCCTGGATTGTAAAGCAGACAGGGGGAGGACGGGGGTGGGGGGAGAGGGAAGGCGGTCGGGCTGTCCCCTCTGCTCCCCCCCCTCTCCCCGCTTCACCTCCTGGCTGCAGACGGCCTCAATCGCTGGCAAGCAGCAAGCCAAAACCTCCAGGTCTGGTCACGTTCAGTCCCGTGTCTGCATCTGAACTAAAAAATTGTAGCTGAATTGATGAGGCTAATTTCAGAGGAGGGGGGAGGGAGGGGAGGGAGGGGCAAGGGGGATCTAGAGCTCTCTCCTGCCAGCTTCGGTCTTGGAGAAATAAAGTATTAATAAGGCATCTCTGCCGCAGCCGAGTAGAAACACTAGTGGCATTATTGCATTTCCCTTTTGGAAGGGGCGGGTGCAGAATAACTTTGGATATAATTTTGATATCCCCCCCCCCCTTCCCGTGGTTGGACTAAAGACAGGGGGAAACAAAAAGACTGGACACAACTGGCACTGGACAAGGTAATCCTCTCCACCGAGAGATCTGACGTGCAGGAGTGTCCTCCTGCCTTGACACTTTTCTTTCTTGGCTTCACCCTCCTTTTATTCCACCCTCTGCTCTTTTCCTCGGGCTGCAGCAGTTTGCAGAAGTGGGGAATAAAGGACGCCCAAAGTGTTGCATGATGTGTTCCGCTGTTAGCTGCTTGTTATTTTTGCAAGGGGGGTGTGTGTGTGTGTGGAAGTGGAGCGGGTGAGCTGGACAGGCGGGTATTGTCTCCTTTCCTCGGGTCCTTTGGAGGGTTGCAGCCTTTCCCGGAAAAAGGAAGGCGCGTTTCTTTTCTGGTGATCGCTCCCGTTTGAATGAACGACAGAATTGCAAGTCAGGGGCTCGCCAGGTCTAAAATGAGATTTAAAGACTGGTGGTTGGGTTTTTGCAGTGCCCATTCTGACACGGCATCCGGGAACGGAAAACTCAGCTGATCTGACAATTATTGTAATTTTTTGTCATTTTTAGCTTATAAAGTGTGTGTCGTGTCGTCCCTGTCGTCCCCCCCTCGCCCCCGGCCTGAGTGGGGTTTTAACAGCTTAGCGAGAAACTTGCACCGTGAGAGGAGGCTGGGGAAAGTACTCCCAGTCCCTACAGTGAAACGGATGGGATTCCATCCACCTCAGTATCTTTGCTTCAGAGCCCGGTATCCCAACCCTCGAGATGCCTGGGAGTGAAGGGAAGGGGTGAAAGTGGAAAAGAGCCTCCGCTTTCCTGTAGCAGCCCCATTTCCAGCGTGCGCTTAATTGCTGGAGTCGTTTGTCTGCCTTGCATTATTGCACTTACCGCTCATTTCTGGCAGGGACCGGACCCTTGTCTCACGCTCCGTGCTGGGAGGCGTGAAGGAGAGGGGCCGAAGTATGTTTTAAATACGTTTTAATCGCCAGACTTTTTATTTTCTCTCTCTGCCTGCCGCCACCGAATTGTATTTACGGTTTTCTCCCCTTAATTTTTGCCTGTGACTGGAAAACGCATTAATAAAAAAATCTGTGGGAAGAGACGGAAATTCAGTGAGTCAGGCTACAGCCGCTCTAGCCAAAAAAAAAAAAAAAATTGCAAAAAACATGTTAAACTAAACTGTGGGATGACACACGGCGCTCGCTAATACGGTCTGGGGTGCAAGGCAAGGTCTGCGTTGGACTGGCTGCCCTGGCGACAAACAAGAGCTGACAGAGGTAGCTATTGTTCTGCCCCTTCTTATCTAAATGGAGCAAATATCCTGTATGTAAAATATATATATTTTCACCAAGAAGGCAGGACCAGTGGAGAGACGAAAGTTTCCTCCTCGAGTGACTTCACTTCCCAAAATTAGCAGAAAAAAACGTTTCATCCGGTTAACTGTCTCTTTTTCGCTCTGCTGCAACAACCAAAGTTAAAAAAAGAGAGAGACGGAGAGAGAGGGAGGGAGGGAGAGGGAGAGAGGAGGAGAGGGGATACAGAGAGAAAAGCAAAACCGCTGGAAGGGCAGGGAGAAAAGCGAAAAGAGAGAGAAGGATAAAAAAAACTTCAGGAGGCTTCGGTTGCAGGCTAAACCGGGTCAATGTGTGGAATATTGCTGGTACCGGCTGGAAGTTATTCTAGATGGACGGCACTATTAAGGTAAGGGGGGCAGGAGCGGCTGGGGGACCCCTCCAGCCGGGGGGGCGCTGGGAAGGGG
>WAAD01024284.1:766887-816541 GCA_013389945.1 Fregata magnificens
GGCCGAGGGGAGAGTGGCTCCGAGCTGGCCCCAGATGTGAGCCCCTGGCTCTGATTTCCTCGCCCGGCCCTGCTTGAAATGCACCGTTGGTTCTGGTGGTCGCCCGTGGGTTTCCTCCAGCAGTTTTTTGGGGGGAGGGAGCGAGGGACAGGGTGGTTTGGAGGAGAAACATCACCCTAGCTTGGGGCGAGGCAGGGGGAAGGGGAAGCAAAGAGTGTGGCAAAAAACCACCAACATAACCAACCTCTGGTGGCCTTGAGCAACGGAGGACGCTGCTGGGACCTGGGAGAGTGGTTCCCCCTCCTCTCCGCATCCAACTGGCTGGTCCTTCAGCCTCTGCAAAGATAAACCAAGGCTCTTCCAAGCCCCTGGAGGTGGCTCATGCTGTTTCTCAGAGCCTAGGCAGCAGAGGCTTGGCTTTCTTGCTTTGGGGGACCCTTGTGCAATTCTTACAGGCTCTTCTTGAGGGAGCGCTATAGTAGAGAAGCAGCTCGAACAGAAGAGCCTTGAAGCGAGAGACGCTGTGGGTGTGTTTGGGTTGGAGGATTTCGAAAGATGCCTATCGCCTGGGTGGGGTGTTGATCTCTTCTTAAAAGTTGTCTTTTTTTTTTTTTTTTTGCTGACCTGGGGAGAAAGAAGCTGCAAACTGGCAGGAACTGAAACTTTCTCCCTTAAATTGCAGCTTGTGACAAGTGCACTG
Organism: Fregata magnificens; assembly: GCA_013389945.1. Classification (NCBI taxonomy): domain Eukaryota; kingdom Metazoa; phylum Chordata; class Aves; order Suliformes; family Fregatidae; genus Fregata; species Fregata magnificens. Next base: position 767,588 of record WAAD01024284.1, read on the forward strand.
TTTGGAAGGGTCTCAAAAGAAGGGGGAGGGAAGGAGATTGCCAGGAAGAGAAAATGGAAAGAGGAAAGAAAGAGGGAACGAAAGGGTGAATGTTGGAAAGGAGGAGAGAAAGCAGGAGCGTTGAAAGCACAAAATTTGGGAGGTATGGCAGGAATAAAACACGTCTCCCCCACCACCTCCTCAGATCCATAGCAAAAGTAACCCAGGCCTCATTGAGGATGCATTTAGTGCACCACAACCTTCTTTGATTTGTGGAGCCCTAAATATTGTGCAGTGAAAGCGCAGAAATTTCCCGTCTGTACGTTTGCTGCAGTGCACACATGGACTTGGCTTTTCTGCACAGGCCACAAGCCCCCTGCACCATCCTCTGAAAGGTGCTGAAGTATTCCCATGACCCACGTAGCCCATGGTGCCTACAGGGAGCTCCTCCTCTCCCCAGTCACCCCATGTTGCAAAGTATTATTGCCAACCCTCCCTCATCCCCCCCAATTTGGAGATGAGGAACTGCGACACTGAGCAGCTAGGCCTACAGTCACGTTGGGGAGGCTGTGGCGAAAGGAGGAACTCAGCTGCATCCCAGGTCACTGCCCCGGCTCCTGGATCTGCTCACTGACTGCTCTGCAGCCTTTTCTTTTATTGCCCTGCTTTACTTGCAGTCCAGAAATAATTTGGCTGTTCAAGCTAAGAGAGGTGGGATCCAGATACACCAGAGTCTCCTCTTGGGTTCGTTTACTGAGCAATTCCAGGATCATCAGCAAGTTGTTGCAGGTCCCCATGTCCTGTTTGCCTCCTCCTCTAATTTATCCCTTTCCTGTACTGTGCATTTAGATCAGTGCTCCTGTAGTGCCCTCAGGGTTATCTGAGATTTCTTGCAAATTTTCTTACTGGGGAGAAAAGGAGTGGGTTCTCAAGGAATATCAGACCCACGCATTGACAGACTTGCTGCAGTTTACCACTAAAAGGAAGGGGTTAGGCCACCTTGCCTAGCTTGTTTCAGGTGAAGGGCAATGGGAGAGGATGTGGCTTGAGATGCTTAAATGTTTTTAATGTGCTGAGCTCTATATATAACCTGTGCTTCAGAGTAGGTTTTCTAAATTCTAGGACATAGTAAAGCAAACCTGTACTATATCCAGAGGAAAGCAATTTAAAAGCAATTGTATCCTTAGGTCTGCTCTCCTGTAGGTTGTATGCATTGATTTCTCTCAAAGCTGTGCATTTCGGCTGGGAAATAATATGGCAGAAAGATGCACGTAAGTGACTAGAGAGCAAGAGAAACACAGAAAAAGGCTCTTTCATTATCTAGAGCAAGAACACAGTGAGGGACCAGATGAAATCTGTGTACCGGCGCAGTTAAAAAGTGCTTCCCTCCGTAAACTCAGAAATATACCTGTCAGCGTAGATAGGTGCTATGCAGCGCAGAATAGGTATCGGAGAGGGCTACACACTCCAGGTGATTGTCTTCAATTTAAACAATACAAGTGATTGTTTTTTCAAGTCTATGCAAAACTATTCCATGGACTAATTGTTTTAATTGAGCCAAAGACTTTTAACTGCACACTTGGCAGATGCAGAAGGAGTCTGAGACCAGTCTAGTATAAAAATCTTTCCCTTCACCCTGTGATCCCCAATACTGGGCCTGTACTTTCCTCTTAATCTTTTTATGCTATTCAGAAAGAGTTTTGACAACAGACTCTCTGACAGCTGGTTTTGCCTACATGGAACAGCTTAACTGCAAACCTGCCCAACTGCAGGGTAACTTTGCAGTAAAGGGGTAAATCCGCTGTAGCCTTGAGCTGTCCCAAGGGCTCACAATCGCACGCTCCTGAGGAAACGGAGCATGGTCAGAGAATACATGTGGTCAGGATGACCCTGGGCCACATTTGCATCCTCTGTGGACATCACGTGCAAGTGTGCATTGAAGTTGTTTTCAGAGTTTTTTAACCTAAAGCTCAGGGAATTCCATGGATATAAACATGCATTATGGGATCAGCTCAGGACTATAAGTCATCTTTCCCCATCATGCACTGACTTACGTCACATGTGATATTGCTGAGCCAACGCACCGGGTCTAGAATGCGTCTTTATTTCTTCATAAATCATTATTTATCTTGAGGGGAATTAGATGACTTACTGGAGTGGTGGGAGGCCATTTTTGCTGCATTCTTCAAATAATCTGTTTAATACCTGACACAGGAGGTGGACTGGCTGGCTTGAAAAGTGACCTCTAGAGCAATGCTCTAAGGTCTTTTATGGAGAAAGAAGTGCAGCAAACCTTTATCTCTATTAGTTCATTTCCATATTCAGTTCATATTCTGTGAACAACACTTGCAGAAGATGATTGGGAGCCAGTGAAATTCATGACAGCTTATGTTTGCACTAATTTTAAATAGTCGATAACATTTTTACTGTATGCCTCCAGATACTACAAATCACATCTTCTTTGGGTTAACATCCCGCTTTGACTTAATTTACATTGTGTTTTGGGGGTTTGGTTTTTATTGCCTCAAATTAAATCAAAAAAGGGTACATCTAATCTCAGCAAGATGCCCATGCATGGACTTCCTCACAATAACAAATGGTGTGGTTTCAAACTGGTTTAATTGTTTCAGTTCCACTTTACATGTGGACAATAATTTAAGTAAATACACTTGCCAAAGCCTGACTGTTAATAAAAAAAGCACATTTTGTGTAACTGCTGCCTTCATTCTGTGAAACCATGTTTATCCTTATGTTCTGGACATAAGAGATAGACCATCTAAAGGACATTCAATGAAAATTTTGCATTACTCAAAAAGATGACAACCATACTTGTCTCCTTCCACGAGAAGACAACTTGTATGTTGGTGTTGCTATAGCAAAGGGTGGGGTATGGTTTCTATTGCAATCACTGTTTCTTGTCATTTGTGAACTGTAGGCGTTTGCTCTCGTCCTGAAACTTGGCCATCAAGATCTCAAACTAAGAACATGTTTCCTTTCTGAACAAGTTTAAATGTCTGTTTTGCCATTTTTAAATTGCCCTGGCTTTGGCCCTTTAGAGATGGCCTTTCCTGGCAAAAAGGCGTTGACTCCTAGGGCAAGACTCTTCATCTCCAGACTGAAAAAAAAAAAAATCACAAAGATGTTTGTTCACTGGAGACTTTCCACGTTTCTGTCCCTCAAAAGCAATTTTGAACAAAACCATCTGAAATTTCCAAGGCATAAATGATGATATTCCCTGATAGCCTAGTCCCTATTCAGGTGACATTTATATTGCATAATGGCTTTCTAATATATAACAGCAAAAACCTGTTAGAAATGTGTTGTAATTGGGATATTTTTATAATGCTGCTTCATTTTCCCTCAAAGATCTGTATGCAAATGCACGCCTTTTGCCTTAGGATGAGCTTACAATCACTCTGTAGTGCTGGGTGCTGTCGGCTCAAGGTGTTCAGTACTAGCTCCTGTTTGCTACACAAGTAAAACACTGGGGAAGGTATTTCAGAACTGGTAAACTGAGTAGCTCTGCTGCTCTGTAGTAGAAGTGTTCCTGCTATGGAAAGGAAGATTGACCTGAAGCAAACCTAATACACAACAAAACAGCACCAACTGCTTAGATTTTAGGCACTTGGGGTTTCACTCAGAGGCTTTAAAGAGGTGCTGCGAGCCTTATATACTTTCTCTGTACCACTGTGGATTTTACCCTAACAGGTTGTGGTCACTTTAAGTAGTAGCATGCATGTCTTGAGGATTTCATGCTTTTATTTTAGTTGTTTATTTTAATTTTGTGATACTCTTGCTGTAAGATGGGGGGGAGGCCCTGCTTCTGTCACTCCTTGCAGCATTTCTTCTAAGGAGAGTTTTGTTGGAGTCTTGGTGTGTAAGAGCACTATTCATTGGAGTATTGTGAGAAAGGGACAGAAATCGAGAGAAGCAAAGGGTAAGGCTGCACCTCGAAGTGAGGTCTTAGATGACACGCTGATAAGGTGAGATGTGCTGGGGGAAGGGCATTTATAGCAATTTTTGCAGGAAGCAGTTTATTTTCTACAGGTCTCTCCTTCCTGGTCTTACAGAAGGCGTTCCTCTTGATTTCAGGTCACATCTTCTCCGAAGGATCAGGCCTAGAACTTATGAACTTACAACCAGAGCATCTTCCATTCTTTTTCTCCCAGTAAAACATCAGTGTGTGAAGTTCTTTTACAGCACCCCATAAGTTGCCTTTGAAAAATTAGTTTCTCATTCTGCTTGAGTTTACTTGACCACTTATAGAAAGACCCTATGTCCCATCCCAGTGCAAGCATGCACAAGCAGGAAAATTAAAGGAGCCAAGGGAGCCTTAACTTCAGATTTTCAGATATTTGTGGGTTTGCTAAACACCTAATGCTGCAGAAGCATGGTGTTACTACTAGAGCGTGCAAGAATTTGTGCATTGCTTGCCTAGAAAAAACTGGTCTAATACATCAAGCTTAGCTCTACAACTTGGTTTGAAGCCAACTTTCCCCCCAAATGTAAAATTCTCTTTAGATCTTTTGTTCTGAATCGAACAACAGATCTATTTCCAGTGTCTGTGCCTCTCGTGCTCTCGTGCACATGTGAACGTGAGTGCACAATGCACACGTAGCACTGGCATGTAAAAAGAGCTTCCTACTGTGCACTTCTCAGTTACACAAAGCCCTTGTCACACTTCCATAGGTGATGCCTAACAACACTTTCTGGGTGAACAAATGTTTTCTTACAAGGCTATGAGTGTATATTTATAGGTGTTTTTGAAAATAGAGACTAAAATATCACCACGCAAATGTGGTTTTCTGCCTCCTTCTGGAAACAATTCGCCTGATGGCGGACCCCAGTCTTTGCTAACCTGCGTGCTGCGTCATCACAGGCACCCGGGCAGTCAGGGTGCCGATCAAGTAACTTATCACCAACCTAAATTGTGCTGGTATAAACAACAACGTATGGTACAGGACAATGTGTAATCTACTCGACTGAGTTCCAAATATCAAAGCCTTCAAAATGTTAATGCATCTACTGCTTATTTTCTTTCTTCCTCTCGTTACCCAGGCCACATAATTACTGATGCGTATCTACACAGCTAGTAACACTGATCTAGAAACCTGTCTCTTGTAGTAAAGCCGCAAACGTTACCTACCTCCTCCCCCACCTCCGCTACCAAAAGCTTTTCCTTTGGCTGTAAGACAGAGACCTAAACAAAAGGGATATATGTTACTGCATGTTACTGTTGAAGACATTTAAGTACATCCTGATAAACCTTCTGCTTCTCCAGTGACAAATAGCACCAAAGGCAAAACTTTGAAATAATGACCTGACAGGGACCATCAGTATTTGATGTCAGAGACACTTTGATGCACCTAATTGTGTTTGGCTTCCATCTTTTGAAGCCAGAGCCCTAAAAATAGGTATGTAAGTGCGTATTTATGTAACTAAGCAAGCAGCTTGATTTGTAAAGGTACTGATGGCTGTAACTCTCATTAGCTTTTGAAGGTAACTGTTCCGTCTGAAAACCAGGCTGCTGTCGAGGTGCTTAACAAAGTATTTTGATTCTATATGTAAACGTTATTAAGATTTGCAAAACTGACTAAGGGGCATTGAATATACAACTCTCACTGGAAGTAAATGGGAGACATAAGGCTAAATCCCACAGGCGTCTTGCAAAATCTCAGCCTTTGCTTCTCTTCAGCATTGGTATGATGCTGTCAAGAAAATGACCCTGGCCTTTCACGTGTATCAAGCATTCTTTCTTTTCCTGATTTTTTGCTAAAACACAGTGAGAAATGCAGCTCAGTAGAGGCTCCTGTAGTAAATGCCATGGATGTAGCTAAGCTTACTGGTTTATTTGCATATGCCTTGTTCTCGTTATTCCAGCATAGACTAACCCAGAGCTCAACCCACCACAGGGCTGTAAAGGAGCAAGAAACAATTTAAAAATATACATATAAGCCCCCCACACCCCAGCCTGACAAAGCTGCACAGCCAGGAATTGAACGTTAGCATACTGGCCCATGCCTGTCAATCATGCAGAGGGAGTGAAAATAACATAACGGGCAGGACAGCCTTTAATTAGTCATTTGCTGATTTCTCACTCAGCAAAAAAACTGCCCTTCTTAACTAATGCTGGTTTTGATCTGAGGGGAGAAGATAAATCAGCAAGAATACAGTTTTTTAAGTTGGTTGATGAGTGAAAAAAAGAAACTGGAGTGAGGTATGGTGGGGTCAGTGGAAGGTGTGGTGAGTTCGGGAAACCGATTTTTGTATGATGAGAAAATTCGTATTTGAACTTTTTTTATAGCAGCTTTCTTTTAAAAAAAGAAGATAAGAAAAGATTATGAGAGGTTAAAATACCCTTTTTACAGCTAAAAGCAGAATTTGGCTCTCTGGTTTCTTCTGAATAGCTTTTCTTGTTGTTCCAAGCTTAATTGACTTATAACTGCATCTGAACCAACCTCACATCAGTTCCTTTTTATCAGCCAAAGTGAGACTTCCTGTGCTCCACAGTCTGGTTTCCTGATGTGTTTCCTTTTTCCTTTTAACAGAACAAAGGAAACTGTAACTCCTCCGCTGCTCCTGTTCCAAATCTCCTTGGGACTTCATATAACATTAGCATCGAACATTTGCCTTTTATTTTTTTTCCTGCTTGGTCTCTGAGCTGCCTAGAGTGATAGTGCCCTCTTCATATCTAATTGAGTTTTGCGTTGTCAGCTGCAGAGGGGCAAGAACCGTGGTGGTGTTGAAATGAAGCCACTTCCAGAGCAGTAGGCATCTACCATGCTCTAGTCTACCAAAGTAAAGCAGAAAAGGCAAATCTTGGCCAACGACTCTGCATGTTACTAGAGATACAGGATTTTAAATGTTCTGCTAAGGCAAATAATCAGGTGTTGAGGTCTCATTGATTTGCACAGGCTTGTAAGTGTGAACTTATTTGGTATTTGAACTTGGGGCTGGAACTTTGTGTCCTGAAATATGTAGGCCACTGGCAGAAATGCTCCCCAAAATGGTTACACATATACAGTATAAATGGCATTGCCCTAGTACATACTGGAACTGGCAGCCCTATACATGTTAACAGGAATGATTCTCTTCAACCACCACACTGAACGGCAGTTACTCTCTTCTCACCACTATTTCTTCCTTAGCTGGTATGGGGCTGCAGTTCTATTTCTGTCCTGCCAATCCCATCAGGAATATGCTACAGGTGTGAAAGATTCAATGCAAAATCCAAATTATGCCATGCGGTAAGGAGCCTGTTCCCTTGGGGAAGCACCACTTTTGCCCAGCTACTGCCCCCCACCCAGCTGGCAAGCGTACTGTTTTGCTGAGATGCTCTATCCCTTCATAATATCCACGTCAAAAAAAAGCTGATGCTTTTTCTTTATAAGAATCACAAGTTCACTTGAACGGCAAGAATCACTTGCCTTCTTGTTCAGATAGAGGAAAGTGATCTCGGATCAGGACTGAGTAGATGCCTATAAAAGTGCTTCTGAACTCAACTAAAAGCAACTACAGAAGTATGGAGTTACACGTTAGCACAAAGATAAGTGCAAACATGGGCCTGATTCTGAGAAACATACACTGGATATCTGCAAATTCCCACTGAAATCAGTGCAATTCGTTCATGCTTAGAGTTTATCCATTTATCCAAACCACCAGAGCTCAGCAGGTTCAGAGAGGAGAGAGGAAACTGCAAGCTGCGCTGCCTATTGGCCATCTGCATACGGAGGCAAAGTGAATCTGCAAGTTCAGCCTCTCCAGAATAGGTAGCTTATATCCCAGGTTCATTTATCCAAACCATCAAAATTCAGGAACAGCGGAACACGGAATAGGAGAAAAGATTCTGGACTTGGCCTGTTTTCTATATAAGCCTTAATGTTTGTATGCGGTGTATAGACTTGAAAGGGTGGCCAGAGATAGGCAGTGGTTAAAACAGACTGAAGCAGCAGAGGATTACTGCACCACACCAGCTAACGAGAAGGCAATTCCCAGGGAGCCCTGCTCACCCAAGCCTAAGGGAGGAGCAAGAGCTATGTTACTTTAAGCAAGGAAAAGAATTAACATCTTTGCCTTCCTACAGAATTGCCTTTCTGCAGGTTTCAGTGTACTGATTTGAGGTTTTCTCATGTAATAACAAGATCCTATGCCTTTACATTGAAAAATGTCATTTTTAATCAAATCACTTTGGATTACCCAGGGAAAGGTATCAGAAAATTATATCCCTTCTGTAAAATCCAGGGGAAAATCAAGGAAGTTTCGCCTTTTCTGCTGTGTTCTGTTTATGGAACAATTTCTATACAGTATAATTCAATTTCCATAAAAAACTCCATTGATTTAATCCCTATTAAATTCTGAGGATTTGTCCATGAGGGTCGTGTTGCAGACCAGCCTTTAGGACTGACTCCTGATTAGAACCAGAAGTTCTGACTCGTATGATTAATTTCTTGTATTATGGTATTTGTCCCTAGAGGCTCCCACTAAGACGAAGCATGGCACGTAGATGGAATAAAAGCCCATAATCTAAGCAGGCAAAGAAAAAAACCCCTAGGACATGAAATGCAGGAAGCAACTGGTCACTCAGCAAGTCACCATCAGAGATGCAAAGAGTCCTGGTGGCTGTTCACAAGTCCCTGGCGTTAGAATTTGAACATGAGTTTTACCACTGATACACAGAAAAATCACTGGAGCCAGAAACTATTGGTACATGTACAAGCTCAAAACTTGGACAGATCGCAACTTATAAATTGATCCCAAAAGACTGAAATTTATTTTGAGAAGGTATCACAGTTGCTGTAGGTATCTTTGAGGCATACAGAGAATTTAGACTACAGTCTGTGTAACTTGTGGTCCTTCAGAGATGGTTTGCTGCAGTAAGAACGATTTTTCTGATGATGACACTCCTAACCCGAACTTGCTCACAAAATTCATGTGACATGCGTGGTAACATCCTTCCTTAATTAGATCTAATATGCACATGTATATCTTTCCACAGCACAAATATTTATATTTTGGTGATATTTCTAAAAGCCATAAACTAATACATCTGACTTCATTAGAACCAGCCAGGCTTTAAAATAAGCACGCATTGAAGTGATTTGTTAGGCAAGAACTCTCAGTATCATCCTGCAAATATTAGCAAAATTGTCTGTAACAGCTCCACTGTGACAAGAGAAGAAATGATCTTATGTTAAGTGAGGAACTGACGCACAGAGAAAACCAGTGTGTCTTATCAGGATCTGGGGTGTTTTTAATTGCACATATTTCTTCTGAATCCCATTTTCTACCAGACAAGTGTGCGTGCAAATTTTGTGTGTGCTACATTTTATCCGAGTGATCGTGAATTCCCTTGTGACACTAGGATTGTACTTGAAATCTGACACGTCTCTAGTAAGCCGAAGGGAAACTGCTACCATTCCAATGGCATGTGGCCCAAACTCCAGCTCCTCGCCGTCCTGCCGCAGATCAAGCGTCTGTGCAGAATCTCACAGTACATTGTTTTTGTGCTGCAATCTGCCTTCTGCGTTGCATAAAGTGGAAGAAGGAGCACGGACAGGTCCAGGCTGAAAAGTATTACTTCTTACCCACACAGAAATTTTACAGAGGAAGATCTGGAGCAGAGCTTTGCCACTGTACCTTCTAGTCCTTTTCTCCTGAAAAGCAGCTCTGTCCTCCCCTTGACAATGATACTGGGTCCTCTGGATTTTGAGTAGTGTTATATGGAAGGCTGTGTAAAAAACTTAACCAATATGCATCATTACATGACACTTTTTTGGTAGGAAAAGGGTACATCCACTTTTAACTGAGTCCCAACAAACTCATGCCCAGGACACAGGGTTTCTGCAGGTTGGTATTAAAGGTGACAGTGGTCTCTCTGTCCGCTTTGCTGGTTTCTGTCGGGCATCCAAAAACCTGCTTTACAGTTATAGGAATCCTTTGCCTTCACAGCACTTCCAGAGCAGGGGGCAAAGGTTTTGACAAACAGATAGAGTTCATCCCCTTTAGAAAGAGAAAGCAATGCACTGAAGTTCAAGCTTGCTTGCAATGAATCCTCTGGATTTGCACCACTGTATCTGAGAGCAGACATTTTCTCATTCTCACAGAATATGGGGTGGTCATTAATGGATGGAATAAGCTTGCAGTTAGTTCCCTGCTCTTCATTTTTGGTATTCTCGTATGTCACCTCTACTTCAGGAAGGATGTAATTATGGTTGATCATTAGCGTTATGAATTATTTGTGCTACAGTAGTGCCTAGAGACCAGAGTGGTCTCTGTTGTGCTAAGCACCGTATGTAACGAGATTCTTCTTCTAGATTCCTTAGGAGTGAAGAAAAGTTAAGGCACTTAATTTGAACTCCAGAGTGGAAGCAATTCTTGAGCTCCGCTCTCTGCTGTCAGACATGACCATGCTCTATCATTCCTTTCCCAAACTCTTCAAGGTTTCTGTAAAGGATGGATGTATTTTCTTTTCACCACCACTGCTCCCCATTGAAAAGGACTTCTATAACTTCTTCGTTCTGATGTTTGAATACTTGCTTCTGATTTTGGACTGACATTTGTTCATGACTGATTTATACCTCTCTCATGCCAGCACGGCTAGCTTAAACAGCACTTTCCCTTCCCTGATTTTATGCCCCCAGTGTATTTACAGACCACTGCCATACCTCCCTCTGTCTTTGTTTTGCCAGGATAAACAAAAATCTTCTAATCTCTTTCATAACCTCCCTTCTCCTGGTTATTCCTTAGGCCTCAGCTGCACCTGTTCCCGTTTGAATTTGTCTTTTCTCAGCATGGGTCCCTGGAGCGGCACATGCTGTTCCCAGTGCTTGGCGTTAACACGCACTGGAAGAAGCCTCCCTGATGCAATTCTGGGATTGCAATGCTTTTTTTTTTTTTTTTTTTTTAAAACTTCTGGTGAGTCAGAAAAATCTGTGAGCAGTTAATTCACTTCAGTCTTTGTCCTCAGCAGTGCCCAACCAGGTTCAGTTAGTTGTTCTGCCACAGGTTTCCTGCATGAGTTCAGGCATTTCACTTCATCTCTCTGTATCTCAGTTTCTCATCTGTAGAAGCAAGCAAATGCTTCCTTTCCTCTCTGTCTTGTCTGGTCGATTTGGAGTAGATGCTCTTATGAGGTGGGACTGACTGCGTTTCTATTCCTGAGCAGCAGCTACAATGATCTCAGTGCAGGCATGTCCTGCAATGCAATGTACTGAACAGAAAGAAACCCAGTGCTTCTAGCCATTATATTCTTCATAAACATTCAACAACCTTCTACTGTGTTCCTGAGATGTTGGTATAGCTAGCAATCTTTTGGGTCATGCACTTATTTGTAACATGGGTTTGTAGCATTGCAGCTGTGATGGGCAGATATGTTTTCCCTTAGATCAAAGACCATTCCGAGCTGTCCAGAAGGAGTAAGAAGGGTATGAAGTCCAATAGGTTTTCCAGATTTTTTTGCAGCAAGTGCCCTGGACTGCCTGGTGAAGGAGTCCAGCAGACTACGTGCATGCGCCTGTGAAGCTGCTCCATTGATTCATACACAGAGTGCACGCACACAGCTAAAATTTCAACTAGGCCTAAATACCAGATGGTTTCTTACATAAGCCAAACTTTTATGTGTTTTAAAAAATAGCAGCCAGTACACGGTCAGGACCCCACTCTGATTGTCTATTTCTTCCATTGATTTCTTACCTTTTCTTTCATACTTTTGCAGCTCTAGGATTGGTCGTTTCAAAACTAGCAGCTGCAGCCTTCCAAAAATAAAAGAGAATTAATTAATTAACATAACCCTAAACCACAGAAACGCTGTCTTGTGAGCAGCACTTTTCTCACCACTCACTGTTCTCTGCCAGCCTGAAGGAGATTAGCTGACATGCCATGCAAACATGTGTGGAAATGTGTGGTGTGGAAGGTGTGTGTACACCAGCAGAGAGGTGAAGCATGTATGTAACAGGTCTGTGTAGCAAAGGAGCAGAAACAGAGCAGGCTGTGAAAAGAAATCCCTCCGAGTCCTGACAAACCATTCTCCCAAATGCTGCCCAGGTCTTTCTTTACCCAGGTCTTACCCAGGTCATGACACGAGTGACACCAACTATTTTCAGGTCCCCAGGGCTCAGCTCTGCAGGGACAGCCCTCCCATTTTGACATGAACCTCCGTGGTAGGAAGGTGCATGCTCTTTTCACCGCCTCTTCTACCACACAAGAACCACTCTCTGGTTCCTTCACGTTTATATCATTGCTTCAAGATGCGTCTTTCCAAGCCCTCCTCTACATTGTATATGCATGCATTCACAAATACACAAGTACTCGTAGACACTCTTCTCTACCTCTGTGAACTTAAGTCTGTAATAGCAAGTACAAGTGTGTATATGTGATATTTTTAACAGAAATTAGCAGGCCTGCCATAGTTTTAATTCAGGTAGCAAGTCCAAAAGCTGTAAGAAATTGAACTGTGTGGAATGGGCTGTACCTGAGTGTTAGGTGTATCTGCAAATGAGCTTTGTGCATGAAGCAGTATTTGATACAGATGGTGTCAGCACATGCAGTGTTTATTGATACAAGGCTCAATGAATGTGCAATATACTAAGTAAACAAAGTGCTTTTGAGTATCAACATCTACAGTGGATAAAAGGAACATGGTTCTTCTCTCACTGTAAATTGCAGGTTAAACTGGTGGAGTTAAGCAAACAGTTGAAAAATGGATCTGTCTCAGGCAATGCTAATNCAGGTCTAAATGACTATCATTGTTGATTTCTGTAGCACTGCACACATAAAATGCTTCAAAAGTAATTTTGCGGGCCAAGTCCTTGACTCTAGTCTTTCATCTGGATCTCTCTGTTACTAAACCCAGTACTGCAGCTACATACCTGCTTTTGTGCAGAATATTTCATCTGGAGCTGATAAGGCATTGACGTGGGGCAGGATGGCCAGCTCCCACACCCTGGGGGAATCCTACAAAGGAGCTCTGAAAGATAGTTTTGCTGTAAGAGTAACAAATATGTTAGGAAGAAAAAAAAAAAAAACCATGACGTTTTGTGCTTAAAACATGAGATTATGATCCAGGACACTTGACTTCCATTCTTGGCTCTGCCAGTGACTTTCTGTACAACCACAGAAGCCACTGAACTGCCAGTCAGGACTGATCGTTCCCTGTTTTTCTATCTCGCCTACCCAGACCTTGAGCTCTTTGGAATAGGAGCCATCCTCCAGAGTGTATTTACCCAGCGCTAGCACAGGGGCAACTTGAGGTTTACTCGTCCTGAGTCAGGCGGTGGAGTATTTCACCAGGAATTGTGTCCAAGATGTGTACTTGGTTATTCACTCTTTGTTATGACTAACTTAATGGGTTATAGAGATAAAAACACTTCTAGAAGAGAAACACGTTCAGAAACCTGAAATTATCTGTAACAAAGTTTTCTTAGCATCTAAGATCATGATTAGTCATCTATTATTTAGTAAAAAGATAAAGAGGAAGGATCTCTCATCTGGTATCTACTCTGCTCAGCAGATGACAATCACGCCCACATGTCCCTTCTTTCGAAAAAGCTAGACTTTTTGAAGAATGCTGTTCAGTCATTAGAGCAAAAGCCTGCAAGTGGAGTCTCCTTGGCTTTATTCCTCTTTCTTACCCAGAGACCCCGACCAAATCATTAGAGCCTTCTGTGCCTTGATTTTCCTAATGGTAAAATAATAATGGGTAATGCTCTTCTGAGGTAAGGCTGAAAACTGACAAATCTTCACAAAGAGCTTTGTAAGCGCTGGATAAAGAATGCTGTCGGTGCCTAAAACGTCAATAGAAAATTCTCTCTGAAATAAAGTTCAAAGCAGCTGGATGCAAGAGATGGGTTTTTTGCAACTAGGAGAGGAAAGACACTATTTATAGGATCTAAAATGTTCTAGTCGCTTATGAAACAGAAAAAAACAGTCTCTGCTCTGAAGCCCGTATAACCTAAAACAATTGCATTAACAGAAATCTCATGTGACACACGTTGAATTGAGCTTGTATAGTCGCAGCCCCTCAGCATGAGCAGGAGGGGGGGTAGCTGCACCCCACCACTGCGTTTCTAGAAGCCTATGGAAGAGCAGTGGCTATCATCTGCTCAGTACTACACGCTCTCATGGACACTTTTTTCTTTCCAGCCCTAATAATCCAAGATGCAAAGGTCGTGTTAGCTGTGGTTGCTTTTCCTGAGCAGAAAGGTATATAATGTGCATGTAAGGCACAAAACATCCTTGCTCTGATGATCTGATTAAAAGGATCTGATGAGCAGCAGTAGAGCAGAGGCGTATTGAGGGGGCTTTCAGCTGCTCACTTTGCCCTTGCTTCTTGCTAACCAACTTGCTCTCTCAGTGCTGTTATTGTTTGATTTCAGCCTACTGAGACAGGTGCAAATCTACTTCCAGATCACACTTGGATACATGGCAGGCAAATTTTCATTAGAGGCTGCAATAACAAGAAACAGCTCTTGTCTCTCAATGCTCTATAGAACTGGGAACCTCTTCTGCATGCACCTGACAGTGGCTGTGAGCAGGGACGCACCGCCTGGCTTGCTAAGGACAAGTGCTTTCCAGCTGGGGGGGGGCATGCTGGGAGGTTTGCACCATTTTGTCTTGTTAGAGAGTCATTTAGTAAGTGCCATTTGTTGCAAGCTGATTCTTAAAAAACAAAGGGGAGAGAAAATGCAGTTAAAATGAGTTTTGCCTTTTAAGCAAGCTCAGAGCCTTCCCCCGCTTTATGGAACTCTAGAGTGCGGCTGGGTGTGGGGGCGTTGCAGGAGTGGAAACCCTGATCGCAGATGCACACATTTCACTTAGAGAGGCTGGTTCTTTACTCATCCTAATGAAAAAGATGCACAAGGTAAGCCAGACAGGCAACCTGAGGTATTGAAGGCCTGGTCTCCTGATATGGTCATTCACCTGCTCTTCTGGGCATAAATGTTAGCCAGTTTTAGACAAGTGCTCCTTATCTTACTTGGTCAAGTGCACACAGGAGCTTAGTGCAGGAGCTGAGAAATGTACCATGAAGTCTGGGTTTTCTCCCTCTACTTGTACCTTAGGGGAGTGAGGCCGAGTGAAATGAATTTGTAGAAACACTAGGAAATTCAGATATATACCTGCATACAAACAGCTGGAACTTCAATTGTTACAAACCCATTCTAGTAAAGATAATAAAGAAAGTCTGGGGTTTGCCTCCTGTATTTTTAGATGGACAATTATATTGCAGATTAGATGAGCAATGGAGATCTGAGGTAAATTGCAACCAGGGAAAGAGACGTATGGCTTGAGTAACACAAAGAAACAAGTGAGATGCCCCCGCAGAAAGCAAGAGGGAATCTTCTGCACCCGCCCAAAGACTAAGAGGGCAGCCCTGGTATTAGGCTTAAATGCATTTCCTCTTTGCTAGAAAAGACCTAAGAAATCTGAGGAGCAATTCAGCTGATGAGAGCTATCAGGCAGGTGAAAACGGCAAACAAGGCCAGTGCAGTTGTCAGCTGCCTCTGCATTAATACTCATGTCACCAAGCTGGGCTCATAATAAACACTCTGTATGATATGAGCGCGCGTGTCAGAAGGCATTTGGTTCTGGATGCCACATGGCCAGAGAGGCTTTGAGAAATAAGAGCGTACGAAAGAGAAGCAAGAAACAGGACAGTGTGGGGCTAATCGATTTCTGTAGAAGGACTGAAAGAGAAATGCTGGATGACATGGCAATGCTATTGCCAGCTCTTGTGGTATTTGGCTTCCATCTGGAAAGCCTGAATTGCATTCTAATTACATAAGAATATCAGCATTTATTCAATAAAAGTGAGTTTCTTAGGATCGCAGGGAAGAGCTAGAAATTATGTCCTAAAAAGATTAAAAACCCAGTTATAAATACAATTAGGCTTTTAATGAAGCTTATGTTCAATTAAAAGGCCCTTGGTGCGTGTCTACATGGGCACTCCCAGCTGGCTCTGAACCACAAAAGTGTGAAGCATGATGCAGAGATGCTTGTGCTGGGTCTATTACAAAGCAGGAAAATTGCACAGAGACAGTGCTTCTTGCAGACCTAAGGTGGTAAGTTGGGATGGCATGACTGTGAAGCATGTGGCTGTAAACCAAAGCCCTTCATTGCTTGCTGTATACATTCTCCTAACAATCATCATAATCTTTAAAAAAAGAAAAAGTTTTTAAAAAAATAAAGATGGCTTTATTGGGTCTAATTTTAGGCTGTGCGTGATGAATTGGCAAGGAAGGAGACAGGTACAATCTGTAGATGCTGACAGAGTCTAAATGCCAAGGATGTGCAACGATGAATTTAAGGGCTACAGGAAGATCCAAGTAGGTTTATACCTTAGAGCAAGGCTGTCCAAATCAGAAATAGTTGGGGGCTCGTTTGTGGTCTATCAGTTTACTTGACGGAAAAAGAAATCTTAATATGGTGCACTGTGCAAACTTGCTCTGTGGGCAGCCCTGCCTAAAGGTTAAGACGCAAGCCAGTGAGGGGAAGGCACGGAAGTAATTTGACAGGTAGGTGATGCTGAGGAAGTGCTGTGTGAGCTCGTCATTTTAAAATTAAACCTGGCAAAACCCCAGCAAAGACCTTTTTGGGAGATGAAGTCAGATAAGTTGTTTTGCACCCCCCAGCCCATTCCATTTCTATTATTCCTTCTATCACACAAATGATAAAAGGAGGGGGTTGAATCATGTTTATTAATTGAGAATGACAATAGGACACCTGGACTAGCACCTGTCAGAATATGATGCAAATTAGCCCAGGAAATCTGGTCTTGATCAGTGCAACCATAATGAAGCACTAATAGAACTGATAATGATTTGAACAGTATTCATAGGAACAAGCTTTGCTCAGATATTGGCTCAATTGCATTAATTAATGCGGTACATACAGAAATGCAGTGTTGCTCCCATTCACAGGGACTTCCTGATGCTTTTCTGTTGCTGTTTGTTTTTTAAACAGACCAAAACAGGACTTATTATATTTGCAAACAATGGCATCATGGAGATGCTCTGATTTACTGCAGAGATAGAGGGGGATGATGGTTGAAAGCTTAAATTAAAGCAGGATCTCCTTCTGTTTTCTCAAAGGAAAAGTTGACATTTGCTAATAACTGTCACAGGCTGTAAATGGCCTAAGTGTCATATGATGGATTTTTCTGATTGCTTTTAATCGAGGTTTTTAGAGATCATAGGGTATAAACAAAGAAATGAGCTGAACGTTCATGAGCCGTTCATGAGTTGAACAAACCTCAGGAGATGTAACTAAGATAAGAAAAAACTGTTCCGACAATGAAGTAATAACAGGTTCTTTGCTTCCTGAGTTACACTATTTTTTATCATTATTATTTTAATGTTCCTTATTCTGTATCTCTCACTGAGATAAACTGGTCTGCATAGATGGATATATGCTTGCATAGGTTTTGTGAGTGGGTGGAGGGTTTTTTACTCTACAGAGATATTAATTTGTTATACTATCTATTTCATCTCCCATATGTGGGTTTTTTTTTTTTTCTCTATCAAACTTCAGGCCAAATTTAGACTATGGGAATGAATTTGAAAAAGTCTCTTTACAATGCTCAGATCAGCAGAAAGATGGCAAGGCTAAGGCTGGGAATGTGTAGATGATCTTTCCATGAAAATTATTACTTTTTGCTGAATGCCTCCTCAGGAGAAAGGGATAAATGGGAAGGTATTTCATTATGCCACCTGAAAATAAAGGACATGGAAATGATTCTTCGAAGAGAATCCCAGGAGTGGACTAATCTGTCCCGGAGAGCTAGCCCTGGGTTCTGATAAAAGAGTTTTGGTGTCATCAATTTCTTTGTTAATAGGACCCAAAATGCACGGAAGAACTTTTGTCTCCATGTAGTGTGGACTGCATTTTTCAGAAATTCAGGACCACTGATGTGTGTGGGTTTGGCTTTTTCTCATGACATCTCACAGTGGATTTGTAAATCTGGTGAAACAAGTAGGTTTAGGCCAAACATACTGGTTAGCAGCGTTCCTGTTTGCACTGCGGGGAGGAGGTGGCCCATCGTGTCAGCTGCAGAGAAGTCCTAGTATACAGCAAGCCTTTAAAAAGCAAACAAAGGTAGAGGGGGAGGACTATGCAAGTTTAGCAGAGAGCATATTGGGTGAAGTGCATGCAAATCTCCAGCTGACACAAGCTGTATCCTCTCCCACGAAAAACTTCATAATAATCTGTGCAGAACATCACTTCAGGATAAACACAATAATGCTATAAATACCCCAGGCCATTTCCTGTTGTTCTTACTGCAGCTTGCACAGGGTTTGTGTCTGGGTGAGGGTGTGACTATAATCCACATAGTAACACATACATTAACCTTCTTCTCTGCTTCTCTTGCTGATTGTGTTACGGGCTTGAGTAAAAACGTGTTTTTCACTCTAAACAAATGCATTATTTGTCAGTTAACCTGTGGTTTGTTCCACTGAGCATAACAGTCATCATTAATGAATTGAGCAATATTCTTTTCTTTAGGGGAGCAACATGGTAAACTCTTGTGCTAGTGAATCAATGAGTTGACCTGAATATGAGTCACAGTCATATACATTTCTCATCCCAGGTTACTTCAATTTATGCACATTCTTAATTTTGACTGTCATACTTAAAGGAAATTAAACACACCTTAAAACATGAATTGAGATGAGCAAAAATGCAAACTCTTTCCTGAATGTTTTATGCTTGATATTTACTGAATTGTACACCTTAAGTGGATTTGTTATTTTAGTGAAAACAGAAGCAAAAGTTACCCTTATATCTGCTTGTTAACTACATAAATACAATGAGAAGAAAGCAAACAAATTGCAGAGGGAGGCCCCTGACTTCTGATGTAAGAATTAAGTCTTTAGAGGACTAGACTGAAAGTTTCTGTAACTACACAATTTTTAACTCAGCCATTTCATTCAAACTGATAATTTTTTAAAATAGTGTTGGCAATGTGCTTTTTACTACACAGAACAAACTAAAAGCCTGGGTTATGAATATTTGCTGAACGGCTTAGACTTTCCATCTAAATTAAGCCAAAAACTTAGGGCCATATGTAAAAAAGAACGTGGGCACCTCCAAAGAAGATATGGCACTGCTTAAATCTTAAAAAGTTCCCTCCTAAAGTGAAAAAAAACCCCAGAATTACATTACCCAGACTTACTAAGCTTGGATCTGACTTTTAAGTATGTGGTCAGTTTTGATCAGATAGTCAATCCCATCTTCATTCAACAAAAGCAATTATAAACTGTTCCTTCAGTTTATATGAGAAAATGGTTAAAGAAGAGAATTTTGCCAAGATAGTATGAGATGGACAAACTGAAGAGAAACTGACCCATTTGTGAAAGGAACCAAGACCCGATAGCTAATCCATTCGCTACTGTCCATGAGAAAAGAAAAAAATGGTCAGAAGTGTATTTTTTAAAAATATCATTGTAAAACAATTTGCCTGTGAATGTGAACAAATGAGGCAGAGTGGGTGTGTGCAATGGATATGTTTCATGTGAAAGGCAAGGAAGGAAATGGGAATAGCAGGCAAGTATGGGGGAAAAAAGGCCTGATGAATGAAACAGAGACAGAATGCTCTGTTCCTGCTCCTGCCTATTGAGATTTTACCTCTATGCAATTTTTATATTAATTGAGTTAAGGCAGAGAGTGGGATTTTCAAAAGCTTTAAATGAGGGATAAAATGTATTTTGCTTGCCTGATTCATACTTATGCCTTTGAAGATGTCCCTGAGGAAAACACCTTACTTACATGTCACACTATGGCTCGGCACCTAAGGCAGTGTCATGAGAATCCAAATAATTGGGCTCAGCCTGATTTTACTACAATTGTGCTGTTTGACCTTCAGTGAATGATGTCTTTGTGTCTTGTTTGACTGCACGTTAAAGAAGAGTTCTTCATAGATCAGAAAATTGGTGTGAAATCTACCCTGAAACGTGACCTTTAGTATGTGAGATAAAGCAAGGTAATATTTTGACGTGTTTAACAACACCCACCTAAAATTTTTCTTTGATGAGACTGAAAACAGTGTTTCCCTGGTGATTAACCCTGAGGTCCTCTGGCATTCCTAAACATGTTACGTCTACTGTGACATGAAGAAGTAGCAGGGGAGAGTAGAGCATCTGTAATTACATCAGTGCAAGAGATGTAAAACATTTTGCTGTGATCTCCAGAGGTCCTTTCCAACCTAGATACCTGTGGCAGGGGAGCTATGGGCCATGCTCCAGGCATGCGACTCTAGGAAAGTGAGACAGACCATTTGGGCACCCAGTGCTGAGAAAGGACAGCCAAAGAGGGAGATTAAACCATTGCCATTGCATTTTTTCAGCTGCTTCCCCTACAGTTCATTGTTTTTCTAAAGTCAGAGACATGGTCTGATGGTCTGATCTGATCTGTAGCCCTTGGAAGCTAATTGAGACTACCCAGCTCTCCTGTGGAAACAGAAGAGAAGGTGCTCCATGGTCTCTGCTTCCCCACACCTACATTTATCTGTATCATTAGCACGTTACCACACATAAGCTTTTGCCCTACCAGCTCTTGTTGGGAGATGACTCATATTTCCAGGTAGGCCAATCTATTCTCACACCTGCAGGTAGGGGTTTGGCAACATTAGTACTTATTTTTGATCCCTCATTAGCTGTATTAACTGGTGCATGCCAGACTTCCAATCATGTAGCCTTTTGTGGTTTATTAACAGCAAAATGTTCTTCTGTCAGCTTTTGTGGCGTAGCCAAATAGCGGGTGCCCATGTCTTCAGTCAGTGAATATCGCAAGCCAGCCTCTGAGTTTTCTGCCTGTGTTACCTTCTCATTCCCAAGCAAAAGGAGTGAGTTTTGGGGAAGAGTTGAATGTCTACAGCTCCAAGGCACAAGAGAGGCCCTAATATCTCAAAATCTCTTGAAGTGCTGCTGTAATACCACCATCTCCACTTTATTGCTGTTCTGAGAACTGCAATTGCTGTGTGAGTAGGTGTGTGGCATGCTAATACGAGCTCTTTCTTCCTGTGTTCTCTGGATTGTTCATACCTAGCTCTCACGCAGTGTTTTGCATCCATTAATTTTGAAGTGCTTTACCCAAAAGGTCACTTTCACTATTACCCCTATTTTGTAGCAGCTCTATAAGGTGTTTTGTCACCAAGTCACCCAACAGACTCCATGTCCCCTCAAAGCTACATTGTGTGTGAGGACCTGATTTTCTGCCTTACTGTTCATCCTATAAACATCATCTGCAGCAATGCTTCGAATCTCTTTGTTGTCCCCATTGAGGAGAAATTGTCTTCATCATCATCACAAACTTAACAGGAACAGACAGGGCAGCTAACAAAGAGGCACTGCTGAATTACTGAGTACTAGCCAGCAAAAAGCTTGCTTTTAAGAGGATGCTGATGAGGAAAGTGACTGTTAAACCTGCCACAAGGAAGACATGATTCTTCCCTTGGATGTTCATGTGGTACCTTTCCAAACCAGTAAGAACCTGTCTCTTATGAGGATCACCATTGTGCCTGGACTTCTTGGGAAGCTGAGGACTGGGAGGAGAATCAGACCCCCCCAGGATGCAGTTCAGGCTTGCAAGAGCTGGTCAGCCCAGTCTGTGTCAGGTATCCCAGGAGAGGGCTGCAGTTTTTATTTGGTCCTTACGTGTGTCTCTTGGAGACCTCCACTTCCCTCCAGAATAGGAATCTGGCGTAGTTTCAGTCACCATGATATCAAAATGTCAAATCTTAAAGATATTGAGGTACCTGCGCAGGCAAATGAAATCAGCCAGAGTTAAGAACTATACAGATTTTCTTAAAATATGTCTAAGCATCTAATTACTTCTTTAGGTGTCTGTATAAAGTCTTAAAAATATCATTAAAAGTCTCAGACTATAACTGCTTAGATATTGCAATTTTGCCAGGACAGATAGTGCATCCTGTGTGTGTTTCAGTCAGAGTCATTCATGCATTCACATTTAAGTGCACGAATATGCAAACAGCTACACAGAAGATTTGATCATACATCACCCCAAAGACAAAGGCAAAACTTTTGCTGGCTTTGCTGGCATGGTAGCAAGCCTAAAAAGGCTTAATTTGGCCCCGTCTCCAAAACCTGTAACAGTATTCACTCAGTGTTTGTACCACAGACGTATACAAGAAGATTAATGTTAGATACGGTCTGACTTTTTCAACTTAGTGTGTTTCATTAGAAAGATGCAAATTTATCAAAGCCCTCCCTATTCACTGGAAAGGTTGATTTTTGACAGTTTGCTGAAAGCCCTACTTGGTGCTTTCTCAAGTTTTCCAGGTTTTGTTTTGAAACTACTTTTCATTTAGAAACATCAGCCAATTGCAATATTTTCAGAAAACTGAAAAGGTTAAAACTGCAACAAAACATTCAGAATATCTGAAACAAAATATTTCGGTTAACTTAAGGTGGACTTCTCTGGATAATCATTTTGACTTTCTGTCCAACATCAGGATTGGAAAATTTCTCACAGCCTCCACAATTTTCTCAGGATACGAAACCAGTATCTCGCCACATTCTAGGTTTGTCCATCTCTTACCCTGTGGCCTTGACACCCACTTTTGCACCCCATTTTACACAGGGAACTGTCACTTGAGTTGAACAAACAATTTTGCTGCCTAGATGGTAAATGAGCCCACATCTCCCAAATATCGCTCTAGTATTGAAACCACAGGACCATCTCTTCTGTACTTCCTGTACACTTCCTGCTCACTTGAAAGCTGAGGAAATGAGGTATGTTGAGGTGTGAACATTATTAGTGTATTTGTTTGTATTGTGAAAGCACTAAGACAGCAGAGATACAGACCACGACCAAATATGGACCAGCGTGCCAATGTGCTCAGAAAAGTGAAGGGGGGGAAAAAAAACCCCAACCAACAGCCCATTTCCCCATGACATTTGCAAGCAAAATGTTAAACAAGCAGTAATATATTCCTTGCATGGCCTTGTCCGTCTGGATATACACGCAGGTATTGCCTGAAACTCTTAGTCAGGGCAAAACATAATGTTGGTATTGGTTTGGGACTATGCCAAAATGTACCTCAATTTGATTTCTTTTTTTAAGCCCTCGATTTCACTAACAAATCAGAAATGGGTCTTTGAAGGGTGGTTGGTTGTTGGTTTTGGTTTTTTTTTTTCTGCATTGCTCCCATTTTCTGCAGAAAGAACTGAGCAAAGACAAGCGCAGAACCGTACCTGGCTTTGAGCCAGCTAAAGACAGTGGTAAAACGCGTACCCACTGACTAGCGCAGCTGAGGCTACAGAGGTGACATCCAAATTCCTTGGGCCAGGGATACCGCCTTCTCTTAAGTGGCTTGAAAAATTCCAGCCAAGCTGATACCTTTTTTTTTTTTAATCCTCCTAGGAGTTTTAATAGCAAGCTAGCGTAGGTTCTCACTTTTGCACAGAAACCATAGTTGCCTCTCTATAGGGTGGCTATCTGGTTAGCACAGTCAGAATTAGGAGGGGGGCTATTTTATTAGCCGGTAAAGCTGATTGATTTATTAGAGCAGAAATCTCTTGCTAGCTCCAACACAGGTTATTCTCCAAATGCAAACTATTTCATTTCACACACACAAAATAGCCAAAGTGCCTGTGTTATGAATAGGCCCCTTTGTTACCCTGCGAATCGACAAGACAGACTGTTTAGTTCATGTCTGTACATTAGCAAAGGAGGACGGGGTCTGTGAGACAGATGTGGCCTTTAATTGCATGGAAATATTAGAAGATTGTTAAGCCATTTTTGACAGGGTTTTCCTCTGACTGGGGGAGTAGAGCGTTGTTTCAGGGAAGGCGCAAGGAGCAGCCTTGTCTTGCCAGCCCCACAAATAGGACCTTGTCCTACTCCCTCACCCCAATGCTAAACAAAACCAGAGGAGATTTAGTCAGAAGCCCCACTTTCCTGCCAGAGCTGCAGAACTACATCTCAGAAAGAACCTTCTTTAAATTGCATCTGATAAAAGGCTTTTCAACACAGCTCAGGGGACTTGCCCTGTTAGAGATAAGACCAGTATCAGCTCTGCTAAGAACATGGAGATGTGCCGAGAGGCCTGCTTCTTATTTATGTTAGCATGATTTGAGTGTAAGAAACTCTTCAGCAAAGGAAAACATACTGAAGTCATCTCAGAAAACATCGCAGTGTTGCCTGTAAAGGCAGTCCTTTTTTCTATAGGAAAGCGAGCTTTTTTAGGGGGTCTAGGTTTTAATCTTGGTTTAGCTACACTGTACCAAATGACTTTGAGCAGAGTGTTTCATTGCTTTGCATTGGTTCCTATGCTTTAAAATTAATGTGACAACCTCATGTCTGTCTGTCTGTCTTCGTGGCACTCCTGAGATACTGGCTTTTTCTATTAGACACATTGCTAGGAAAGTAGGAGCTGACAGCTCTGTACGTCACAGTTATCAAGCCAGAGCTAATGATTTTCATTAAAACAAAACAAAACAAAACACACACATGAAATTAATTGCTACAGGTGGGGATTTGCAGGTGAGCTGAGGGATAGTGTGGATCATGTGGAGGTCTGAGCCAAGGTCCTAGAGATGACAGAAACCTGGCAGAATCAGCCCCAAACTGGCCCTTGGGTATATGTGGTTTTAGCATCACCTCCGGCAGAGGAGAACGCTGGGATGCAGAGCTAAGCGACCTACCTAAAGCCATAGCACTGAATCGGTCTCAGTGCTGGGATTTGACGACTGGCAGCCTTGGCTCCCAGCCCCCTCCCTCCCAAACACACTGTGAGCCTGTACTCTGCATCTTGTGTGCTTTCCCAGCAGCAAAACATTCAAAACTCCCTGCCATGAACTCATTCACAGCCTCTGCCTCCCTGGTCTGCTTCACCAGGCCAAGGGGAGCCGGGAAGAAGAAGCCATTAATTCTCACAGGTGTGGAAAACTATCCCTGAGCACAGACTCTTTGAGGTGGCAGTAGCAAGAGACCTCATTTATCTAAGCAAGGCTCAGAGCCCTTCTCAGTACCACACTGATAAAACCAACAGACTTTCTGTTAATGGTTACTGATAAGAGATTTTGGTAAGTTTTTTGCTCAGCCTCAGAGGACAATAAATTTTGCTTTTGTCTAGCGGTTCTAGCCCTAGGATAACACTTGTCACTTCTATGACCTCCTTCTTCCAAGGACATTGGAGCACTCTACAAAATCTGAGCTCATTTGGGGGCAGGCATCATACGGATAGGGAAACTGAGACATGGGGACATTAACACAGCTGTAAACAGAGCCATTTTTTTTTTATTTTTACTCTCACATCTTCTGCTGTTGAGTTAGCCAGGAGGCAGTGTTCACTGGCTGATTCTAGTAGATGGGACACCAGAGATGGAGTTAGATGTATATATTTAGTCTCTATGTTTGTCTTCAGCAATAGCTTTGCTATAGCATTAGGCATCAGAAGCTATTTTAGTATCTCTGTTTCCTGAAACATGAGTGTTGGTAGGGTAGTCTTTTCTTTGTGATGTTTGGTATCACTAGGAAGAATAGCACCTTGTCAACTCCTTTTTGTATTGTAATGTTAACTTTGGGTTCCAGCCCAGGTGCCAGTATGGGATTTGGACCCATAACTTTTTGTCCAAGAGGTAAGAGTGATGTCTACCCCTGAATCCTTCCAGGAGCTTTCTCTTGCCCTGAAATTAAAACAAGTGTTTCTTTCTAAAGAAATGAAAAACCCCTGGGAACTTCTAGTGGTGTAAACTGGGTTTTCCTGTTCAAATATCTTGATTGAGGTTGACAAAGAACATATCTCAGTGTAATCCTGCTGAGCTGTTTTCCTTGGAATGCCACGAGCAGGCTTGTTCACAAAATCTCTGCTTTTCCTATAGGCGTATGCAGAAACAATCTCGTCACTGGAGCCACAGGGGCTGGGCTTGCTGCACAAGAAAAACAGAGATCCATGCCATCCCAGCAGGGTGGCAGCCGTCAGTTCCACTGCCAAGTGGAGGAGACCAGTTGGGAACTGGATAAGGAGCCAGCAGAGGCTGGGTATTCTGCAGAAGGCATCAATGCACGGCTTTATTAAGCACTCAGCTGGGCAGTGGTGGCACCTGTATTTGCAGCCAGGATCAGTGGGCAAAGGAAGTGGAGAAGCTGGTCTAGGTATTGTTGCTAACAGCTCCTCTTTTGGCTGCCCTCTCTCATGAGGTGTAAACCAAATATTTTAGGGGGATTCAAGTGACTGTGGCTCCCAACTCCTGCTAAATGTGAGTGCGATCTGTGTCACTTCAGGCTCTTGAAAATCTCAATCTCAGGACTTGTCCATCCCAGTAAATGCCATTTTTTCTGGTTAAGAGGCAGATAACAGTTTCACAGTGCTGTATCAAGCGTATGCATATGCTTCTTGGGGAAGAAGTTGGTTCCTATGAGTCCTGAACCACCTCCTGCATTTCCTCTTATCTCTGTACTTCATGTGATGCACACTTGACAACAAACCAAAGTAACCAGGTCTGGGCTGAAACACTGAATTTATGCTCTGAATATCATGAGCACTGAGGCCCTGAACACAGATTTAATCCAAACGTAGCTGAGGGGCCAGGGCCAAACCCAGAACACAAATAGACTCGAGCCCTAACGCTTGAAATCTCAAGCCACATCTGGTTTAGGATTCAGCTGCAGGACTGTGTTGGACTTATATTTGCCCCCTCTGATATAGTGTCCAGACCTTGCAATATGCACTGTAGACGTCAGTGATGGATTATGCCTTTTATTTCCTTTTGGCTGAACCTTTCCATCGCTAAGCATTCCCTAGGTAAGAGGCGTTGAGCATTGCTCAGGACTCCTACCCCTGTTTCAGGGGAGAAGCACATACTGCGCTCTCTCCTGGAGGCTCTGCTTTGATTCTTTCATGCTGTTGTTTTTCCTTAGTCTGGAATAAGTCATCTTGGGCTGAAAGTGCATGTTTTGTTCTCTGCGGATGGAAACATAACAGCACCCGATGAATGTTTCCTGATGGGCTTCCTGCGATTGTGAAGGGAATGGTGTCAGAGAACAAAACAGGATACGATTGCGGTGTTTGTGAATGTAACTGGGACAATGGTATCAAAGTGAAATAAAAAATAATGAATGGGCATTGGTGTAGCGGTGAGTCAGAGCTCAGAGGAACCTGAAATATTTGTGTCTCTCTAAACTGCCACCTCCCAGATCTTGAATTCCTGGGAGAACACCGTTTTTACAGTTTCCAGTGCTTTGGCAGTAGGAACCCAAACTGAAAAGATTTTGTAGTTTGCACCTATGCCTTCATGCTTTTAAGACTTCGCTTTATGTCCTTTTCCAAGGTAGCCTGTTAAAGAGGAGACACATAGATGTGACACACCCTCTCTCATGACAACCCCCCCCAGTACTTTTGGGTTTCTCATTTTATTGTTTTCCTTTCTAGGGTGAATCATTTATATTGAAAAGATTCGATTGCTCTTTGCATGTGGAAGACAAAAACAGCGGGATCATTACATAGTCCCAGTTTCTGGTATGAGTAAAAATACCACCAAAAAGCTCTGCTTTGAGAGAAATGGTGGCACTACTGCAATAGGCAAATGCAGTTTAAAGTGAGCTCAAGTTTTCTGAAACAAAGTGCTTGGTCAGTCTGCAAACTCCCGACAAACAATTTGCCACTGAAAAGCAGCCTCTGGCATTACATCAAGGAGAGGAGTCAGGCAGTGGGTGCTTCAGGACAGAGCTGAGGTCAGCACAGAACTTCTGTGTAGCAATAGACTGCATTTATTCTTCAGGATAGTTTGGTTTTGTCAGGAAGCCAGACTCTGAAACCATCTTGCAGTTTCCCTCCATGTGTCTTCAGCAGAAAAGGCCATAAATATGCTACAATAATATTTACTGAAGTGTGTATGTTCACAGTTATATCCATGTGTCTCTGTTTACAAATGCATCTGCACAGTGCAAGTTAATTATTTTACAAGAGTAAGGAAAAAAAAAAATTAAAAGGAAGGTGAACTAGAGCTAGGTGGATTTTACTGCCCAGCTCTGGAAAGCAATCACCCATGCAGTGCGAAGTTATTCTTAGTGAACATGGACAACTTTGGAGCAGAAAAGCTGTGGGCAGAGATCAGTGGTGATCTAAGCACAGTAAACTGGCCGAGGAGAGTGTTAATACATGGCAAAGGCTGACTGATTTTCTGGAAACGTGACATGGCTTGGAAAAGATCTCAAGGGATCATATAGTCCTCCTGCCGCAGCAGAGTTATGCTGATTAATTCATGGAGGCAAATCCTTTTGTAGTTAAATTAGCTGCCAGAAAATGAAACCTGGCTCAAGCCATGCCAATGGCAAAGCCTCCAGCACTTTTAACAGGCTTAATGTTTTACCCCCAAGGTTCAGTACTCATCCTAGATCATCTCATGTGTCTTGGTTGGCAGAACTGGGCAGGAATTCTCCCAAGCCTTCTGGGAACAGAAGCCAGAAGCTGTGATTTGTCTCTCACCTGCTAATGGGCAGACACCTCCTCCACTACTCCCAGCATGTATCAGTACAGCAGGGTGTGAAGCACCCGAGACGGGTAGGAGTGCTTAGGGAAAACCCTATCCATAGGCCCAGGGATGTGGGTAAGCCAGCTGGAGACTGGTGGGGATGTTGCATGTTCTCTTTAAAGGAAGAGCTGCAGCACACCTCCAGGATTTAGGAACTTACGTGATGGAGATGTGATCATCTGTCAGACATGTCCAGTCTCTCTAGCCTCAGATTTCATCACATGACTTTTAAGAGGTCAAGAGGCCACAGCAGTAATTTGGGCAGGTTTTTTTTTTCACTGCCTCTCCTGGTCCTGTGCTGAGACCGCACAGAGGCATCTCCTGGAGATTTCCCATGTGTCTGGGGCCGGTGCCCCTTATCATCAGCCCTAATGCAGCAACTTGCTGGGGAGGAGTACTGTGTCCTGGTTATTCCCACTTGGTATTTAGCCTGTTGGAAACAAACGAAAATAGGCTCTGAACCGATTTATGTGCAGTCTAGACTGAGAAAAAAAAGTCGGTGGTCCAGATCCTATAAACGTATTCATGAAGTCAAGTGCTCTTCTGAAAAGTGAAGTACAGAAGCATGATTTAATTTTTGTTTCCTTTGTGAGTCAGGTTTTGGGGATCTTGATATCAAAACAATAAAGCATTCATTTTAGCAGCCTTCTTTTATCCACTTGACATGAAATTTCATGGAAATAGTGAATGTAAAAATGAAAAAAAAAGTCATAGAATCATAGAATCATTTAGGTTGGAAAAGATCTTTAAGATCATCAAGTCCAACCGTTAACCTCGCGCTGCCAAGTCCACCACTAAGCCATGTCCTTAAGCACCACATCTACATGTCTTTTCAATACCTTCAGGGATGGCGACTCAACCACTTCCCTGGGCAGCCTATTCCAATGCTTGACAACCCTTTCAGTGAAGAAATTTTTCCTAATATCCAATCTAAACCTCTCCTGGCGCAACTTGAGGCCATTTCGTCTTGTCCTATCGCATATTTCCTTATGAGAAATTCTGCAAAATAATTTTGCCCCATTTTTTAGCTGGCTAATTTCAGTGTGATTTTGCTGTTTATACCTATCTTATTCCTGCTTTGTTTCCTACTAGCATGAGTTACTAAGTTGTGGTTTCCCATTTATTTGAATTGTGAAGAAATGATGCTGT
Organism: Fregata magnificens; assembly: GCA_013389945.1. Classification (NCBI taxonomy): domain Eukaryota; kingdom Metazoa; phylum Chordata; class Aves; order Suliformes; family Fregatidae; genus Fregata; species Fregata magnificens. The sequence continues at coordinate 797,203 of WAAD01024284.1, forward strand.
ATTCTAAGACTGCCAAGTTATGCTCTGATGTAGTACTCTCAGTGGAAAGTGAAAGAAAGGCAGTCTGAGGTGCAGAGGAAAGCTTGTGTCGCAATTTGTCCAGGGAGTCGACCTGCTTTGTAGTTTTGAGCAAGTCTCTAGTGCAGAGTAAGAGCAAAATTATTGCACTCTGGGATATCATCAAAGTAATTAAATTAGAGCCCTCCTCTACACACAAAGAAAGCCTCAAATCTCCAGAAACTTCGACACAGTCTTACAGGTATGCTGCCTTCTTTGTAATCCTTAGTCCTGCTGCAGCAGGAAAAGCAAGACTGCATCTCCTCCCGTCCCTCCTCCTCAGGGCAGGGGCAGCTCTGCAGCACGGATTACCAGCATTTGGGTTGCCACAACCCGAATGCCATCAGCTCAGGTGGAAAACATTGTGAACAGAACAGTTCATCCATCACTGTGCAATGCTGCAAGTAGATAGAAGAGGTATAGAGCAATGCACTTAGGCAGTGACAGCTCTCAGCCTGCTGCTTTCACTGCAGCTTTATGATGGATCTCTGGTGCTAGCTGTAGCCCGCAAATCCTCTGCTGTAGAGGCAGGCCTTAAATTGATTGTGAAGGGCACAAGATTGGATTGTGGTTGTTAGCAATAAAATGCCTATGATTATAATTTTCCGGGGGGAGTTATGTGGAGTCCCTGCGCCAATCACATAATATCCTGTAAGGAAGGTGGAGTAGTGTGAGCAAACCTCAAGAAAAGTGTGCTGAAAAAGCTGCAGAGGTTTTTCTATCTTTTTGTTTTGGTTAGGTGTACTGTAAAGACTGGATATATTAGAGTGTGGGATTGCAGTCCAGCCCTTGCTTTGAATTACCCGAAAGATTCCTGTTTGTTTTCCAGTAACAGCATTGGATGAGGCTCTATGCCCCACAGAGCTTACAGTGTGCACGGATCAGGGGAACACAGGACTGAAGGGAGCAAAAAGGCACAGACAGGGGAATGCATCACTAAAGGTTATGCCAAAGATCAAGAGCAGGGATGAGAATAATATTCTGCCTTCATGCCTCCTAATTCAGGGCCCAATCCATCCAAATTTGCTGCCCCAAGACCAACAGAGACTCTGCTCCTTTTTAAATTTTATATTTGACTCATTTTCTTGTAAGTCTGATGTTATCTCTTTTCTGCTTGTACGAGATGTTGGCAGCAGAAGTGCTGACTTGTAAAACTGCAGTGCCAAAGCCATTTCTATTCAAGGAATAGATCCTCTGTGCTAACCTCAAGCCATGTGTAAGGCTAGTTGCTGCTGGTACCTCATATTTTGGTGCTTTGCATTGTACATCTGGTCTCTTCAGACAGTGGTTCTGTGTCGATATCATTCTCTTTACAAAAATATTTCAGGAGTGATTTTCCCGCAGGACTGGGGGGGGGGGAAGTCACCCCTCTAGAGGTGGAAGTAATCTTTCCATGCATGGCATGATGGTTCAAGTACTCAGCATTTTTTTCTCTTATAAGTCAGGCTTTGTGGAGGAGGATGAACCTTTGATCTTTAGCAATGTCTTTTAAATGTGGTTATGGCCAGAAAACTGAATGTAAAAAGCTCAAAGTCAATATTCAGTGTAAACGCATTGCATGCACCTGGAAAGAGCTGTTATTGTAGACGCTGGGTTATACCTGGGATGAAAGCACTGACTACTGTCACCTCACCAGCTCTTGTTTTCATGACCTTTCTCCCAGAGCTGAACCAAGGGAACTGGGAACCTCAGCAAGCTTTCCTTGCCAGTGAACTTTGGATAAGGTTAAAAACCTGAACTTTTAGGGGCCTTGTCCAAGGCAGACCTCTAGAGTTTAGCCAGGACATTAGGAGATCCTGGGGCTAGCTCTATTGTTAGCGCAGTCATCAATGCAGCAAAGACTGTGTCAGGGACTGTGAATGGAAGAACATCGAGGCAAATGGTGATGTTTCACGTCATATGTCTGCATTGCACAGTTACCCCTGATTTTTACCCAGGGGTTGTTTCTCAGACCCGTTCCGTTTATATATTGGCTCAAATGTTCTGCTCAATTCATTAACTAAGTGAAAACTTTTACTAAAGCTTGCATGCCATCTCCATTTTGGGATAACTTGCTTGAAGCGTTGGTGGACTGTCAGCCCTCCCCAGTGTGCTACCTGTGTGACCAGAAAAACAGACTGGTTTTCCTGCAGCACACAGGGACAAAATCAAAGTGTACCTCACCTCACTGACGCACTTAGACCTGGGACCTGGGTCTAGATGGCTCATCTAAAAAAAGGAAAAACTGCAAATTTGACCTCTTACAACTATAAACTGTTATTAATAATAGCCATATCACATATTCATGTCTAAGGGATCCAGAAGTGCGTGCCAGCTCTATGCAAAGCTGTTTCAGCAGTCATAGCAATGGGAGCCTTTCATTTGTGGCAGTTCAGCGGTGGGCTGTCCTGCAAAGGCTGGGGCTGGGCTTCACAGGGAGTTGAACTTGCCTATCACTGCGCTGCAAGCTGCCGTAGATGGGACTTGCCACATTTATGCCAGGAATGTGATTAAAAACTGGAAAAACTGAAGCTAGCCTATTCCCAGAGGCAATATATATAATGTAACATATATGCCAGAATAATACACACAAGACCCCTGTCTCAGACTCAGTCTGGCCAGCTCAAGGACACAGCCCGGGAGGCAACAGCATGGGGGGAACCCTGGCGAGCTGTGGCCTGTCTGGTTAGGTTATGTTAGCACCTTTAACACCTCAATGTGTTTTCCCAGTTGCCCGTCACCAAACGCTAAGTAGCTCTCGATTCCAGGGGTTAGAAATTTGCCCTCTGATATTCAATTTAACTGTTGATCTCTTCCCTAGCCAGAACTGAAGCCAAACACTTCCCAAACAGACTAGTCCTTCAAAACTGAATCTAGCCAAACGGAGCCTCTGATAGTGAGTACGAGAAAGGTTGTACATGTTCCCCATCTGGGTCTGTAGCCTGAAACTCTGGCAGGGCCAGCCGAGCCTTGTCCTCTTCCAAGAGAGTTAAACTGACTCCCCGGTAGTCCTCACTACTAGGATGTTATCTGAGTGGTCTCTGTACTCTGAGCCTGCCAGCTAAAGGCTACCTGTTGCTTGCCACCCCTTTGTTTTTCTCCTAAGCTGTAGATGTACACCACGGAGAAGCTGATTGCAGCAGGGGTTGGCGGCATGCCATCCAACTTCCCTCGCATGCAATCAGCAATACTATTTGCATGCACGACCCGGATCGTAAGCAGGTGTTACAAGCCACTATCTCTGCCTGATCTCCTCTGTGTGTCTTCAGTTCCCCCAGAGCCTCGAGTCTGTAGCTTTTGTGGCTGTAACTAACTTAGGTTTTTAGCTCAAACGATTCCTGGTTCAGTAACTGCTTGGGCCTGCCATGATGGCAGCCATCACATTTGAATTTCTTTTCCTGTGTGCAACAGAGTTTTAAAGATGGTAGAGTTTGCAGTCTGTATGCATTCAAGCAGCAAAATGCAGAGCTTCTCGGTGCAATTGCTGCCTGCCTGAGATTATAATTGTCCCCGTTAACGCCAGTTGCTGCTGCAGGCAGAGCCTAGCAGCCGCTTTGTCTTTCAAGGAAGATCCTTATCTGAGGAGGCAAGCTTCTCCATCAGATATTCTGTATATCAGAGAAAAGTGTGTATGTAAAGATGTAAAAATATACGTGTATGTAAAGATAGTTGTACTTGGATGCAGCCCTAATCATTGATCCTGCTCCAGGGCTGTTCTTTGGGGGGATGTTTGGTTTTTTTTGCAGGGGACCGGGTAGCCAGAAAGATCCCTGCATTCCAATTTTTTTCCATCAGAACCTTTCTTCAGCAGAAAAATGGCTTTAGGCAGAAAAAGCATTTTCCCAGGTATTGTTTCCCTAAAAAACCCCAACTTTGCATACGTTTTTAGACTGGAAATCTCCAAAACCAAACATTTTAAAATTTTATTTCATGAATTTGCACTGGTACTCATGGTTTTCTTGCCTCTGACCAGTAAGATCAATGCATAGATTAGTCTAGACTGGGTCTAGACAGTGGTAAGTCAGCCCAGCACCCCAGCTATTTGGGGTTCACCTACCACCTCATGCAATAATGTAGGGAACCCCGCATTTTTTGTGCTAAGAGGAAGCAGAGACTTACAGGAGATGTGTCATTTAGGAAGCCCTGCCTCACATCCTGACTTCAGTAAATCAGAGAAGCAGCAAGTCGCTATACCCTTACCTCTGATGGAAAGGCTTGCTTTCTTTTAAGAGCTGTCACCAGAAGATCTCGTGTTCTTGTACCTTTCTACACAGGCAAAGTTTATAGCCTTGAGATAGTTTCAATCCCTTTAAGGAGTTTCTGACACAAGGCTGTGATCATACAGGATTGTACCACAAGGAAAATTTTCCGAGGGGCACCTTCCACTCCCTAGCTTACTCTAATTAAAGTAGAAAAAGGGAAGAGTTATTTTTGAAAGGTTGTGTGTTCAACAAGAAAAAGCTGCTGGAAAGGATGAATGCAGTGTGAGCTCCTTGCAACACGCAGCATTAGGCAGTGTGGGGTAAAAGCTCTCTTTTTTGTTGTTTAAAGGCTGTAGCCATCTCTGCTGATCAGTGTGAGAAGTTGCTCACAAAATTTTTACAGCAAATAGTGTAACTTCAGCAGGACTTATGCAGAGGTTTGAGGGTTCCTCCGAATTTAAGCTTAGTTGGGACCACTTAAATTCTAGGCTACTCAGGGTTATTTGGTTTTGTTACATGATCCGAGATCTGAGACAGAAAAGTGCTGATATTTGTAAATGTAGAGCACTGACCTGACTCTTTCTAAGTGGGTTAATTTCAAGCTGAGAGGGATTCTCATGTTTACCCAGTAGACTCTAACTATTGACATTTTTTGTGATGATATCATGAGCCTGGTAATATCTGATTTGCACTTAGATTCTCATGTAATCGGAGGATTCCAGCAGCTGCACTTTTCTAAGTTTTCAGAATTTCTGTTTCCCTCCCTGGTTGTGGAAAAAGTTTGCAAAACTAACCTCAGAAACAACTACTGGGGGGAGGCAGGGAGAGAGCAGTAATTTATTATTTTTAAAAGCTCATGATTTGGACTGTGTCCTGTGAATTTTGAGCACGGAGGGTTTAGCAACACACCAGCTTTCAAAGCAAAGACAGTGTCTGTGTGTTCATGGGTAACCCGCTGCTGCATACACATCGATGTTATGGGTCTTTTGAATGCTCGGTCCACAGGGTAGGTGAGTCTGTTGCTGCCTTTGTTTTGGAGGTCTGCTCCATTAACTCACATTAAAGTAGTGTGTGCTTTTAGTTTGGGAGGTTCCTCGTTCAGTTTCTGGCTTGCCAGCCATAATGGCAGCTGTGTTATGTGCGGTTAGCTTAGCTCCATAAAGAACATGCAGACCCTGTCAGATGCACTTTGAATAAGGCAGGACTGTGCCAAAGCCTTTATGAGCCTGGCATGCTTCATTTAGAAAACCCAAGCGCATCAACGCAAGGAAATTGATAGTCAAAACTTTTTGTCAACATTTGGAGTTTCAGCAGGAAAAAAAAAGGATAACAATTTCCTGTTTTTAAGCATTTCTAGAAATGCACAGTTTGGTAACTCACCAGTCCTACATCTCCCACAAAATAAACAAAAAGCGTAAAGTAATGCATTTTTTATCCCACCACTAACACCCATAACTCTGACCTGTACTGACTGCTTCTCCTTCACTTGTAACCTCAAAATATAAACACCACACAAAACCCTTTGAAAGAAGATGTATAGACCTTCAAATGACACTCCAGAAATGTTACATACTACATATCTCTTTCGTTCTTTTTGGACCAGCAAGTGCAGGCAGGTGGGCAGGTAACTGTATGAAATCGCAGATGAAGCTGCTTACAGCAAGCAATGAGAATGGTGTAGCACCCAGCAGCCACCTTTACTGTTTGCAGAAGTTAACCTTAACTCTTGCCTCACCCAGAGCAACACAGCAGCTAGCAAAGCAACCCACTGGTTTTGCATACGGGTTAATGGACCCCAAAGAATCTGATTCAATCTGCAATCCTGGCAGATGGCAATTTCAGACAGCGCTGGGCAGCTGTGGGGCCCTTGCAGGTGCTCACCAGCTCAAAGAGAGAATAAGAGTGGAGTTACTAGTTTAGTCATGACTCTGAGCACTTGTTCTTTTTCTCCTCAGGAGGCTCTGTCGGTGGTGAGTGACGACCAGTCCCTCTTTGACTCCACATACGGCGCTGCCACTCACCTCCCCAAGGCAGATATGACAGCCTCAGGGAACCCTGACTATGGTCAGCCGCACAAAATCAACCCCTTGCCTCCTCAGCAGGAGTGGATTAATCAGCCTGTCCGGGTCAACGTAAAAAGGGAATATGACCACATGAATGGATCAAGGTAAGGAAAGACCCTTTCCACATCTACTGAATCTCAAACAAAAGCGAAGCACGTATTGTCCATTCGTGCTCTTGTCCTGCATATCAACACACTCCACTCTTTGTGTAGGACCATATCCCGGTCCCCCTGGAGTTCCTTTGTCACTCATTTTTTAATGGCCTGAAGATCTTGCTCTTGCAGTTCTGCAGCATGCATCTCTACCAGTCTCCATGAATGCTGTACAGACTGGGACATGAGACTGCCAGGACAGAGTTCGTGCTGCAAACACTGTTGTAAATTACACATTTCGTCACTTAGTTCAGCATCCCACAAATGTGCCATGGTTCAAGGGGCTCCTGAAGGTAGAGTCAGTCATGCAGTAATAGTCGGTGTTTATAGCAGTGCTCCAGAGTGAACCTAGTGAAAGCTGCACTAATGGACTGTATGGGCTTCACCAGAGGGCACTTCCCATTGCATCTGTAACTACATTCATGCTCTGCCGCGGCAGAAGCAAGCGTATGAAACTGGAGAGCTATTTGATGGAGAAGGGAAAAAGAGGAGACTGAGGTCCTTTATGGCAGTCTATGAGGTGTAACAAAACAAAAGGCATATACCCATGTCTTCTGTGTGAATATATGCGACCACTGGTGAAAAAGAGAGTTCAGGAGTAGATTTGAGCAGTGATGTTAACCACCAAAGGGACACTGGTTGTGATGTATCCTCTACAGCTTTTAGCCAAAGAGGTAGGAGGCCTGCCCCCCACCATCTATAGTCAGAGCTGAGGGAGCTGGATCATTTCCCTGTTCACTGAGAAATTCAAAGACTTGAAAATATTTTATTATCGCAGCTCAGATTGTCTCTTTCAAAAACCTTTCGACAAGTCCAAAGCCTGGGAAAAAATTGTACCCTCTTAGGCAAAACCTTTAGGTGTGAAATTTTCAGATTATTTCAATTTTAAATATATACAATAAAGAAAAACTATTTTATTTTTTAGCATTAGGTTTTAGAGTTCATATTAATTTTAAATTTGATTTTAATTTCGAAGTCACAAACATCTCTAACATTTGTACAATGTTAATACAGGACAGTTAAACAAGGGTTTTTCTTCTTTAGGGTTAGTTTAGGCCTTCTGTAACAGCCTGTTTTCCTGGTTTCTGAGAACCTAGCAAAGTGTAGAGTTTGAAACGAAAGCAGCCTCACACTTTCAGAGTTCTGTAGTGAGATGATGGTGTTAAAGACTTCAAACAGCAGCATGTTTTTTTTCCTCGTAAGTATACAGTAGATGCTGATTTTACTATAAGATAAAGGTCTTTGCGTCAGTTGGTCTTCGACGGTGATCATTTGTAGACTGAATTTGATCTTGCCCTGGTTGTACCTTAGTATCATTTCTGGACTTTGGAAGAACTGCATGGATTTTTGCACTAGTGTTTGCAATCTCAGAATTGAGGCTGAAACATAGGAAAATTAGTTATTTCCTGAAAAACACCATCCCTGGATAACACAGGCAAAAGGATGGATCTTGAAAATACCAGCAGGTTGGGTTGATAGTGATGAGGACTACCTTTGGCTACCAAGGCTAGTCTTCTTAAGCCATCCCTAAAATCTTCAAGAGGCCAATGCAGAGTGGGATCCTGACCAACCGAGCAAGGCTTGCGCATGGTGCTGTGCAGGTCTGACCTCTCCATCCTGCGGAGAGGTGAACCAGCCATGAGAACTGAGGTGGCGTGGCAGAATCAGCCTCAAGTATGGCACAGGCAGCATGCTCCACGATCATGTGAGGAAGCCCTTTGTAGCATTGCATCAGCTGCTCATACCCATGGTGTCAAGACCAACACACAAAGAGTGTTTCCTCCCATTATGCTACTTGTCTGTCTCACTCTAGCAAATTTTGGAGGGCCAAGGGAACAAGTAGTCCTGTCACATCTGCTGAGCTACCACAGGCAGCACGTATTTATGCTTTTCAGGTCCTGTAAGCACATGTTCTATATAAATTCTGTATGTGTGGGTACTTGTATGTCCAAAAGTCTATGTAATGTCCTTGTTGTATGTGTACTGCATGTCTTTGGAATCAAATGTATTGGGCTGTCCTTCCATTGTGATCTTTGTGCTACAATTTCCTCATCTGTTCAGAAAAAAAGGGAAATAATACTACTTTGACAAACTGATTCATTAACAACTGTAAGTGCTCTGATACCCATCGAGAAAGGCCCTCTAGAAGTGTGTTTATTCTGGGCAAAAAGGAAATCCTTTTTTATGGGCTTGCTCAAGACTACAAGATTCTTAGGCAGAAACTACGTGTCCTCAGTCTCTCTAAAAGAGGGGTAACAACTTCCCAACCCATTAGAAAAAAAGACAAGACTGGTTTCAGTGTCAGAACTAAGCACTGAAATAGCTTCCAGCCTTGCCTTTTGATAACTTGTTAGCACAAGACCTCCAATCCACCCAAGAAATGAGAACATTCATCTGACTTATCCATCCTCTCCTCCTATTCATGCCTAAAAATTTGCCCTTTCCCCGCATGTCCGTCACAGTTCATTGTTACGGGTTGGGCCACTCCAATTGCTTGTTCCTCTGCCCATCAGCTGCCTGGCAAAACTGACACACCACCTGAGTGGCAAACGCCAATCTCAATACAAATTAACTTGAACTGCAGACTGAATAACAAAACCTATTCCCCCTCCCTCTCTCTCTGCCTCTCCTTCTCTCTTGTTTTTCGAGCACACTCTCTTACCGGGTTCCAGCTGCCTCATTAGAGGGAGCAGCCTTTATTCTGCGTTTCACCTGTACTTGAAGTGCTAGTGTTTTCTGGTTGTCGAGAGAATGGTTTATGTACTCTAGGGAATGATAAAGCTATAGGAAACCTGACAGTGGAGGGAGCTGGATGACGGTAAGGGACAGTGTCCAGCTTTTCTTCTTTTTCTTAGCAACCACAAGCAGGTCTGACCGCCGTGAGGTATAGCGTGATGAGTTGCTTTGGTCCTCAGCAGGATGGGAGAAGGGGTCTTTGAAGAACCTCTCCAAGCCTGTTTTGCAGAGCCGTCCCTCCAAGCGCTAAACAACATGGAAACCCTGACCAGCTTTCTACCCCATGTCAGGTTTTCCTGGTTTACTCCCAAATTGGAAAGAATTTCCCAGATAACTGCATACTAACTGTGTATAGGGGATATTCAGGCAGTGGCAGGGACCTGTGTTTTAAGGGAGAAGATGGGACCTCTGTATTATTGCAAGATTCAGAAGTAGAAATTTTGTGAGAGTTTCTAGTATTATCAGACCTGGATGCAGTATATGGCCTCAAAATCTGTCCTTGCCTTCACAGACGGATGCTTGCTCAGAACAAAACCCAGTGCTACACTTGGGTTTCATAGTGATTAGTGTCCAAACACAAGGCTGTTAAAATCCAACATAGAAAAATTAAAATCCTCATGCTCCTTACACCCCCTTAGGCATTGGGAAAGGGGGATGGTCTTGTATTTGTAGCAATGACCTGTTGCACACAAAAAATAGAAGTCCAGCTTTTCCATGGGTTTGCTGCAAGATGTTCTGTATACTGTTCATCTCTCTTTGCGTCCATTTGGGGACTCGAAGCGTGGCTTACAATCTTTGTTCTTTGCTCGGTTTGTGTCTTTTGTTTATTTCGTTCATAGTCCATTCAGGGAAAGATCTGTTTCCTATGATATGCTTATACAGTTCCCAACGTACTAGGCCTGGATTTCTGTTGAGACCTTTAGATGTTTTTGTGATATAAATACAATCATTTATATTTTTAAAAAACAAAAAAATCTTTCACATTTTAAATTCCAATGAATACAGAAGGAGGATTATCTAGAAAAATGCTGGGTAAAATTTAACCCAATTTACAGTCCATTTTAATAATAGATTTTTCCTTATATTTTACATAAATTCCAAATGCAAAGAATGAGCCAAACAACACACGTTCCAATTTTTGACTGTGTTTACTGAGCTACTACAGATCTGCATTTGTAGCTAAACTCAGAGAGTGATTTTTAAAAAGACGTTACAAAATTTGTATGATCTTCTAATGTGCTGGATGTGTGCATGGATGTGGGCAAACTTCACTGTGTAATTGCAACTGATGTTACGAATTTTGTCTAGCTAAAATAATGAAGTCAATGCTTTGAATATGCTTTGGAGACATTCTCTTGCTTCAGAATATTAAAATAATGCTAAGGTTCAAGGATCTCAGAACGTTTTTATGCCACAATAATTTTCTCAAAACAAAACAAAGAGACCATCTATGATGTCTATAAGAATAAAAATCCCCTTTAAGTAGCGTGTGAGCCCTCTAGTGGGATTCACTGCGTTGTTCTAGTCCCCAGCCAGAGCAGCAGACTGTGCAATTATCTACTGTTTGCATTTACCTGTCTGTGATAAACGCGATTCTTTTAGACCCTACTGAGCCTCTGTGCTTTCCTCATGCAGTTTGAGTTTTGTAACCTGTATGTCTTTTTCCATCCTTTTTACAGCTGTCCCTTCTTTCTGCAGACTTACAGTCTTCTTCAGTGTGAACCTCCACCTGAGGCATTCCTGAGAGCAGGATGAGAGGCAGGGTTAACGTGCAGTTAGATGCAAGTTTCGAGGAGCTGTGATTCTGCCCTGATAGCTCTGTTCCCTGCCTGTAAGAGGGAACCACAAGCAGAATCAGAGTATGTCTGTTCTTACTTCCTTCACTGAACAAAAAAAAAAATTAAAATCGAATTTCAAGTGTAAAGATTAAAACTGAGATGACCAAGCGGGGACTTACACCCAAAAAGTGGCAAATTTAAAAAGAAAAAAAAGATGGGGAGAGAGGAGGAATGAAAGGATAGGAAGAAAGGGATAGAAAGAAGGAGGAAATATCCCACTGACCACAGCTGAGTCAGGTTCAGAAATCACTGAAATCCCTTATTTTGCTCTTTCGAATGAAAGCCAAAGGTGATTCCTAGACAGAGGCCCTGGGACAGTAATTGCTTTATTTCCAGGTGTCTGGAACACAGGCTGAAGCTGTACAGAGGTTTTATTAGTCAATGCCAGGCTAGCTGCTTGTCCATTTTGGCCAGTCTAGCATAAACTTTCCCAAAACACCAAGCTCTTGGCATCCCCAGAGACTGCTGCTGGAGCTGCTGGAATGAAGAGTCTTTGGACGGACAGTGGGAATGGGTACTGCTTCATATTCCTTGGACTCTGCCACTGCCACAGTGAATATACTTAAGAGATCTTGTGAAAGCAGCCTATATCCATTTACCTTAGTAGATTGACAACGTTTTCTGCCCAGAACCTGAGCAAGTCCAGCATGTATAGCCACTTGAAAGTCTGAAGTCTCTATGAAAAGTCAAGGATTAATCTGGCATCTGAAATCCCCCACACAAACCATCTCAAATAATGAGGAAATTTTAATATAAATCTAAGTCTGCTTGTGGGTAATGCATGAACTAAGAAGAGCTATATTCAATGAATACACTATTCATGGCTCGCAGTTCCCTGTTCTCATTTGATACTGTAGTTGTTCCCCACACTGAATTCTTCTTTGTGTTGCCCACAGCTACACCTACCTTCTGCTGGGATACTGTTAAATCCCTCATCTTAGGGTGGGGCAGTACAGGAATGGGCATCCAGGAGCTGCAAAGATGATTCGGTCTGGTAGTGCTGTCTTACTTCCAATAAAAGGCTCCATTTGGATCTGGTAGGAAATGCTGGGTTACAGAGAACACAAAAGTAAGGATCTTCCCGCTTGCTGTCATTAAAGATTTCATGGTATTTTTCTTAAGGGAAGGACAGTTTGGTTTCCTGCCCAGTTAAGTTTTGGCAATACTATTCCCTGTTATGTCTGTCCTTCTGCTATCAGATCAGTTAGCTCTGGATCCAACCATCCTGAAAACTTCCTCAGAGGGAAGGGAGGGATCTACCTAGCCACATGCACACAACCCTGACAGGTACATGGAGCACATTTAACATGTCCCTCAGGATTAACAGAGTGGCTTCTCTTCCCACAGTGGTGAATCGGTGGTTGGTAAGGACACCTCAGTCCCTTAAACTTCTTTTCAGATCTCAGCCCCCGATACGTGGTTGGCTGGTTTTGGCTGCAGACCAAGGCAGAGGATAAGCAGGGTCCTAGCTGCCAAGCCAAGAGTCTGCAAAGTGAAAAATCATCACAAAAGCACCGAGGAGATATCTTACAGTGTTGGTGTTATTTTTGTTACTTTGCTGTGTCGGTCATGTGAATGTGCACAGTACTCAGCAGAGAGAGTAGAGACAGTCAAGGACCCTGTGGTCTTTTCATGTGTGTCATTTCATGCCAGTAGAAAGCATGTATACCCCTAGGCAGAGAAGCTTTTTAGAAATGTACTTATCTGAGAGTCTGGATATATCATGTAGTTCTGTATGAATATTATATATGTAACTATTCTATCATAAATATTGCATATTTCAACTGAGGGGGTTATTTTCCAGGGAAATTTAACTACAGAGCAGGGAGGAGAGGGTGAAGCCATTAGAGAAGGACCTTAGGCAGCAGGTAGTTTTGCCAGCACTGCTAGCACCTGGGAGGTGCTGACTGTAGGGAACTTGAAGAAAATTTTCCTGTTAACTGAAGAAGGAAGAACTTCATCCCAAAGGCAGGTATGGGGATGTGTGTGTTCAGGTCTGTCTTACCAGCTGGGCTGCCTGCACCATTTAAAGTCAGCACCTGGTCTCCAGGCAGGGCAGGTGAGGAGGTTGGTCACCTGGGGATGGTCAGCACTGAGCCAAACAGAGTCTGACAGCTTGAAGCACGGATGCTCTTGCCATTTCACCGAGTCTTCTCAGGACAGCCTGTACCTTGGGAAAGAATAAGATCCTTTGTGCTGCTTCAGGGCTTTTTCTCTGCCAGTACAGGCAGCATTTAACACCTGACACAGAGTATTTCAACAGAAAGTCAGAAATGATCACATTCCCTGTGAAAACCCTGGTGTCCCTGCAGTTGCTCAGACTCTCCTCTGACTGCCACGGGGACATTAAACCTTCAGCAGTTTCCCTCTCTGAAGGCGGATTTTGGTTCCCTGCCTGGAAAAACAGTAGGAGAAATAGTAAAAACTTAAATTCAAACATGTGTAAGTTATACATCTTATTTCCATTTTCAAGCAACATTCCCTCAGCAAGACATGAGGAAAAAATTACCATCTGCCTTAGAATATCTCGGTGGAGCATTTATCTCCCAGCCATGATAACTGAATTTCAGTAATTTCTCCCTCCCCCCCCATTCAGATTAAGAAACAAATTTGTTTAGTGTCCAAACTTGGAAGTCTTGCCAGCTGAACTCAGAGGGTGGGATTTGGTGCACTGTCATAGTTCTTACCCTTCAGTGAATGGTTTCCTCCCAAGCCACTTTGCTTCTGGCAGAGAAGAAGGACGGCTGTGCAATTAAAGCAGTGGACTAAACTGCACTGGATATGGGTTCTGTGCTCACTTTGCATAGAGGTTGCACAGTAATGCGCTCTTGTAAAGGTGAGGGCAATAACGCTGCCCTTCCCTGGTGCATTCTTCAGAGCTGGGATGTGCGGTGTGCATGTGGCAGGCTGTGGACTAGTATTTTAAGTGACCTCTAGAGCTAAAAGCATGAGTTACTACTGCAGCTGGAGAAAAACAAAATCTGTGCTCCCTATCTGTGGTTTGGAGGCTCATAATTCTCCCAGAGCAGGACAGAGAAAGCCTATTGCTTGCCAAGGGTCTGCATGTAGTCCAGGTCTTAGCACAGTGCCACCTGAGTTGCTAAATGTTCCCTCCTCATCACTCCATCACCTCAGAAGTAAAACTGGGGCCAGAGCCTTTTTCACACACCGTTTCTGTGGTCTGAAGTTCTTGACTCATGCCTAAGGAACCTAAGATTTCTAGATTTCCTATCCAAGTAGTAGACAAGCCTGGGACTGTTTCACTGTTAACAACAGACAAGATCAGTTCCATTCAGCCCTGTATAAATAAGACTCTTTAGATACCATGCTGATATTGTAGTGTTCTTCTGTGACTGTCCTGTCATTTTGGCATGGGTATTTTGTGTTCTTTGTTAACGAAATGAAGGGGGGGGTATCTGCATTTCTGATGGGCTCTGCAGAAATGCCTTAGGTCGTGAGGTGAGAAGTACAGCCTGTCTGTCAATTGACAGACTCCACTATAACAGAAAGACGGTGTGCAGGGTTGTATTTAACACAATGCAAGAGTGAAACAGTCCAACAAGGGCTCCTAGGAGCATCAAGCTGTATCTGAAGGATTGCTAAAATGCAGCTGAGCAATAAAGGATGAAAGGGGAGTGGGGGTGTGTAACCGATAGACCTACGTGATAGGCACTTGCTTTTTATCTGGCTCATGAATTTTGGTATTTCAGAGGTATTGAGTACGACCTTACACCTACCACTGCCTTTGTCTGAAGGTCACTCTTCTTTGCACCTCCAACTCTCTTTGCTCCAACTGGTTTCATTATCAGAGATCCCCTCCATGAGACTTGTGATTCATAGACACCCTTATGACATTCATGTAACAGGCCAGGAATGGCCTCTCCCACATGTAAAGAAACTACCCTTAACTTTTCACCTGCGGGATACTTGCCATTTCTGTTAACGGAAACCTCCTTCTGCTACAACAGGGATGAAAGGTGCATTATAATGACAAGTCATCTGTTTCCTTTCACATTTCAGGGAGTCCCCCGTAGACTGTAGTGTGAACAAATGCAGCAAACTCGTCGGAGCAGGGACAGAGTCCAACCCAATGAGTTACAGCACCTACATGGATGAGAAGAATGGGCCTCCTCCCAACATGACCACCAATGAGAGGAGAGTCATTGTCCCAGCAGGTACCACCACCGTCAAACTCTTTGTGTCATATTTCCTTGCACTGTCTTAAATATCCAGCTAAAGACATAAGGCTTGTTTATCCACTCTCTAAGGAATTTTCTTTCTTATGAACCATGTAAAAAGTAAGGAAAATATCAGTTTCTGGCTAGTGGGAATTTCCTGTGTCCCAGTATATGTTCTACCTTGAATCAGAATAAGAAGTGGATAATTAGAGCTGCTGCTTTTTTTTTTTTTTTTTTTTTTCTGGAATGAAGTGTTGTTTTGGTGTGTTGAACCAAATCCATCTCCCGTCATGTGTTAGAGGAGAATCTGCAGTGCTTTCTGGGACATGCATGCTATGATCAAAGAGTGCAGTTCATAGGCAAGAATAAGCATGAAGTGGACCCAAATTATAACTCCCATGACGGTCTGCAGGATCCAGATGCACTTTCATGTCATATTGATTCAAAATGAGCTATTTTGTTTTCATTTTTTTGTTAGAAGTAGAAAACCAGAAAAATTATATTTTGCAGGAACTACATTATCCTTCCAAAAATTGTTACACAGAAACATTCCTGTCCAGTTCTCTGTTTGTGTTTGATATCCACATCTGCTGTCTGAAATTGGCAGGATGCATTAGATGCATTTAGATAGTCAAGGAGCTGTGGCAGGCCACTGGTGAAGTCTGAACCTGGAGCAAGGGGGAGTCTTTTCCCTGCAAAGTTTATAAACACCATAGACATAAACAGGCTAGCCCAGGAACTTTCCAGCAAGAGAGATATTATGAGCCAAGTCCTGGCCCAATTTACGTACCGAAACTTCCACCGATTTCAAGGGGTGCAGCTTTTCACCCAGTGTTGTGAGGGTTTCACCGAGGGTTGTAGCTGATTCAAGCAGATGAACTGTTGGCAGAAAGAAATGTACTCGTGGAATTTAGCTCTGTTTTCTGATCGTGGCTTGACCACGAACAGATGACAATTCGCAAGCATTTGTTTGCCATTTAGGATGAAAAGGAAAAGCTTGAACTGAATGTAGTGAAGGGAAGCCAATAAAAAATTGACAGCAAATCTCAAAGTACCATTTAAGCCATTGTTAGGATCTGCTTAGAGAGACTGACTAGCCTAATTGGTGACAGCATCAGATATGTTTTCAGTGTCAACGTTGCCTAGAAAGGTGTTAGCTGATACCAACTAGTCATTATACTATTAAAGATATTCAAGAGGGAACATTTATCTGGCTCTTTGCCATGCTATTTATGCATATTTAAAAAGACCAAGGGTGGGCTAAAGTTTAGCATTCTTGTTGAAATAGGGGAAATGACTTTTAGTGCCCTCAGTGGAAAAGAAGGTTTAAAATCTCCTCTTTGAAGGAAAGGGAAAAAAAGGACTTTTCTCCTCCTCATAAGCATCCAGAAATCAAAACCTTGAGATACTTGTGAAATAGCAGTGATTTACCAGACTTTGGAAGACAATAATGAACATCATCCCAGATCTCTGGCTGCAGGATATGAGGCCCAATTCATCCAAGAAAGGCATTTGGAAATTTTAATATAATCCAGAGTAAAGATTTATAGCGCATTAGGGTGAAGATAGGCAAGAATAATGTCACATTAGGCTTGCAATAGTAATAATAACAAACTCTAAGCCATGTTTCAAGAAGGCAGTTTTTCAGAGAGCATTCAATGTCTTCTGCAGTGATAAATAGGCTGAACGAATATCTGAAATTCAAAAGCGTTTGTTTAAAGGGAGACCACAAATTCACTATGCCCTCTAAATGTTGGGGATTTTTTCAAAACTCAAGACAAATAACTCTTTCAATTAAAAAAAAAAAAAAAAGAATCCTCCCTTGAATACTTGCATTGTAAAGTTTGCAGTCTTTTGCCAGTGCTTAGAAAGCAGAATTTAAATTAGCTATTGCCAAAACATAAAAGAAATCCATCTTTCTTTCCCAAAGCAGACTTACAAAGGTGTGGGGTTGTAAGTTCCATGTTTAGAATTCAGCTTTAAGCAACCCAGGTTTCCTAGAAATTCAGTGAGGAAACGTCACGGTTATAATTTCAATATTCCTTGGTCTTCTCCATTTCGTGCTGTTATTCTGGAACTCAAGTGCCCAGGAATGCACCAGGTATAGCCACTACCTGACCTTTTGTGTCAAGGGATCCCTGCAGCCCAAGCACACATAGTTTACAGTCCTGGGCCAAGGCATTATTTTATATGCTATAAAATGTGTGGCAGAGGCATTTCTTGTCCCTCCCCAAAGTACAACCTACCAGCTATGTGATGGCTACATGTTTCTGATCCATTTTCTCAACTGTCTTGGGACCTGAGGTGTTTGAGGTTTATCGTAGGGGAATGTACCAGCTGCGATGGACAGATCAAACGTCTCCAAAGTTTAAGCTTGACTTTGCAGTCCTCTCCAGCTGCAATGGAACATGAATTTGCAGCTAAAATTTTGAAATGGGATACATGGGGAGAAGCAGCACAGGAAACATCTGAAAATGCAGATATGCTCTGAAAATGACTCTGTAAAAATGGTATCGTGGCACAAATTCTTGCTGGGACTTTCTGATCTAATGCTCTTTTCAAAACTCAAAGGATGATTTCTTTTTTTAACTACTGATGCAGCAAACCATCACCATGGGGTCTGAAACTCCAGCCGGGTTCAATCTCTCTCTTACGTCATCGCCAGTAATAAAGATTCCACAGCTGGAGCTTTGCTGACAGTTGATAATGATGCATGAGACAGTATAAAATCCACATTGCCCTCCAATAGCTGTGTTGGTTTTACAGGGCTAGCGGAGGTAGAATTGTGTTCTTGTCAGCGGGGTGAACAAATGTGACTCAGAGATACATGGCAAGCTGTTCTGTTTAAGCAATAATATTTTTTTTCAGAGTCCCTTTGCTGACCATAAATACCACCATCCTCAGACTTTAAAATGCCATCTGTTGGGACTTTGTAATGCACTTGCAAAGAATGGTGTGACTTATACAGCACTGATATAATTATATAGCATTGCAGAACCAAAGCTGTGACAAGCATACCCTTTCAAAAGGATGAGTTTGCTTTTGGAAGCTTTTTTCCAGAGGGAGAAAAGTCACAGTCAAATGTCACTGATACTGTTCCCAAGCATAGGTATAAGATTCAGCCAGGTGGGAGACAATCAAGAGAACTTACCCTGCCAGTGGGTCAGCGTGATCAATTTATGTGCACAGTACTTGTTCATCTTGGCAAAATGCATTGGGATCAGCAAATTAAATGCATTTGGTTGTGGAAACAATGGTTAATGCTTTGACTGGGCTACAGTGAGTGCTAGAGGCTTGAGGCTTGCGTATAATGTTACCATCCTTTGTGCTTTTCTGCCAGATCCCACCCTATGGACCCAGGAACATGTGCGCCAGTGGCTGGAATGGGCTATAAAGGAGTATGGATTAATGGAGATTGACACCACCATCTTCCAGAACATGGATGGCAAGGAGCTCTGCAAAATGAACAAGGATGACTTCCTCCGAACCACCTCCCTCTACAACACAGAAGTTCTGTTGTCTCACCTCAGTTACCTCAGGGAAAGTAAGTATTGCCCTGACTCATCCCAGCCCTAGCGTGACATGCTGATAGGATAAGCTGCCAGGAGTATTGAACTTCTAGGGCTCTTCTTGCAGGATAAATAGTAGCGAGGATGAGGGGAAAAGAACAGAGAAAGGCAAGCAGAGAGAGCAAACAAGGAAGAGGGGAATAAAAAGTGGGTTGGAAAGTTAATTTTAACTTAGATGGAGTTAGTGGTGCTATCAGGGAGGTGAAGAACTGAGCTGGACTCTTAAAAAGATTAGATAGTCTTACAGATAATAAAAACAGCTGTGACTATATGATAAAAATACATAAATTTGCTGTGGAGATTAAACCAAACATTAAGTCATGGATCATGGGCAAATTGTTCCATAACTTTCCAGTTAGAGGGCTGTGCACTTTCCCTCAAGGCTTCAGGTAAAGACTGCTTCAGAATAGGACCCACAACTGGCCAGAGTTGGAGATTTTCTATGTTCCTGGAGGACCAGATTTGTCGGAAAGAGGAAAAAAATGCAAGAACAATTCCCCAAATGTAAGTGCGCTGAAGCAGACATTGTGCAAATGACCTAGTACCCAAAGAACAAGTCTTGCTG
>WAAD01024284.1:817381-933044 GCA_013389945.1 Fregata magnificens
GAATTGTTGGATTTGAACAGTTTTTGTCCCTTGCGACCTCACAATAAAATAATTTCCCATCCAAAGTAACTTGCAAATTTCATCCTGTTTCATCAGCAAAGAGCTGCTGGTTCACAGAACACTTCAAGATTATTGCAGACGCAAACTAACTTTCTAACTAAGGTTTGCATACAGAATTACACACTTTTATGGGAAATCGTAAGGCAGTTTTGTGAAGCCAGTGCTGCTTTGGCCAAACCTGCTGACTTTGGCTGGGCAAATCAGATGCTTTGTAACCGGAAATGTTTTTAAATTCCCACAAGATAAATACTCAAGTGAGACACTTGAATTGTCTTATTGATAAGACTTGAGAATTGACAGAAAGAGACGATGGAGGAGTTGTATGTGTTTTGAATCAAAGAACCAGGCTGAATTTTAAAAGGTTGGCAGAAGAGTTGACTTCTTCTCTTGCTTTAGCTCCAGACAGCATCTTCAGTGGTAGCTTCAAGTTTTAGGGATCCCATTACTTGGGGTGTTCAAAGAGAGTATCAAAAGAATTGCATCCTTACTCTCATGGCATAAATCTGAAGACCTGGATTCGATTGCCACCTTTACCATTTGCTGCTGTCCATTTGTTCAGGAGCAAATTCCTGATTGATCCTACCTACCTTTAGATACCTGAAGTCCCTAAATTAGAAGTCTGGTCACACTGGTCTCTGTTTATAGGAAAGAAGCAAACGGGCACATTGAAATTCAGGATAGTAGTCCCATAGTTCACACATCACCTTTAAATACCTGAAATGAGGAGGGATAAACCTTTGCCTCAGTTCCTCTGTGCTTCAGTTCTACTTTCTGTAAAATGGAGCTAGTAATCCTGCCTTCTTACTGGTCTTGTCTGTTGAGATGGCAAATCTGTGGAACAGGGATTGTGCCTCATGTCTCTTGACCCAGCACAATAGAGTCCTAATGCAGTTGCAACATTTAATGCTGCTGCAATGCATGCTGAGTAATAATCATAAAAATATAATGTTCTGCCAGGGGAATGCCTACAATGATTTCTATGCTATTTAACTAGTGCAAAACCTGAGCAACTTCGCTGGATTCAGACAAATTAGTTATTCCAATTTTATGTGGATGCATACAAAAGGAGAATTCAATCCCAGTCCATCCCCAGCTTTTACGATTATAAATTTCTCTCTGTTCAGCCCCTTGGGCTGTTCTAAGACGTCATGCGAGTGCTGTCCTTATTAAAGCAAGCTCCTGTCTGAGTGGAGGTCAGGCAGCCTCTGAAGAGCATTCCTTTCCGTGCAGCTGTTCCTTACGCTGCCTAATGACAGTCTGGTTTCTGGATTGCTGGTTAACTCCCTCACGGAGTAACGCCTTCGAAAGGAGCTTATTGTTTTTCCAGACTGATTTCCAGCGGATGTTTAGTGCCGAGCCTCTGAGCTCAGTGCCATGGGGAGATGGTCTTTTTTCGTGAGTTTTCCCCTTTTGTAAGGTTGGTTGTTTCAGAGACATCCAGCTCTGCTCCTGCTTAGGGTGGAGAATACGTGATGGCACCAAAACACAGGAGAACTTTGTGGAATTGCAGATTTATAGGCTAGATTACATCTGCCTGGTTTCTTTCTTCAAAGGTGTTCATCTTCTCAGGATGTTAAGCTGCATATGTGATGACTAGTGAATCCTAAACTTTGGTGTTTGTTTTCCAAGAAACAAAGCTGATCTGAACTTTCTGAGCCTGTTTGCTAGCCAGGCAAGGAGACCCCCTGAAAATTAGTTTCCTCAGAAGGTTTTCAACAGTTCACACTCCTGATCAGAGTGAAAGCATTCTTAAAACTGACTGTGAGGTACATTATTTTGGCACATCTGAGTCCAGATTGAAAAAATAGACTGGTAACATCTGCAAGACCTTAACAAAAGCTCAATCTTAGTTTTGGAGACAGAAGGTTCAGGTGAGTTATTTAATATAGTTGAGACTACACCAAACTCATGTCAGAGCACCTTTAGTCTTCAGGCAAAACTTAGGTCTGGATCAGAATCATGCAGTTGTTTCCTGTTTCCGTAACCGATTGAAGCAGTCAGGAATTCAGACGTCTCTGATCTTTAGGAGATTTCAGACTTGCAGAACCCAGTTCTGCAGCACACTCTATCCTTTGGAGTCTCTCAAAACATCCACCAGCAGTTTTTTCAGGGAACTTACTGTCGTCCCCCTGCAAACAATTATCTTTCTTTAAGCGTTTCAGTTTCCTCTCCGAAATTGTGAAGCTATGCCTTGGCCTCTTCTTCTTGTTCATCCCCCTGCACCTTCGGATTCCAGACTGACTGCTGTGCCGGTATCTTTTTCAAACACAGTCTGCCTGGTGAATCTTCTCC
Organism: Fregata magnificens; assembly: GCA_013389945.1. Lineage (NCBI taxonomy): Eukaryota > Metazoa > Chordata > Aves > Suliformes > Fregatidae > Fregata > Fregata magnificens. The sequence goes on from WAAD01024284.1 coordinate 819,734, forward strand.
AATCAGCCAGTAGGCAGTGGGAAGGGAGATTTGAATGTTTTCATGCTATATTTGGGATGAACATCAAAAGAAGCCTGAACTGTCACCTCCCGTCCTTTTCCTCTCTAGTTTTGGGGGGTCGGTTGTGTGTGGGGTGTACAAACGAAAAGAGCCTAAAGGCGAAAGAATGAGACTGTGGTGAGAAGCAGAAAACTGCTTTGTGGTTTCGAGCCATATATTAATGCCAAACAAAACTATACTGCTAAATTCAGCAGAACCCTGATTCTACCAGCAGATGTGGAGGGAAGGCCACATGGCCTTCAAAAGGTCAGGATAAAAAAGACTTCCAGGTTAAATAGACTTCAAGATTGTGAAACCAAGATATTCCTGCATCTCAGAAGGATGAGCTGCCTTGTGAAAAGGAACACTTTATGGGGAATAAACTCTCCTGCTCTGGTTGTCATTCGTTTTCCATCTTCCTTTTTAATTAATACAAGGGAAATAAAAGAAGAAAGAAAAAGGTGGGAGGAACCATAAGATAACATGTTTGATATTAATTATAGGAGAACAGCTTTGCACTTGATTAATAATACCAGTGTTTCCAGAAAGAGCTGATTTAATCTAAGCTGTCACTGACCCAGTGAGGGGAAGGGGGAATAAGAACAAAACAAAAATTCATTGCAGCCAAAGTTTTGCCCAAGAACGAGTAAGGGAGGGAGCAGCCTGGCCTCTGTCTGTCTGTCTGCTTCTCTCTGTCCTGAGCTGTGTCTCTGGTTTTCTCTCTTTTCCTCCTTCACTGAAAACCCTTAATAGGAAACACATTTCCTTTTCTGTGGTGTTCCCACCAGAAACCTCAGACTGTCGGGCAAAGGTGAGAACTTTTAGCAATTAAACCGGGGGAGGCGCCATCCCTTTCCAGTGACTTGGGCTGCATTTTTTAGCATAAACTAGCTATACGTTGATCGTACAGGCTTGTTCAGTGCTATTCATCACCCCACCCCCACCTCCTCAGCCAGTCAGTGCAACCAGGCATTTGCAGCCTATTTAGTCATAGAAAACTATGTTTCTGAATTCCCCAGCACTTCCTTGTCTGGGGCAAGCTAGGCTGGGCATTGCATTCAGGATCTACTTCAAACAACCTGAAAAGGAGAGAGTGGTGGACAGGAGTTTCCCCACAGATATTCAAGAAAGAAATGCCAAAGCCAGAAACCATCTGATGAAAACATGAGTTACGTGGACAAAGCTGTTGCAATTCCTCCTCCAGCAGCAGCAAAAGACCAGCCAATCTCTCTAAATATTTAAGCCAATCACCTTGGCTATCTGCAGCCTTCACAGTCAAGGTACCCTTGGGATCCCTTTGAACTCCTTCCCTCCTAGTTTACCATGTTTTCCATCCTGGTCTTTTCGACACATCACCTGTCTTGCAACATCCGGTAGCATCCATCCTTCACTCCCTATAAGAAGGCTTTGTTTTCCAACACCTTCTACCTCTGTGTACATGCTGGCTTGCGCACGTCTTTGGCTTTGTTTGCACTTGGGGAAGAAAAGAAATCCATAGGAACACAGGGCTAATAAGATCCAGCACCTGCAATGGCTATTACTTCTGGCAGTGAACTGCCTAATCCTCAGCTCTCACAGGAAAGTGAGACATACTGTGAATGCTACTGAAGGGCAAGTGAGGTCACTGTTATTTGGGATCATGTGGATTAGAGGAATGTGGAGACTGCATGGCTTAGTCATAAGATCCTAATCAGTTAGTATTATAGTACCTGCAAAAGAGGTATTCTTAGCCCTGCCAGAGAATCCGGGGATGCTCAGGGTCAGCATAGCATATTCAGAAACCTATACTGTTTGCTGTGTGTTGCTTAGGACCGAGTACCTTAAATGGGGCAGAATCTCACTGACTAGAGGGATGTGTAGATACGAATAGTAGAAAGTGTCTGTAAAAGCACTTCTCATCCATACCAATCCACGGTGAGATTGCTGCCCTGCTCCAGTTCACATCATCAGTCCCTACCAAGAAGGGCCCTGGGCCTTGTTATCATTGACACCGCCTGATGCAGTGGAAACTTTTTCAAGGAGGTGTAGGAAAGGTGAGCGTAGAAGATTGTGTAGGGTAAGCACATATAACTAGACAGCCATGAAATATGTATTACATGCTGGCTTCCAAGAGCTCACAGGGCCTCTTCCTTCATTTCCAGAGGAGTTTGCAGGAGAATTAAAGTAAACATGTCCACCATAGACTGCAAAACAAAGACTCTTCCAATGGGTTCTTTTTTGTGCTCCTCTTGAATAGTTTTGTTTCAAGTGGGGCTGGATGGAAAGGCCACTCAAGCTACTTTCAAACTCCACAAAGCATGGGATATGCTGGAATACCAGTGAGATTTTTGCAGCTGTTGGCCCAAAACCAAACATGTGACACTCTAAAAATGTTCAGATCCTGACAGTGCAATTCATGTCACTTCTACTGTATGTTCCTCAAACAGGAGATTTCTCTATCACAGCTAGAGAGAGAGGAAAGCTTCTTCCTTATCCTTTAATACAATCCGTGCCATAGTTATTTCTAGAGGCCCTGCTGCGATAGATATTGTACCTGTATAAAGGTACTATACAACCTCACCCTTTTATATTAGTTTTCAATGGAGGACATCAAGGCGCTCAGTGAAGAAGGCAAATGTTTTTATTTTGATTTGCAAGTGGAGAAACAGTAGCACATGTGTGACATAGCGCTACCAAGCTGTTAAAAGAATTTCATATCCATCATAGAAAATGTGTGCCTAATTGTCTGAAAAATTTGGTCTTTAGATCCTAGTGACAGCATTTTCTACCTGCCTGCATGGTTCCCCACTGGTAGAGCGCATTCAAACTGCAGTAACTCCTTTTCTTTTCATTGTAGGTAGCTCACTGCTGGTCTACAATACTCCATCCCACACAGAAGCTTCCTCACGTCTTGCCACCAAAGAAGGTCAGTATTTTGCATATAAATGTCCTGGCTTCCTGTGCTCTCACGATGTTTTTGATTGGGTTAAACCTAGACCTTTTTTATAATATCCTTGGCACAAAAGTGTTCTGATCTCCTGTGCATGCACAGCATGGTTAAAATGGTTAAAATTCACAATTTGCAGCTCCGTCCATCTTGAAAATCACATCTCTGCTTCTCCAGCCAATGTTGTGGCATAAAATGTGTATCTGTCATTTTCACACTTGTATATTACTGATTTGATGAACTGATGGCATATTTTCTGTTCTTTATGTGAAACAGTTTGAAATCTCAGATACACAGCAAGGGCTGAGACACTGTTTCTCTCTGAGTGAGTTCATAGTTGAAAGGAATAAATTTTCTTGCAATAAATTCCACTACGAATAAAGGCCACTCAGGTCTTCCAAAACCATTCAGGAATCTGTCAACTAGTTTCAACCAGCAAGGAAGATGAAGTGTATCTTTTTGACACTTTCATTTTGGAACATTTTGATTTTCTTTTTCAAATAACACCAAATTTATAATCTATTAGAAATTCTGATCATGTAAGTGGAGTTTAGGAACCTTGAAGTTTAAAAGTTAATAACACACTTGAGGCTCCTTCAGGCTTTTGAGTTGTTTGTATATCCTTCAGTCAGGTTTTTCAGGTTTTCCTCTGCAGCTACAGTCCTATTCCTTTTTCTTATTTTTAATGAAAAACCAGATTCTCAGTCACAATAAAATTATGGGAGTTGTTGTGATGGGTATGATGCACATGCCTTACTTAGATAAGACAGTAAGTCACAGTCAGACAGTTCATAGAATAGAATCATAGAATCATAGAATGTTTTAGGTTGGAAGGGACCTTTAGACGTCATCTAGTCCAACCCCCCTGCAGTGAGCAGGGACATCTTCAACTAGATCAGATTGCTCAGAGCCCTGTCCAACCTGACCTTGAATGTTTCTAGAGATGGGGCCTCCACTGCCTATCTGGACAACCCATTCCAGCGCTTCACCACCCTCGTTGTAAAAAATTTCTTCCTAATATCTAGTCTAAATCCACCCTCCTTTAGTTTAAAGCCATGCTAAAAAGATTGTCCCGTCTTTCCTGTAGTCCCCCTTTAAGTACTGAAAGGCCGCAATAAGGTCTCCTCAGAGCCTTCTCTTCTCCAGGCTGAACAACCCCAACTCTCTCAGCCTGTCCTCGTAGGAGAGGTGCTCTAGCCCTCAGATCATTTTCATGGCCCTCCTCTGGACCCACTCCAACAGTTCCACGTCCTTCCTGTATTGGGGGCTCCAGAGCTGGGTGCAGTACTCTAGGTGAGGTCTCACAGAGGGGTAGAATCAGCTCCCTCGACCTGCTGGCCACACTTCTTTTGATGCAGCCCAAGATACGGTTGGCCTTCTGGGCTGCAAGCGCACACTGCTGGCTCATGTCCAGCCTTTCATCTATCAGTACTCCCAAGTCCTTCTCCACAGGGCTGCTCTCAATCTTTTCATCCCTCAGCCTGTATTGGTATCAGGGGTTGCCCCGACCCAGGTGCAGGACCTTGCACTTGGCCTTGTTGAACCTCATGAGGTTCACACAGGCCCACCTCTCCAGCTTGTCCAGGTCCCTCTGGATGGCATCCCGTCGTTCTGGCCTGTCAACTGCACCGCTCACCTTGGTGTCATCTGAAAACTTGCTGAGGGTGCACACTATCTCCCTGTCTATGTCGCTGATGAAAATATTAAAGAGCACCGGTCCCAGTACGGACCCCTGAGGGACACCACTTGTCACTGATCTCCATCTGGACATCGAGCCATTGACCACTACCCTCTGGATGCGACCATCCAACCAATTCCTTATCCACCGAACAGTCCACCCATCAAATCCGTATCCCCCAATTTAGAGAGAAGGATGTTGTGGGGGACCATGTTGAAGGCTTTAGAGAAGTCCAGACAGATGACATCTGTTGCTTTTCCCTTGTGCACTGATGCAGTCACTCCATCATAGAAAGCCACTAGGTTGGTCAGGCAGGACTTGCAGTTGAATTGCTAAAGGCCAAATAGGGTGTTTAAGACCAAAAATCTGGTCCTGTGCTCTATAACTTACTGTGTAGGACTAGGAGCCTTGAGTTTGGTCTTCCTTTCCCTTTGTGTAACTGCAGGAACATTGGTTTTGTTCACTGAACTGTGTTCACAGCTCCTCCATTTTAAAATCTTCTGTGCAAAGTGTGAAATCTCATGTCTGTCATATGAGATGACCCACCTAGAAGCAGTCTGCTCCCGTGCCAAGACAGTTTCCTCACCTCATATATAAACATTTCTGTGCTTTTCAGGAGAACATAGCTTCATTGATGAACCACAAGTTTGCATTTCAAAGAATAGTGGGGAAAGGCAGAAAGTCTTTTATTTAAGCAGCTGGAGAGAGAGAGACAAAACCCCCCATTTCACTGAAAGACTACAGCAAACTGAGATCACACATTTAACAAGCTTCTGCCTGGTGTGTCTGGTTGCTTCATTGACTAGCACTGCTCTTAGAGCCAGCACTTCTTTCTCGTTGCACCATGCTGCATTTCATCTCCAACATCTGTCTTGGACCCTGGACACAATATCAGTGCTGGTTTTAACAGCAGTTTCTTTTGTCCAGCATATAACTATCCACTTGAGCTGTCTGTTCCCGGGCATGCTGTTCTCTCTTTATGAGACAGGCATTAGTTGATAAAACATGGTACATCACAGAGACAAAGCCATTCAGGCTTTTCTGTGACTATTTTGATGCTAACAGTCATCTATTTAAAATTAATAAATGCTAGGCTTGCTCCTATTTGAATAAAGCAGACACACATGCGCGTGTTCCTCCACAATTTCCCCCATAAACATACATGCACATCCAAGATTGCTCCTTCTGTCTCAAGCCAGGTGGTTGCTAAAAATAAAGGGAAGAAAGCTGTGATTTTTTTATTAAAGAGAAATGCTCTGTGTAAAATTGCAGTCCTCTGAATTTTTTATACCCTTTATCTTTGCAAGCTGGGCCTAGAGTCACTCAGGCAGAAAGAAATTTGAGAGAAAAAATGTTCCTCCCCCTCCATTTTTACTGCCCTCAAGTGTGTTTCTTTAGTGCAGCTGACAGGAGTTTGCATTTGATTTCTGTCAGCTAGGCGTTTTTAACTTTACATGGTACTTTCATCATGTGTCAATAAAGGACTAAACACACCCATGGGATAGTCAAATAAAAATTAAGAACTAGCATAGAAATGTTGAAATCCCATCTATTCCCCTTCCATTTCTTCCTACAATGCATAAATTTCCTCTGCATTCATTTGATGTCTGAATACTGTTCTAGGATAAACTGACCCACTTCAACCTACTGTAACTGATTCATGCTCCAAATACTATTCGTGAGATAAGATGACAGGATAAGAGACACGTGAACATGACAGGCTGACAGATAAGGAATTGGGGGAGCACAGTGAAGTGTCTTGTCCAATATCACAGAAGAAATGCGTAATGAACATAAAACTGGACTTGGAATTCCTCAGCCTCGATCTAGTCTGTTAGGCAACAAGATTTTCCTTGCTTCCTTCAGAGGCTTTTTAATGGGCTGGCTTCAAGATGGTGATATTCTTTCGGAAAAGGAATTTCAGGTTAAAAAGAATGATTTTTTATAAGTATTTTCTTGTCTCTAACTTCTCAGAAGATGAAACATTTTTCTTTATGTTAATGTATCTTGAACCTACTAATCCTGTAAATATTTCTTCTCTCTATGCTTGTGAATAAAAACAGACAAACAAATTTTTCTAACCACCTTCCCTTGAGGATTCAAAAGCAGGAGGAGGTGATGAAATTGTACAATACATGTCAGAGACAGGAAAAAAATGTTATTTTCTTCACTCGTCCTGTAATTTTTCTTGCAAATTCTCTAAGATCACACAGCTAAGGCAAATAACCTGCTTGTACAAATTCCAGGGAGAAATGCATGCTCTTTGCATACGGTTACGCTATGCTTTACAGAATGTGTTCCATCCACATACTGTAAAAAAGAACCTACATGGCAAAAAAAGGTATGGCTGCAACACAGCCAGATGCAGATGTTTCAGATGCAGCATACGGCTCTACTCTCTCCCGTGTTACAGACATAGCAGGGCATGCTCTGTAGCCACAGCAAGGATAGCGTCACCCAGGAGCACAGGGCACCACTTGACCTGTGGCCTGTGCTGGCAAGGGCAGCGCTGCTGTCACAGGACTGGGTTTCGTGCCATGGGTCTGGAGACAGGACTGCCTTGGCTGGTTGCAGCTGCAGACTTTACTCCCTTTTTCCCTTCTATTTTCTGCCCCTCTCACTTCTCTTCTGCAATGCCAGCTCTGCATACAGAAGAACCTGTAGCACTGCTTATGGAGAGTTAAACTGCTTTCATAGCAGAAACAGATACTGTAAACTTACACAGCTGGTGCACAAAGCATATGCGTTTTGTTCTCAGATCAGATAGGTAGAAACCTTGTCGTGTTCAAAGGACTCTTGTTGCCTGAGCTTCTTTGCTTCTCAGCCTCATAAACACTCAAAGTATGGTATTTAGCGTCATTGGTACAAATTGTCTTCAGCTGCCTTTGAGAAATAAATTGCTCTAATGAAAATCACCAGTATTTTTTGGCTAGAGAACAATTTTCTGGAAAATGAAACGAGGTTGCTCTCATTGCTGAATGGAAAGATTTGTGTCCCACTCCCAGCGCTCCACTGGAGAGATGGTCTGTTTCATTTTCCGTGACTGGAGCAATGACTGACCTACTGTAGGTACCGGAGACATGGGAGAAGAATCTGAGACTACATTATCTGCCCAGGTCCGTGGAGATTTTAAATTACTCGCCTTCAGAATGGTGTCGTTTTAAGTAGGTTTCCACAGGGAAGTGGAAAGTATATTCACATACGACAACATTTAGGAGGCCAAAGGGCTGTCCCTCGTATGGTTGTGAGCATTCTGGCCTCAGTTCAACACATTTTTTTAAAGTCCATGCTTACTTTTAAGCATGTTGGGGTCTGCCTGACTCACGTGTTTGATATACAAACCTAAATGTTGTGCAGGATTTGAACTCAAGCAGGATAGCGCTGGCAGTTTCCAAAGAGGCAGAATCATGATGTGTTGATATGTAAAATGCATGTGTCTAAACAGGCACGTAGGAGTGTCTGGTGTGGTATATGTGGTGCTTTGTAGTATGTGCTGATATGCAGTGAGGTGGATATTTGTGCAGTGAGGTGGCAGAGTGGGATGAAGGAAGGCTCAGCTGATAAGGGCTATGCCCAGGCATCACGCGTGAGAATTTAGTGGAGTGATTTTGCGTGGCTGTTTGCTTCCAGATTACAGGTTGTGTATGATCTTGTTTAAAAGGCTGGATTCAGCACAGGTCTTTGTCCTCCAGCACTGTCCTCTGCATACATCAGGCTCAGCCTAAGGCGATATAGTCAGCTTAGAATAGTGGTAAACCACCACTAGCCCAAACTCTCATAAATCCAGCCTAAATTCAAGCAGAACATAGGAAACGCTGATGTGCTATCTGCATTTTCAAAGAGGGGAGAAATTTGTATGTGAATACATGAATATGGATGTAGGAGACAGATGTTAAGGATTTAGTCTGTGGCTATTAAGTATTTATGTTTGCATTATAAAAGTGTTGGTGTGAACAACAAGGATGTTTGGGTGTAAGGTGTGTTTGCTTGTATGTTTTATTGAGGTGCGGGCAAATTTAAGAAGATAAACAAATCAGTGAGCTCTGAAACTCCCACAGAGTGGTTTCCCGTGGGTTTGTACCCATGTTCGTTGTGAGCCCCTAAGGAAGAGTTTCCTGATGTCGGAGCATTAATAAGATCTCTGTCACACAGGTTCCCTGGTACCTAACAAAGTATGAGTCCGTGCAGCTGCTTTTCTCACAGTCATGGCTGCAATCTCTCTTCTCTTTCCCCAGCAGTTTCCTTTAGATTGGTAGGAACTCTTTAAAACTCACCTCTCCCGCTTGTCAAATTCAGTGACAATTTTGGGTGACAGGTTCAAAAGTTTTTGGGGACTGGCAAGAGAGGGGCAAAGAGACCACAGGCAACATGGATTGCATAAATGCAGTTCCCACAGGAAAAAAGTCTCAAATTCCTGCATAAAATTCTTTTCTTGAAAAGGCCATTTTTCAGGTCTAAAAGGTTGTCATGTGAAAAATATTGACCAGTTTCAGTAAACCCTTCTTTTGCATGTGTCAGTAATGCCCCTTGCTCACAGCAAAGGTTATAAACCCTCCAGTCTCAGTTGTGTCAGAGAAAAAGCAGTTGCAGCTTTATGCCCTCTTAATTGTTTGTACATGCTAAAACAGTTGTCGATGATATTTGTGTGCCTGGTGATGAAATATCCCATTTTTAGCTCTGTAGCAGAAAAAGGGGAGGCTTTTTTGGTGCTTCTCTTATTGCGACTGTGTGGCCAAACCAGGGATTTATGATTTCAGGAGAGACAGTAGCTAGTGCTCTTGGATTTTTCTTTTTTTCTTTCTTTTTTTTTTAATTGTTTTCCTTTGAAATTCCAGAGTTAGTGTTTTGTCTGCTTTCTCCCTGACCCTCTTCGGAGGCAGGCGTGTGTTTTTTCACCAGAAAAACTGGAAACAAAGAATCGTTGTCTTTAAGCTGTAGCAGGCAGGAAACCCAACTCACAAGGGATCACCGTGAGCCAGCGCTGTCCCAGAGTAGACTCCAGTTCTCTGAATTCAACCTGACAGCTTGTCTGGAGCACTTTCTAAGTAACCATTATCCTTCCTTTTCTCCCAGCAAAAGAGCTATTATTTTTTTGCCTAGGGTGCACTGCAAGCAATGTTATTGCACATGTGGGGGGGAGTTACACGTTTGCTGGGGTGCAGTCCCTCCCGTGAAAAGCTCTTGGAAGTGCTTTGGCTGTTTCCTAAGACAAGAGTCAATTTGTTTCCTGATAATGAGTTAAATGGGCAAATGTTGTAAAAATGCTATCTGCAATGTCTGCGCGTGTGTGTCTTCCCTTCCCTTTTCTCTTATGTGCGTATTGCTGCGTCTAGCTTTTTTCTCCGTGAATATGCGTTTCTTTTTCTTTACTTCTGCATTTGTGTATTTTTCAATAAGTGCAAACTGCAAGCACGTTAACTGTTTGCTTTTACCCCGCTGTGCGCTGGGGGGTAAAATGCGCACAGTGCTGTTTGCATATTTGTGCACACTCGTAGATGTGTTTTGGATGAATGTGTATATACGTATGCGAGGGGTGCTCAGAAGCGCGCCTTTCAGAATATGCAATTGTGTGTCTGCGTTTTTGCTCAGTAGCATGCCTGTCTGCATGTAGCTGTTCGTGTCTGCAGCCCTGCATAGCTCAGTAACATGCATGTTGGCTGGAAAGTGACTGCTTTTCAAAGCTGGCTCTGGGAGGGATTCTTAGGACACATGCTTCAGTCTTCATGCACTGTGCATTGGGACTTCTGCCGCTGATATTAAAAAAGCAACAACAACAAAAAAAATTCTCATTACTTCCTCCTTTTCTTCATAATGTGTCTTTGTAAGTGTTGCACAGGGTAAGTCAGACATGAATCAGGAAGTTCCACCGCAGCACAGCTCTGGGATGTTTTTCTAGCCACACTCGCACAACTGGGGGCTGTCGCCTATGGCTCAAAGAAAACAGGGAGTGACTCCAAATTTTGGAGGCCAGAGCCCTCCTCCAAGTGGGGGAGCAGAGCTCCAGGCTCTAGAGCTGCAGTGCGTAGGAGCTCCTTCGTGTCACCCTGCCAGGCTAAGTCTAATGAGGGAGAGGGATCACAGATCTCAAGCTGGAGTGAGCTACTTCGGAAGGGACCTGGACTACACTAAGCACAGCCCTGTCTATGGAAGCTGAATGAGTCGCCTTTGAAAATCCTGAATCCTAGTTCTGTGCATGCACTATGTTAAGCTCCGGATCCTGTCTGATGCTGGAAACAAGCGGGATTCAGCCACGGTACTTTAATCCAACACTGGATCTAGAACAGGAGTTAAATTGGAAATGTTTGATTGCTCTCATCTGTATTTCCAAAAGGATAACAATGCATAACCGGGCTCTCAGCTACTTTCAGAGATTTCCCAAGTTAAGCCTGTTCTTCATGTCCATGCTCTGCAACAGATTTCTTATGTAAATCCAGCAGTCAGTCCCTTCTCACTTGGTTTGAGTTGACTTCAGGTCAAAAACCGATGTTATTCCAAGCCTGGATATTGCCCTTTGTGTCAGTACCTCATCTGTAAAACAGGTTAATAGCAATGTAGATGTTTGACATTTTTTTTTTTTAAATTGTGAAATAATCAAATAGTCTGATAATGTAGAGTAGAAGCTATTTTGAAATTATTCTGCACTCAGTTAGTTGCTTCCTCTTAGTGGAGAGACGTAGAATTACTTAATTCCACATATGGTCCCTGTACTGGTGATTCTTTAGCGCAAGGAGCAGGCCATTGTGGTCTTGAAGCAGAAACAAATGAGTTTGGTGCTTGAAGGCACTGGAAAGTTTTACGTAATCATGAGAACAGTCATAGTAAGACTGGCTGTGGATGACATACAGCATGACATATGGCATACGTGCTAAGCAATTGTTTTAATTAGCAGAAATAGTACATTGAAAAGTAATTCATTGCAAAACAAATGATACTGTGGGTGAGATTTTGAGGTCTCGGTGTATACAGGTAGGACACCCATGTAACTCATACCTGGCTGTATGCCATAGGGCTAAATGTTAAGGGAAGCCAATTGCTGATTTTCATGAACCACCTCTTCTAGCAGTTTGAAAAGGCCAGAGGACTCCTCATACTCTGCTCTGCTTTCTAGTCCTGCTCCACCATCTCTGCCACACACTGTCAAACCTCTTATAGGCAAATGATAGCATCCAGAGCCTTCACAGCTTTGTGCTAAGAACAACTATATCTAAGCAAATCTTTTGCTGCTGACATTGTGAGGTTTTGCACTGCATTTAGTACATATACTTGGAGCCAGAGTGGGCCCGGGAAGAACCTTACAGACTCTACAACCTTTATGTTTGCTGCCATCATTTAAAACAATGCGTCTAATGTTTCTAGGAGGACTTGGAGGTGTTTTTGGCTTCCTTGCCCCTCCAGAAACCCACAGTCTAGGTTTCTTCTCTCCAACTGGCTTTAAACACAACCCCACCTCTTCAATGCGATCTCCAGGAGGTTAAATGACGGGAGTGTGAGGGCTGGACGCTCAGCAGCTTGGCAGGCCTTGCTTACACGATTGGTTTGCAGCAGTAGTGTTTTTTGTTCCCATGCGCCTACGTTGGGACTTTTCCAAGATACCAGAATAGTGCCAGTCCTAGCCACCACGCACAACCTCACTTCGGGAGGAAAAGCGGTGAGGTCCTATGCTCTCCTTTCTCTCTCTCCATATAAAGTAGTTGCCACAAAATAGACCCCAAGTGACCACTTAGATTAATCACAAGTCTGGATCCCCTAGGACACCTGGTTCTGCTTTCCCCATTTAGAGAAACTAATTTAAATTCCAGCCACCAAGCCAGGATCCTTTCTTCCTACTGAAGCAGAAGGACTCATTGCAAAAACCAGACTGTGTTCTGCATGGAGAATCCCATGGATCCCATAGCCCCCTTCAAATTTGCAGCCTTCTCCTTCCCCTGATTTGCTTCATTGAAATCTGTAAGGCCAAGTCCTGTCTGGAAATATAGCACCCGTGCTCCCTAACCAAATAAGATAGGGTATCCAGGAGCAGTTCCTTCTGTATTTCAGGTTTGGGGGGGTTTCCATTATGTGAACTGGGGTCATTCGACATTTTTTTGTAAAGCACCCCAAGATGCTGTGGTAAAGAATCCAATAGAAGATGGCTAAATAACTATAGTCATTGCTGTTGTTATTATCCAGCTGAGTCAGCAAGTCAGACTCGGTCAGAGCCTGCCAGTGTGCTTCAAAGGGAAATGGAGGCAGTGTTAGTAAGCGGTCAGACAATTCACTGAGACTTGGGAAATTTACCTTTATTTTCTTCCTGGCTGTGCCCCCATGACTTAGGACAAGCCACTTTCCATCCTTTGGCTTCCTAATCTCCTTGGAGGTATCAGCTCCGTCAGGCAGAGATTGGGGGGCTTTTTCTATTGCTTAGCACCTACCGTGCTGGGGAATCTAGACATGCCCACGAGTTTGCTGCACGTGTGTTTCCCCAGACATCTTCTACAGAAGTTAACCCAGGCATGACACTGCCCATGGGTCTGACAGAGGGAGCTAATGTTCAGACCAGTCACTCTGCACCTTGACAGTGAGACCCAGCAGTTCATAAAGCAGACAGTGCCTGGCTGGAAAAGAGCTGCCGCTGCTGCCAGTGATGCCATGAATACAATAAATAGGCCATGCTATTCCTTCCCAGCCTTGCTTGCAATTTGGACATCAGGAAGAATTTCTTTACCGAAAGAGTGGTTAGGCATTGGAACAGGCTCCCCAGGGAGGTGGTGGAGTCATCAACCCTGGAGGCATTCAAAAAAAAAGGTATAGACGTGGCACTCCAGGGCCTAGTTTAGGAGTCATGGTGGTGTTAGTTGGTGGTTGGACTTGATGATCTTAGAGGTCTTTTCCAACCTTAATGGTTCTATGATTCTATGATTCTAGGGGCACTATGCCAGCATAGACGGTATTTCAAATAAGATTCCCCTATAGTGCCTATAAAGTATTTAGTCCATAAATGAGCCAGCCCCACTGTATCCATCCTAGAACAAAAAGGCCTGAAAAATGAGGATATTACAGGCCCAGTGCCTATTGTTCTCCTGGAAAGCCTTATCAAGGCTGGTAGCACAAAATAGTGCCTGAATCTGGTTTGACTGAAAAAGCTCCTATGGAGAGAGCAGCATGAAGGGGCTGTCAGCACTCACCGAGCAGCTCAGGAAGCACAGGGACTGTGAGCCTATTGTTCAGTTGAAATCCCGCCCCNAGAACTTTTTAAAGCTTATCAGAGAGGGTTTGCTCTCTAATACATCATATCTTAAACACAGATTCCTTAATGGCTTGTTCATTGGACTGCATTCAAGCTGAAAGGACTGGTAGGCATCTGGGATGGTCTTCGCTGTGGTGTGGAAATCTGTTTGGGGATTTTAAGCCCAGTTTCCTAGGGAAATGACTCTGTGCATGTCTGTCCATCTGTCCCTAGCCCACAGCAATATTTGAGCCTCTTAGTCTGTTTAGACTAAATATGATCCAGAGGTATGGGAAACAGGAGCAAAGTAGCACTCAAGCTGTGAGATGAGGGAGGGCAGGTCCGTAAAGGTGGACTGGTGGTTCAGTGGAGCCTGCCTTATCTTCCCGACTGCAGTGCCATACCTCCTACACTTACACAGCACAACGCATAGCCGTTCTCCTCCTCCATGCCCCACAATCTCAACCAGGGGATCCCTGGGACACACTCCTCAGTTTCTTCCCCACATCAAGTCCTTCCTTTGCTGCACCAGACAGCCTGACAAGAAGAAACTGCAGAGGTTTGGATAATTTAGCTCATCTGTTGAAGTTTACAGGACAACCTACCTAATGCCCAGTCTTGATCTTGCTAATTTTGCCATGTTCCAAGCCTTTTCTCAGCCTTCTGCATAGCCTAGCAGGCTGTTTCACTACTGTGTTATTTCGGATTTACGTCTAATTCCAGAGGAATCTATAGACTTTGAAAGGGGAGTTGCACAGCAAAGGACAAGAACTTCCAAATGGCACAGAGGGTGACGAGGTAGGAGCCGAGGGAGAGTTGGGGTGAGAAAGTATAGACCAAGGTTAGAAAGGGTCCAGAGACCAATGCTACGCAGTCTGTTCCACACAGCCTGATTTCTGGGAAAGCCACTTCATCTGGAAAAGGCAGCTAAAGCCTGAGAAAACTGCATTTATGCATGTAAATAAATAAAATAATATTTAACCTTCTTCCCAGGTGCACTGTGAGTGTGAATGTTTGCAAAGCTGTGAGATCCTTAGTTGAAAGGTGCTGTGAAAGTGCAAAGCATTATTAATATCCTTTACCTTACTCATAATAGAGTATGCATTCATTCTGGGGAATTTCTGGACATAAACCAGACAGCTGCAGAATGACATTTCTTGAAAGCATCTATGATTTATTTTCTGCTCTTTAATTCCATTTTGTATTGAACACACATTTGTCATAGGACTGTTGTTCCGCTGGGTCTTTTAAGTCTAAAACAGACTTGGGGACCTGATCCTTAGCTGGTATAAATTTGCCACTAACTTCACTGTAGCTATTTGCTGATTTACACCAGAAGACGACCTCAGTCCAAGTCTTTTAATTGAATTTCCATAGTGTGGCAAGTTTTGGTGTAAAATCCAAGTGGTTTTAATGACAGATAAGACTATCCCTATAACTAACCGTCTGGCTGGAGTTCTGTAGGATCTCTTCGAGCCACTGGGCGTCAGGTCCTGGGAACGATATTGTTTTTGCAGAAACTCGAGTCTCTGGATAGGTTCCATGGCTCTGCCTTTTCCATTTTGTTTTAAACACGTTCAGCTTTAGAGTCTGGGCCTGGAAGCTGGGAAGGCTGGTGTGGTTCTTTCATGTTGCACGGATTTTTGTGAAAACAAAACAAAAATAACTTAGTGGATTTGGGCTTTTTTTTTTTTTTTTGAGAGGGAGAGAAAGAGTTGGAAACTTGCACTAGCTGAGTGAACACGTTTCAATAGCAACGCCTGTATTGCTAACTATTATATTTAACCGTTCTTACCATTGCAAAATCACGCTCAGAGCTGTCTCATCCTAACAACACAAGTGCGGCTGCCCCTATATACGCCCACACTTTACTCCATCATCCATACTATATAGGGAAAACTGAGGCAAAGGGACTCATCTGAGGTACGCTAAACCTGGATTAAATTTGGGCTGAGTCACACGCACACCATCCTTCCAAGCTGATGTTTTACATCCTAAGGCATACACTACAAGGAAACCCATTCAGAGAGGTTTTGAATGACAATTTTGACCAGGCTTAGCCAAAATTATCTGGAGAACCAAGCCTTCATCATGTAAAGCCCAAGCAGCCATAGCAATACACGCCCAGTCAGCACCTCTGATTGTAATAGTGTCACTTATTGGTTAAAGAACCCTCAGGAGATGCATTTTACACTCTTTTTGTGACACTGTGAGCAAAGCAGGCTCCTACTCTGTGACAAAGTTTCTCCATCTGGAGGAAGATCATCTATCCAGATGATGGCCTATTTGTTTACTCAAAACATGCTGATGCATCTGAATCAGCCAACCCATTTGTAGCAGTTGATTCACAGCAGTCGATTATCTGACCCAAAAGAATCAGAGAAAGTTGGAAATTTTTGATGAGTTCTGCTACTTTATGGAAAGGAATTTTTTCCCCAATTTGAAAAGAATATTTCTGTTGGAAAATTAAATGCTACCTTTCTTTTTAACAGGATCACCATGTAAGTGACGTTTCCATTCAAATTACATAATGGCAAAACTGTTTCTGATTGCACTAACCAAAATGTACATTAGCATCTCCATTGGTGGAAATTTCCAAGGTTTTGCCTTTCTCTCTCAATGTAGAACTCCTATGGTTTTTTTCAAAGTATTTCCCAAAACACTGCTCTAATAGCTCTAGTTGTAATACTTCTGAAGGACATCCCAGGGGAGAAATGAAAGTCAGAGACTGGCTGCAAAGAGGACATGGGAAAAGCCAGTGGTTACTTCAGACCTCATCTCTGCTCTCCTGATTTCAGTCACTGATAGAGCAGCAGCCCAAGCTCCGGGTGCACTCAGATGAAGTTTGGATTTGCACGACGGGTTTCCAGCAAGGAAAATGCCACCCGTGTAAACAGCATCTTATTTACAACAATGACAACTGCTGAGGACTGAGCTTGGGGATGAAGTTCCCCGGCAGCACCAGGCTGCAAGCCAGTTTCCAGCCCTGCTGCTCCTTGCCCAGCCATGGGAATGGGGACAAGGCTCCCTTCTGGGGACAGCATGGCTGGGGCTGCCGCCTCCATCTTTCAGAGATGTCCCGTCGCACTCTTTGTACCAGGCTGAAACCGTAGCGGTTTGTTTTTCAGTCTGATCTATTTGCAGTGGGGTTTGCGGTTTCTAGTAAAAAGGGAAAAAACAAATAAGTAAAATAAAAATTAAAACAGGCAGATTATATGAGCTCTATTTTCCCCCATTCTCCTCTCTTCCCTCCTCCTCTTTCTCTCCCTCTCGTCCCCTCCCCTCCCCTCTCCCGTTCCTTCTCTGTTTTCCTTTTCATGCCAATAACTAGAAGGCTGTAATTTCAAAGCTGCAGCGGCTTTCCCAGCGCCGGGAGGAATGTGCAAGTGCCTGGGATGTTTCCGCAAGGAGCTGTGCAACCCCGCTGCGCTGTGCAGCCCAACGGGGCACGGGGCAGTGCTCACTCCTTTCCAGCGGCATGGTCAGAGGAGCATTTTGAATTTCACTTGAGAAGATGCTTTTTCCCCTTTTCCCCCTCCTTAAAATAGCTTCCTTATTGTGCGTGTCAAGTCCTTGGCCTCCCTGGGTTTTAAAGTCGCCATTTATTTTCTGTGAAACAACAGAAGGGTTCATGTCATCCTCCTTTTCTGCCCGTGGTCTTCTGTCATGTTGGGATAGCAGAAAGGGGGTCTCCTTTTGGATGGGATGAGTCGCAGTCTAAACTCCATTGAGTGCAATGACTATACTTCATGATCAGAATGTGTCAGGCTCGAGCATTGCCCAAACAGCTAGTGCCAACCGCTGTATTTACAGCCTGTTGCCTTTGCAAGAGGGCCAAGGGAGCATAGGAGGTATGGGAGAGGAAGTAGATCTGCATAATACCAAGCCAGTTGGGACCAAGATACAAAGCTAGATTCTTGCAAGTTTTTTTGGGAAGAGTTGATTTCAACCCCTCTGTGCCTATTGTCTTTTGTCATTAGATCCCTCCTATGATGCAGTCAGGAGAACAGGATGGGGCAGTAATATGAATTCTGGCCTCACCAAAAGTAAGTTGTCCCAATGGGAATCACAAATTCTGCAATGGAAGATCAAAATGAGACTGTGGGAGAAGACGGGCATGGCTGGCTTGTGTTATGAGCATCAGAAGGGTGGAAGATTTGGGGATAGTCAGTAAGATAAGAGCTAGAATTGTGTTATGAAAAGAGGTAGAAATTGACACAAATATTTTTATTATTGAATCATGTATTGAAGATGACAGCAGGAACCTCTAATACTTTCGGGATTTGCTTAAGGGGCCAGGAGCAGATCCTCCATACAAACATAGACTCCATGTGAACCACCTGCCTGTAGTCCAGTGTAATTTTTTTAGGGACAGTTATAGCAGCTTGGGCAGACTCTGAGAGTTTCTTCCTACTTTTCAGAAAGTAAGATTCTACACAAAGTTTAGCAGGCAGATAGGACCCCTACCGCATGAGCCCTACTCACGCAACTGTTCTTGTTTCTTACTGGTTTTATAGTGTCCTTGAATTCACAGTACGCTCTGGGTGACAGCTCATTTGAAATATCAGTTCCCTGTCCCTAAAGACTGTATTCTAGCTAACATAACCAGCTGACACCATGCCACACTCTCCCCTGCTTCCACTGCTGGGGTGTATCCCTGTGCAGCAGTGCGAGATGGGCATATTTGACTCTCAACAAGATACTACCGGGTGCAAATAAATGTGGCAGAACCTGGCTGTCAGATTATACTTCCTTTGCTTTGCAGCTTTCTGAGCTATGCACACTCTAAATGTGAAGACTGTTCTTTGAGTTATAGTTTTCTGTTATGAGAAATTACATGAAGAGGAGAAACAGATGTTAATGTTGAAGTGATTTATAGAAATGGCCATGATATTTTCAACAAAATGTTTGATTTGATAAACCCAAAAGTTTTTGCATAAAAAGGTTGCTTTAAAAAAGAATTTGCATTTCCAAAAAATATTGAAAAAAGCTCCAACATGGAAGAAGGTCAGAATTTATAAATTTTTAAAAATCCAATTTTCTGTTCAAAACATGGAGGTAAACTACAATGGAAGTTAAGTTGCAATAAAAGACAGAAAATTAATGTAGTATCTCATAACATTTTTTCTTGCCTCATCCGCACATTTTCATTTTACAGTGAAATTTTTAATTTCTAGTGAAATTGCTTAATTTTCTAGTGCGATTTCAAAAATATCAGCTCTTAGGATTAGAAAGCTTTTCCCATCCCAGTCGCTATTATTCCTCTTCAATGTGTCTTGTACTTGCCTTGTTCTCTGTTCATTCCTCCTCTTCTGTTCTAGTACATATAAGATCTTTCTCTGTCTTTACAGGCCCTCCTGTTGCAGGGACGCAAAATGTGAATAAGACAACAGAACAGCAACGGCCCCAGCCAGGTAACTGTTGATTTTGTCCCTGCTGCATTTGCTAAGTAATTAGATTTGTACTCAACTGGGTGAATAAATGTGTCAAGCAGCACCAACTGTGGGCACAGGGCAAACAGGCAGAGACTTACAGGGAAGTCTCAGAATAATGAGTCAACTGTGACCGAGCGGTGACAGCAATTGTTCCAAACCATTTCTGTTTTACTGCATTGTCCTTTCCCATTCAAAAGAAACATTCTTGTTTCAGCTGAGTCACGTGCAACGCCTAGCATCAGTTGCATCTCCTTTGAAGCATCATGACATGCCATGTAATAGGTCATGAAGCAGTTAGGGGCATGGAGCTGTTTATGCTGCAGCGGGGGAGTGTCTGCTCGTTACCTCTTCACCTCTGCTGCAGTGATGTTCAATGGAAGTATCTCCAAACAGAATCAACAGGGCTTCCCCTGTGTGAAAGGAAACCAAATAAGAAAAGCAAACCCTATTGGCCAGCAAGCAGTAGTGTTTCCTGCTAGTTTCCCAAGGGGCCTTTGAAAAGCTAAATACCACCTTCTCTGCTTTGCACAGCTGCTTTCTATCCCATTTTTTTAGGGGGTTGGTTCTTTTGGCATCAATTCAATCCACGAGCAAATGCTATAGATCCAAATCACCAAAACCAGAGAGAAGCAAAGGAGAAGTGTAGAGATTAGGGCTGAGGAGGCCCCACAAAAAGGGAAGGGATTCATTCCTAATAAATGCATTGTGGGGTTTTCAAGAAACACTCAGCCTCATTGGAGCCAGTGACAAAACTCCTGTTACTCTCATTTGTCTAATGCTCTGTTTCCTTCAGTAAGGGAGAGTTGGGTGAATATTTCATTGACCTCAGAGGCAAGCAAGCTCAACTGCTAACAAGTGAATTTGAAAATCTCATCTGCTGTCCAGCTCTTTTTATTAGGAGAAATATATTTGCTCCTGATTTGTTACTGTTCTACTATCCCACACTTCTTTTTTTTTTCACGTTTCATGTTTTCTCGTTGACGTATCAGTGTAGGGTATGTCCAAAGAGATTACAGACTTTGAAAGCAGGCAAGCCTGAAACCAATGCCAGAAACACGGTGCCATTTTGGATTCCATAAATAATTGGTAGTTGTTTGCTAAAAAAGGAATAAGGCACACATCAGGTGTGTTCCAGGCCCTAGGAGAAGAGGCAGTAAGAGTAAAGAAAGAAAATGAAAATTTGAACTGGTTTCTAGCATAAACAATAATGAACTGTTGTTTCTTTTTGATGAAACATTTTTAAAAATAGCTTTTGTTGGGTGGTTTTTTTTAGATCCCTATCAAATCCTGGGGCCCACTAGTAGCCGTCTTGCCAATCCAGGTGAGTTCATCTTTAAATTTCAGACCACCATTATCAAAGGGGTGAGCTTTCCTTCTGATCTACTGCTCCAGTCTGTACTGGATGAGTAGCTGTTGTCCTCTACCGTTGGGGTAGGCTGTGAGAGCCACTGACCCTAGTAGCTGTGCTCTCACAAGTGCTTTTGCAAAAATCCTTACAGAAAAGTGAGGAAAGTGGTGCAACATCATCTTTGTCAGGACAAAATCACCATCCTGAATGTTCTTACCCAAACCAGCCTTCCCTAAGAAGAGTTTTATAGGGAACTTAAATGCTGGTCTCTCAGATTTGCAGTACAGGTTAGTTTTTCACTGTCTGCTATGGACTAGCTGAATGCAAGGCACAAACCATCTCTGAAAGTCGCCTCATAATAACTGTCCCTAGGATGTCATCTGCAGAAAACAATCCCTGACTTTGGGGCATAAGACCTGGAGTAAATCTTGCTTGAACTAAACAAACTTGTATATATTGAATGCTTGTAAGGAAACATCCTCATAAGGCTCTTTACTATTAGTATAATCACACCAAATAAAACTTGGAGTCATCTAGTCTGGGGAAGAAATAGTCTTATGTAACTCAGATCACCAACTGGAAAGAAAACTGTAGGTATCCAAAACAATATCCATGGTAAACAGTAAGGAATTGAGAATTGAAATATACTGTGTTAACTATTCAGTGAAAAATTTTGCAGAACAGTATGCTCGGGAAAAAGCCTGTTTATGAATAGCCCGAAGATTTTAAGGCCAAAGGCGACCATTATGAAATCTAATCTGACCTCAAACTCATGAACAGAACAAAGGGTTGACTAACTTGTTTGCTGGGAACAGTTTATCCATTCCTACGTAAGACTTTCTAAGGCTTGAAGGAGCAGTTCCCAGTAAAGATCGAGATAGTCCTTCTGTTTCCTGCCTTTGTCTTTGCTTTTAAGCAGGAAACACAATGTCATTTCCTTTCCTCTTTGGCTTGCTTCTCTCAGGGAGCGGGCAGATCCAACTGTGGCAGTTCCTCCTCGAGTTGCTGTCGGACAGTTCCAATGCCAGCTGTATCACGTGGGAAGGGACCAATGGGGAATTCAAGATGACGGACCCTGATGAAGTGGCACGGCGCTGGGGAGAACGCAAAAGCAAGCCCAACATGAATTATGACAAGCTGAGCCGAGCCCTCCGATACTACTATGATAAGAACATTATGACCAAAGTGCATGGCAAAAGGTATGCCTACAAATTTGACTTTCATGGCATTGCCCAGGCTCTTCAGCCTCATCCCACTGAATCGTCAATGTACAAGTATCCATCAGATCTCTCCTACATGCCGTCTTACCATGCCCATCAGCAGAAGGTGAACTTTGTACCCCCGCACCCTTCTTCTATGCCTGTCACGTCATCCAGTTTCTTTGGAGCAGCCTCACCTTATTGGACCTCCCCTGCAGGAAGCATTTATCCAAACCCCAATGTCCCTCGCCATCCCAACGCCCATGTATCACCACACTTGGGCAGCTATTACTAGATGCTTTTTATCTTCAAGTGGCCTTTGTCAGTCTGGTTGGACTTTTTCTTTACTTCTGGGATTTTTGTGGTTTTTTGGGGGACCCTTAATGGATAATTGTGGCCTTTCTGGGGAATAATTAAAACTGGATGTTGGTTATTCCTGGATCAAACCTTTTACTTTTGTAACTTTGCCTCTTGTGTCTTGAACTGAGAGATGGATGCTTCTTTGGGCCAGTACTCTGCATTTTCTTTGGTTTTTAATGCTTATGTCCTCTGTAGGAATTGACTATGAAGATTGTTCACCATTACCTGGAATGATTATTAGCTTTTTGAAGAGAGAAATTTTTAAGGATTCAAAGGCTTTTGACAAGACATAGATCCAACTGTGGGTCGTAGGAAAAGATGACTGCATGGGGTTTTTTCTCACTGTGGAGAGGGTAGGCAATTTGACCATTCAGTGGAGGACGTTGGGCTGCAGGGGACCGCAACTGGAATCTTAGCTTTAAGGCAGATGAGGATTTTCACCCAACTGGAAATCAAATATATATATATTCATATATATATATGTACATGTATATTTTAAGAAGTAAAGGGCATTGAAGGAACTTGTCTAGAGTGTACAACTTCATTAGACTGTGTATTAACTCCAGAAACATCAGAAACCAGAACAAAAAGTAACCTAATGTCAAGCACAGACATTCCTTGAAAGCAAAAGTGAAGGAAAATAAATGACAGCAGGCCCCTGAGCTCTGCCAGAGTCTTAGGGATTGCTAAATGCTACCGATTCGCGAACGCTGTGCGTTTGTCAGACCGTCATCCAAAGTGGTCAACAAATCAGAAGGCAAATTACTGTATAAATTATGCAGAGTTATTTTTCCCTATATCTCACAGTTTTAAAAGAAAGATTAAATAAAACGAGTTGACCTCGGTCACAAATGCAGGTTTGTTTTTTACTATCAGCTCAGTTGTTTGTGGGTTGTTTTTGTTTTTTTAATGTAATTTGTACATCTTTTCAATCTGTACATTTGGGCTGTAGCTTTGTACTTTTTGCTAAAAAAATTTAAAAAATAAGACATGAGTAATGTATCTGTTGGAGATAGCCTTGGTCCTGCAATTGGATCCATAATTGACACCCAAAGTAGCCAGAAATCTTCCAGATTTCCCTGGGTTTGTCTAGAGTAGAGTTTTTTCTTGTATTAGCCTGTCATAGGTGTCTGCAAATTAACTCCACTTAGCTAACATGTTTGCATTGAAGCTGATTGAAAACATGCACCAGCATTTTAAAGCAACTCTTGAAATATTTTGTGATTATTTTTCATCAAAATCTTGAACTTTGGAAAGATCTTAACCACTTCATAGAGAAAATCATCAAATGTTTCTCATAACATCTTTTCAAAAACTTTCACTAGGGGTTTTCATTTAAATTTTAAACACTCAAAAATTCTCAGCCATTTCTAATTTTGCACATGTTAATTTGATGATCCACAAATGGCGGTTTGGTGCCATAAACAGAAGGGTAAACCACAAGCATTTGTGTTTGAGAACAGATGTCTATAGGGGGGGTGAGACTTACATGTACAACCTATTAGCTAACTTGTATTAACTGGCAACCAATTAACAGGATCACAAATATCTAGTCTAGACATAACCTCTGGGACTCTGTGTGGGTGCAAGATTTGGTCCATGTGCATCCGATTGCAGGATGAGAGCCTGAAACCAGAACATTATAGTCTGCTCATAACTTTAAACAGAAGCACTGATGCCATTATTTAACAAAAAGGAAAAATAAGATCAAGCTAATCAGTTTAGGTCTTAGTGCTTTCGGGATGTTTATAAGTAACATTACCGCAATAACTGCAAAATTTAAGTATGAAGAAATTACCCATGGAAATGGGGCTTTTGCTACTATATATATGCAATGTACTTTTTGGATATTAAAATATATATAATTTTGCAAGTAACCTTGGTGTTTTTTAAAAAATGTATTAAGTGTTACAATGAAACTGTTGTATGAAGAAGATGATGTAAAAAAATGTGACAAAATAAACGGTGGTTTTCTTCTCTAAGGCATCATATCGTCCCACTCTCTCCCTCCCCTCTCATACCTGCAGATAAAGCATGAACTTTGCCTCTAAATTAAATTTAGCTAAAAAGGAAAACAAAGCAGCTCCATAGTAGTGGCAATCATAATCCTTATCACTATAAAAAAATATCGACCTCTTATTCCAGAAAATTTGTGTCTCTGGAGCCGGTGTTTATCAGACCTAATTTAGTTATTGAAGTGTCTAAATCGGAAACCTGGGCTCCATCTTTTGTCCATGGAGAGAGAGAGAGAGAGAGAGAAAGTGGTAGAGTAGCCAAAGCTTGAGGAGGTGAAGTGTCTCGCACGAGGACGGTGGCAGAGCTGGGAGCAGACCCTTGCCCAGTGCCCCAGAGATGGGGTCACAGCACCGTGCCGAGTGCCAGGACATGCAGCCTCCCTGCGAGAGCCATAACTGACCTAATAGACATCTCCGTCTGTTTGCTCTTTAGGGTACTCAAGAAGTCATTGACAGAATGTATATGTGCAATGCTGTATGTATTACCAGCCTGCCTGCCTGCTCATGTTTCTCACCTATTCCCAAACCCCAGGGAAAGCCAGTGCTCCAAAGCATTCCTGAGATGGAGTAAGAGGCTGCAAAAACAAGCGCTGCCAAGGAATCTTCTGATTGTGTATAAAGGTCAGGCAAAGGCGCTTCCTGTATTTTTGCAGACACACGGTGGTCCTGAGAGATAGCTTGATCTTTCTGCCGATTTGATAAACCCTTAGAAATACATAACTGCACAAGTACACCATTTCCTTCCTCCACATGCAACCTTTTGTTGCTAAGTTTCTAGTACAATAGCTTTCACCGGCTTGATTAGCAAGCCTGGGCTCTGAAAGAAAATGAGCGATGTTAGCGTGTTCAACCACCACAGAGCTGTTCTCTTTGTGTATTTAACCATAGTTGCTCAATTTAGTCATAAGGTTGAGATTTTGTTGCTTATCTCTATTGTTTTTCACTTTAGTGCAATCCAGATACATTCTGGCTATGCATCATCAATAGAAATACCAAGTATTTTCTTTTAATACAGTGTGCCTGCCCAGTTGCCAGTAATAGGAAAATCTGAAGACTGAGATTGCACAAAAACGTCTAAAGGCAGAATCTGAAGGTTATCAGAGTGCAAAGATGTCTTTGATAGCAAAATTTGGCCAGCAGGATCCTTGGTGAAAAAAAGGCTTTTGAAAACAACCAACGATTTAAGAAGCATCTGTTTCTGGCTGTCCAACTTGCAACATCTTAAAGGAGCCCAGACTGAGATGGAAGGTGATCAGCAGCATCCACAGCTCAGGTCCTTTCAGCCTCTTTTCATCCTTCTCTTCAGGGTACTTGCTGATATTAATCTTTGCTAGTATTTGCTAATATTTAGCTTTAGACAGAGTTTGCCACCCACTGCAGGCTGCATTCCCATGGAATAAAGAGATCTCAGAGTAAAGGGATCTCACACCAGTGTGCCGGACAGCCTCAGATTGGTGGGGCACTTCCCAGGCACCTTTTAGCATTTTCATAAGATCTTAATAGTTTTCATTCCTCAGATAAAGAACAAGAAATAACATACACATCAGAGTAGCCCATTTGTACCCCCCGGTATAAGCCTGACTTTGCCATGTTGGAAGCTCTAGGGGTGATAACAGGGGGACCTCTCATCCCAACCCAAGTTTCTGGGACACAGCGAGAGAAAATAAACAAGGAATTTGACAGTACTAATGCTACTTTTTGCTTTTCCCAGGAGGACAAGGCATGCAGAATTCAAGTATTTCAGGCTTAAATCAGAAAGTTTACCAGATGGTTGGGAGCTGTGAGTCAACAGGGATAGCAGAAAAACTTCTCTGCATCGAAGTTCAGAATTCAAACCTCACCAGGAAACCCTGCTCCCATTGAAATCAGTGGTAATTTAGCTATTAATTTCTAGTGACCTAGTATTCACCCAGTATTTCTGTTCTACTCCCCAAGTTCAAACACTGAACGGGATCTAGCTTAAATATACCAAACTGGAATTAGCTTTACATTTCACCTCTATAAATAGATTGTATATTAAGTAGGATCGGTGATGGCTTTACAGTCTCTGAGCTCCAGGTCCTTTAGCTGGGACCTTTGTGACAGTTTGTTTCTATTTGAGATGTACTTGCCTCAGTGTCTGCATATCAGCGAAAGGGAGAACAAGAAGGAATTCTTATTGCTTAATTACAGATGTCAAGTTTAGAACCTGCTTTCAACTATATTTTGAAGAAGGCTTTTTATCCCCACTAAATCATTGCTGAGAGTCTAGAGGATGGAGCTCCCAGCTTAAACACTTGTTAGATGCTCTAAGTTAGGAGATGCCAAATCCTTGTAGTGTCAAGCATCTGAGATTACTCCTATCTATAATCCTCGGATGCCACAACCCATCCGCTGTATACATGAGTGGCTTACTGCTTTTATATACCTAAGAATTGTATTTCAACCCCAAGGATGAATTTCCAAACAGCTGTGGATTTCTAACATGCACCTAATGCTATTGCAAGGAAGAGGGATTTCCCCATTCTAAGACCTTCCCGTTAGTAAAGAGAAGGAAGTATTTCTCATGCTACCGCCCAACAAGCATATTCCAATCCTAACGAGATGTTAACTAAGTGGGAAATTTGCCATAACTTCTGTTGGTGGAAATATTTGATGTGAAGCTGGACCTGGCCAGTAATATTTCATGTGCACTCTTACTGTTCACAATGACAGTAAACAATTATGCCTGAAGCTTTGTATTAAAAGCACTGATGAACCCAGCTGCTGTTTCCCACCCCTACTGTCAGAAGATCTGTAAATTCTGGGCTAAAGGAGCCAGCTTCACTTTATTATACTATTACAATAATAGATTTTTTACAGGCTGCTTTGCTGTGCTGATACAGTATTTTTAATGACCTCCATGAAGTTAGTTTGTTAGACTTCAGCCTGCTCCCGAACAAAGTAGGTTCTCCCACATCAGACTGAGTGTTGCTGCATTTGGTGTTAATTAGAGCTGTAGTCTAGAGGCACATCGGGGGCTGGGGTTTATAAATTCGCTTCAAAGGCCCTATTTGTATACTTTTGTACAATACCTAGCATAACATATATATTATGATTTTCATCTGTAAAAGCAGAACTCATTGCAAATAAAGCTCAGACTTTTCTATTATATTAGAAAAGAGACCTCCAACGAAGGTGATGCGAAGAATGACACATAACACATAATTTAGCTTGTGCATTATGATCTTTTCATCTACAGAGTTAGAAACCTCTGCACGTAAAGCTCAGATTCTTCTATCATATCAGAAGAGAGTTAGAGATCCTTGGCAAAATTCAGCTCCTCAGGCTGCAAGAGTAGCAAACAGACCCCGATGCTAAACCCACAAAAAGAAAGACAAGAAAGAAAAGCAGCTTTGAGGCCACCACAGCAATATCCCCCAGCAGCTCTGTACCTCCACAGTGGGGAATGAGCTGCCCCTATTGGGGCACTGTGCAAGCAGGTGTGTCGGTGATGGCCAGGGGTGTTTGCAGCTGAGCAGCCACTTCAACCAGTATAAACAGCTGCAGCAAACAAGCAGGCAGGTTTTTTTGGGCAGGGGAAGTTTTCTTAGAGGAGGGGACCTAGCTGCTCCTTATTTGGAGCAGGCAGAAAAGGATGAAGATCTGTATTTCTTATTTTAAGCTGTAGTTGCTGAAGGAGGAGGAACAATCCAGGGACTCTGGCAGTTTGATACACAGCTATTTCAACACAAGAGCTTGCTTCTTCCTTTCCAGGAACTGCTGCAAACTTGTTATTTGCTTTGGCTTTTTGTTAACTTTCTGTCTCCTGGAGCTGTAAAGTCTGATGCTGCATCTACTTTACCTTCCCTGCTGCTGTAAAGCCCTATGCACAAGCCAAAGGAGTCTCCTCTGCTACAGGCCTGTGCTGGCTGCCGCTGGCATGTCACGTGTGGGGATGAACAGCATCTCCAGCCCTTGGGGAGCACAAGGTCTGTTTTCCAAGTGTCTCTGCATGGCTGCTGGAGGAGGTTGTGCTGTGAGTGTTGGCAGACGGTACCTGTAATAACCTGAACCCCACCCTTGGGTTTTCTGTCACCCTCAAGACCTATAGGGCTAATATACCATAGTGTTAAGTTAAAACAAATAAGAGGGGTTTCTGTTTAGAGTAGGTGTTACTGTGAAGGGTTTGAAACTTTTCTTAAAGCTCCAGTTCTTGAAGTTCAGGGCTGATACGGAGCTGAACAGCAGCAGCTGCCTAAACTTCCCCGCCAGCATGGCTGCAAGCTCTGCGNAGCCCTGCCCCAGGCTGCCACCCGCGGTCCTTCCGCAGCCCAGTGGCTTGTGCACGGCATGGCGTGCGCCAGGTCTAGGGTGCCTGAAGTGATGCATGTGTGCTGGAGGCACTGGTCAAGGGCAGCTGCGGTGCTGGCAGGGCTGAGTCTGCCTGGGGTTGGGTGTGTGCGGAAACCTTGCAAGGCTCTGGGCTGGGAGTCTGCCCTCTTAGTGTTTTGGAGGAGTAGCCCTGTAGGGATTAATAGGCTAAAGATCCTTTGGTGGTGTTTGCAAAGCTCCTGGCACAGGAGCACAAAGGGACGTAATTTGGACTTCTAGATACTGTCAAGTGATATAATAGTTTTACAAACACTGCAACAGTGGCAGTGAATCCTTTGCGTGAGTTTGTGTAGGCTCTGTAATGTACCAGGAACGCTTCCAAATCAGAGGGGGGCTTCGACTGAACAGACACTTTTGGGCACTGTTGCAAAACTAACAGAGCTAGAACTCAAAGCTTTCCCAAGGTGGCCTGTGTTGTTGCTTTTTTTAACAGCTGGGGAAACTGAGGCTCAAAGCAGGGAGCGGTGACTTGCTTGAAGTTACAGAACAGAGTTGCACATGGAATATAGGTCTCCCCAGACCCAGCCTCGCTGTTACTGGCCCACCCCACCTACTGCAGACTCTGTTAAGGGTGCTTTAGATGCCACTGCAGACGTGATGTTTACAGCCCCCAGCCCGCCACTTACACATCACCTCTGAATTCACTGCAGTGAATTAAGTCTCCCAACACTTCTGTGAAGTGGCTAAATATATCCAGCTAGCAGAGCTCATGCCAAAAATAAGTCACTAAATGCATTAAACTTTGTGTAATAAAATAAGGAACAGTCCCAATAAATTCTTGCTTTGCGCTTTCAAGATTGCCATAGTTCGCACTCTTAAGTTTGCTGCACTGCCAATGCGAAGTTTAGGGTTGCTGCCTGAGTTGATCTGGAGGTAAGGGGTGCCATCCAGCGGCAGCAAGACAGAAGACACTTAGGGGATCGCTCGGATCCCTCTGACAGCACCCCTGCGCGGTCTCTAGCACCCTAGCCTGCCTCTGTGGTGGGTTGTCGTAACACAATAATGCGGTAACTTTGTTTCTGCAGAGCTTGCTTGGGATGCGGTCGTCCAGGAGAGCACTTAAATTTGGCTAGCAGCATGCAAATTGAGATGCGAAGTGAGCTTGTCTCATTTCCAGTCTCCCCTTGCTTGTCCAGCTCCCCGGAGCAGGGAGAATTTATGTCTGTCTTGTGCAGCAGTGCATTTGTTCAAGTCGTAAGCTTCCCCAGGCAGATGCTTCCACCACAGGAATGTCAACTTGGCCTCAGGAAACATATTGTGTATTCTAGCAGCTGTGGAGAGAGGGCTTTAGCCTTCCGCACTCTTGTTCCAGTGACATCATCACAGGGTTATATGTGATTTAGGGCCAGTGATGGCATTGTCATAGAGGTTCCCCAGGCTTCAGTAAGAAGCTGCGTAGGCACAGATTCACCCGAGGGTTTAAGAACTTGCTCAGCTTTCCCCACCCCTGCCACGGCAGGGGCTCTGCTCGCATTCCTTGTGTTGTGCTGTGGTTTCTCCCTGCTTGTGTGGGGAACAGGAATTGGGCCAGCACCGTGACAGTTCAAGGCAGGGGTGAACTGAAGGGGGCAAAACAAAAGGGAAGGGGAAATAAAGGCTCTTCCCAGCTGAATTCGCATGAGTCTAACCGCATCAGTTTGCTGCCTGCGGAGAGGAAAGAGGATATGACACCTCAGTTGCTCTCGCTTGTGTCGGGGCTTTGCACACTGCTGACTTGTTTATGGGTGAGTAGTTGAGTTTACAAGGAAGCGTGTACATGCAGAAGTTATCCAGGCAGTTGCTGTGAGCTAGTTAGCAGTGGTCTGCCACATTCCAACAATGCAAGTCAGTATGAGTATCTAAACAGTTTGCCAGGGTCTGGTTTTTTTATTATTATTTAGGGGTCTCTTTTCACCAGTTACTACCAAACAGTGTGTGGAGACAGCTAACTAGCACATGTCAGTTTACTAAAAGCAGTTATTTTAATTCATGGCCCTTTCTCCAGCAGTCAGCAGGATGCCTTATTCGTTTGCCAGCAGGAGGGTAAATCTATTTCAAAATGATTGAAATATTATGCACAGCTTGAATGAATGTTTAAAATAAATACAGTAGAAGAAACATGTTGTTTGTGAAATGAGAAGATAAATTAAATTTAGTGCAGACACATTATTCCCAAGCCTAGCTGCTTGGCTAACACTTTCACAGCTAAATCCTTTAGGCCTTAATCCAGCAATAAGTACATGGTCTGATTTCTTCTCCTGAAGAGACAGGACTTTCCCTTCAGTCCCTTGCTTTGTATTGACTAGGCTGGTGGCCTCCATAGCATGTTCCGCTTTGTGGCAAGGACTAATTGTTGCTGCTACAGTATGGGCAGCCTGCAGACTGGATGGACAGGGAGGGGGAGGAGGGAACCATAAGGCTTGAGAAGACAGTGCTGTGCAGATGTAAAAATGAAACAGTGTCGCGGGTGAAGAAACCAGTCTTTGTTTTCCAGTATCAGGTCTGTGGTTCCCTCCAGCCACTTCTGCTCAGAAAGATTAAATTTATTTTCATTCTCTTAACTGAACTTTCTTTAAATGGCAGCAGGGGTGACAGCCCCCAAAATAGATTTCCTATGGAGTCTGTCCTGAGTGGCACTGTGTGCAGCATGTCTCCTGATAACCCTTTTTCCCTGCCCTCGGCCTTTATCTCTCTGGTGACAAACAGCCCTCTCTGGACAGAAAGAGGAAATTCCACTCATTGTTCTCCTGCTGCTGGGCTCTGACTACAGTGCTCTATCTCCTGCGTGGTGCACCGCTGGCAGGCGGGGACTGGCAGGCGTTTCCTGAAGTGACAATCAGCAGGAGGCTCATGGGAGGAGGGTTTCATTCTGAGATTCCCGTTTAGGTCCCAGTATGATCCCCCTCTAAGTAAGCCTGATAGCTCAGCCATGGCCCTGTCGCCTTTGGGTACGTCCCCCTCATATCTTCTCTGTTCGTGCAGTAGCCAGTCCCCTGTCTGTAATACCAAAACATGCAAAAGAATACAATCTCCCTTCCCTTACTCTAGGCAGCAGGGCTAGCTTTTGAGGCAGGTGTAACTGTCAGAATAGAGTGAACAACAGGTAATCATCCTTGCAGCGAGATCAAGTATCTTCTATTTGAGTTGTGGTAGCACGTAATACTTCTAGATGTGGAATAATGCTGCCTCACGCTTGTGCTGTAGAGACATAGGGCAAAAGGTTAAAAAGCTGTGTCATGAAGAACTTGGAGGTTTAGGATTTTGAGATGGCTTTCCAAGGGCAGTGCCTGAAAGTGCATTGTTTAGGGACCCTTTAAACTTGGAGGATGTACATCACCTCTTGGACAGGCACTGGAGTAGTATTTGATTCTGCCCCCCCCCCCCCCCCCCCCCCNTATTTAAAGAAAATAGGAAGCTTTCCTGTCTCCTCATTGCATAGCTGGGTTTGACCTTTTAAATGGATTTCCTATTGACTTGCTTTTTTTTGTATGGTGAAGACTATCTTTCTACTTCTACTAAGGGCATCTTGGTGCATCTCTTCTCCCAGGGGTAAGAGATATAGCTTGTAAGCCTTGAATACTGACAGTACTGCTTTCTAGGGAAGTGACACACAGGGCAACTGTACAGGAAGCCTATAAAGGAAATGTTGCAGCAACTATGGAAGGACTGAGCAGTACGGTAGCCTTTTGGTTCAGACAAGCCTGGAACTCTTGGGACTTAATTTCGCATCCATTCTGTGGACGTCCGCTAATCACTCGCTGTTTGTGCTCCGGTGTGCCCTTCAGAGTGGAGGGTAAAACAACTGTCCTTCTAAGCAGACAATCTGAGATGCATTAATGGTTGGAGGGGCTCAGATGCTGTGGTGATTGGGACTGTAAAAATGTTTTTACAGTTGACTGTTATTTTGCAAGGTTGCAAAAACAGTACATTTAAAATATTGGGCAATATCTGTGAATTATCTTGAAGGTTTCGGCTGGTGGTTCTAGCATTCCATAGTTCTAGCCATAGTGCAGCCATTTTTAGTAATTCTGATGTGTGATGAGAACAGAACTTTCTGTGCTGACCTTTCCATCTAGAAGTGAAGAAGGGTTTATTAAGTGAAGTATTAAGTGTAAGAAGTGAAGAGTGGTGTATTAAAAAGAGGAAAGATTGAGACAGTTGAGAATTGGCTTTTAAAGTGCTTTAGTGACATAATTGTTCATAACATTGGTCTTTGTACAGCTTAAGTACTTTATGTCCCGTGTTACAGATGGCAAATCTGAGATACATACTAAAGTGATTTGTTTTGAACCAACAAAGGAGTTGATATTACGCTGGGACTGAGACCTGAACACTCCTGGTTCCCAGAGTTTGATTTCCATCCTCACATTATGTTCATTTGCAAAATAGCTTTGTCTCGTCGTCATTTGACCTGCGTAATTCTCCCCTTCTTTTAAAACTGCTCAGTCCAGCAGTTTTTAAAAAGATGCTTCCATTTTACCACAGTGTTGAAAATAGATGAGCTGAATTACATCACTGGGAAGAGTTCCCAAAAAAACCTCTCTTTGGTCTGCCACTTGAACTCTTAGCAAAAGAACTAGTTGGAGGAAAAAAAGAAAGGCTGTGAGGAAGTGGAAATTCACCAAAAAGTTATTGACGCTTCTTGTTGCATTTGAAACTTAAATGTCAAAAATCATACGTGGAAAATGTTCACCACTACTTAGCTACCACTGAGCAGAACTTGTTTCCTGTAGGGACGCACATTTTGCTGTGGTGACATGAACGGTTTGGAACTAAATCTGAAGCCCACTGTTGGTGGGAGGCTCTTGTGCTGTGTTTTTGTTTTAACAAGACCTTCATGCTTCAAAGGAAAAGATAATCTGTGTTTGCATTGTGGATTTTTTTGAAGGATACATCTAGAGCTGGGAATTTCCTCTCTTCTCCCAGTGGATTGCTTTTCTGCCAGGTGTGAAGCCATCAATGTGTTCTTCAGCTCCCCGCTGTGGCTCACCTTCTTTCTGGACAGTTGTCTTCAGGTGTTTCCTAATTTCACAGTTAGCCAGCTGCCGGGGAAGTGGAGAGAAGAGTATCTATCTGAAGGGTGAGACAGTTAGGAATAGGCAGCAAAATTCCTCTTTTGCCATAGTGGGTCTCTGCTTCTCCTTGTTTTTTCACTTTTCATTTCCATTTGGCTATTTTTCCCTGAAAGGAACCGAAGCCTTTCACAGGAGAGAAGTCGTATTTTACAGAGTTCTAGATGCAGCAGGATGGCCCAAGCTTTGTCTTTTCTAGCTCCCTAAGCATGTACCATCCCTTAATGCTCCATTTCTGTAGCTGTACCAGCCTCAAAGGAAGAAGGAATTGTTTCAAAATGTTCAAAAGTGCTCAAGTGTTCCGAAGCCAGAGAGTCTGCTTTCATAGAGGACTTTGGCAACCAGAAACATACATTTTTTTGAGGTTTTGGCTCCTAAGTCCCTTAGGTTTCTTTAGCTTTGCCTTCTGTCTCCCCTTTTCATGTTCTCATTCCAACAGCTGTGTATCTTTAACGTGTCCTAAAGTTTCTCTCCATCTTTTCAGGCTTTTAAACAGAATTGCGTGCCTCTGGGAACTTAAGTGAGTTGGACATTCCAACATAGCAGCTTCATAAAATGTCCCATAGGTATAAAAATATAAATTCTATGAAATATATATAGTGTAGTTAAATAGTGTTCTGGAGATCACTAGTATTGTTCCTCTTTGATTTGAGGCTTTTGAGAAGATAAATGCTGTTTTAGAGTAAAAACAACCCGGTGTTTCGTTTTTGTTTTACTAAGTTATTAATCCTCTCAAGATTGAATTCATTATGAAAAAAGATACAGTCCCATGAATATATGGAACTACATTTTTGTGTCACTGGTTTCACTAACTTCTGACAAGACAAAACCAGGGTTGTCATAGCCTTTCTTCTCTTTGGCTTTAGCTTCTTTCTCATTGTAGAGACAGAAGGCACAGTGGGGAGTCTCCACAGCCACTGTCTTGCTGAAGTTCTGGAAGTCTACTCTGTATTTCCCTTCTTTAGTCTTGGACACAATGGGAGCAAAGCGATAACCCCAGAGCACCTCTTCTGGGATGTAGGATGTTCTCACTTGACAGGTAGCGCTAGTGGCTTCAACGGTGCCATCTAAAAACACCACCAATTCAAAATCTTGCTGCAGAATGGTTTCTGCTGCCATGTGGAAGAATGGGCTGTTCTTATCTATGATATGATAAATAGTTAATGGGGAGATGAAGAAGAGATTCTCATTGCCAGCATCAACTACAAATTCTATGTTGACCTGGTCCAAAATGATTGTTTCTCCTTCTGGGGTGATGGTGGTCTTCAGAAGCTTTCCATAGATGTGACTCCCAATCAGCAGACTCTTCCTGAGGTTTGCCACCCGAATAAGGAGGCAGAGCTTCCCACCACGTTTGCTGATGACAGCATTCTTGCTGAAGGTGATGGTCTTAGCCCGGTTTTTGGATCTCGATATCTTGGCCAAGATGGCACCACACATGAAAGAATTGATGATTACCCCCAAGATAGACTGGAAGATGAGCAGAAAAATAGCAGTGGCACATTGTTCTGTGACGCATCTGAAGCCATAACCGATGGTTACCTGGGTCTCCAAGGAGAACAGGAAAGCTGAAGTCAGGCCATTGATATTCTCAACACAAGGGGTGTGATTTATGGAAGGATTGAATTCCGGAAGATCTTTGTGTATGTATGCCACAACATACCAGAGGAGACCAAATAGAAACCAGCTGCCTAAAAATGCTGAAATGAAGATGGTCATTTTGTATCTCCATCTGAGATCCAGGATAGTTGTCCATATATCAATCAAAAAGACAAACCTTGACTGTTCTACATTGCCAAACTCTATGTTACACCTTCCATCTTTAGAGACAAGCCTTGCCCTTCGCCGGCTACGTTCTCTGATGTGGCTGGTAAAGCGTTTCCGGAAGTAGTTGAACATTCCCTCTGCTGACAGTGTTCTGGAGAGTAAGAAATAATAAACATTATGGGTAATGCAGGTTTCATTTGTACCTGCAGGCGAGAAGTAAATTCTGGCGAAGTCTCAAGATGCTTGTTTAGGAAAAAGTTATATAATTTGCATATTTTCCCTCAGCTGGTGGGGAAGAGTTCCAGTAAGTATATGAGGAAACTAACAGATTCTTGCCTGAGGAGCATTCCAGCAAAAAATAATCATTTTGGCTTGCTCAGTAAATTTCGAATCAGTCAACTGTTAATATTGTCCTCTGCTTAGTTGAATAAGTGGAGGCATAGCGAAGCAGGTAACTTCATTGTGGACATACTTTGGGAAAACTGGTGGGAAGTGGCTGGGTTTTGAGGAGGTCTTTCTGTCTTTTAGAAGATGAAGTGGGGCCTGTCTATGCAAATGTGTGTGCGTGTACATCGGCCTTGGGAGACCCTGGATGTGATGCGGATAGTGAATTTAGGAAGGAGTAGATGCAGAAGGCATAATTAAGTCAGATATGCAGTTATTTTTAGCATAGTTATAGACTGGGCTTGAGGGCGTGAATTTCAAATTCTGGAATCGCAAAAGCATCTCAAATAGGACTTTTAGGTGACAATAAAAGATTAAGTTTCAGCAGCAGGAGAATTGGATGTTTATTCAGCACAAAGGTAATGCTAAGACTAAAGAATCAGAATCTGAAATCCGTTCTTAAAGGAAAGTGTAGCTCTGCATCCCTGTTAATTTTGTCCTTTATGATTGGCCCTGTTAACAAGAGACCCAGGGAATACAAGTCAGTGACGGAGAAAATACTACAGATGTGTTCAGACTGGAATTTGGATCAACCTACATTTGGAAAATTCCCAGTCTTGGAGTTATTCAGGCATGCAGGTGTGGGTTAGAGATTGCCTGCTACGTTCATAGACAGATCTAGGGACTGATTTTGACCCAACATTTAGGAATGTTCTTTAGAAGAAATAATTTATTTCAGAGTTGATCACCCTTCAAGGATAAAATATGTTTCCTTGCCAGAGAGGATGTGTTTGATTAGTGCACAGTGCTAACCCACCCTGAAAGTGTACCCTTGTGTGCCTATTTAGCCTTTGTTAAACAAAATTCTTCTCATGTAGCTCAATTTAACTGTGTACTGTAATCATATTTCTTGGGGGAATAATGCTTCAGCTTAAAAACAACTGAAATAAATTAAGAACTTGAGGGGAAAATATTCTCACTGGTGACTCAAACAAAGGATGTTCTGAGTTTATGGTGTCTCTGAGGACACAGTGTCCCTAGCCACACAGAAACCTGAACATTTTGGGGACCTGCAGCTGCTGTGGATGATGTTTTCTTTAGAAGGACTTGGACTTGAAGAGTGCATCTCAGATCAGGAGATGCTGGGCGCTTTGTAATTGTTCACTGCTGTTATTTTACTGCCACTTTACCCTTCCCAATAGAGGGTGACACTAAAACAACCCTTAGGAATGATTTTTTTCTTTTTTTTTTTTTTAGACGCAAGCTAAAGATACCACAACACTTACCTGAAACCCTGCATCATATCACTGTCCCACCCAGGCTTCCTTTTTCGCTAGGAGCAAAATGCTTGGGCTCAAATGGACTGCCCAAATTCCACTTGATTTCAGGGGATAATAATGTGCCTAAATATCTGTGGCAAGAGTTGTTTAGCTCCCTTAAGCCCTAATTTCATATATCCAAAATGGGGATAATCCATAGGTGTGTAGTAGATTAGACATACTGATGTGAGTGACTCAGTGTGAAATTTGTCTCATTTAACTTCGGCCATTTAAATGGTAGATAATTGCCTATGCCTGTTGTACAGCTGAGTCCTAATAGACAGTAAAGGAAGCATATGCACCCTCTGAAGGTCCACTTGTCTTGTCGCAACAATTGTTTTATGAAGGAATGAATGGCTCTTTGGCAAAGTCTTTCTTTCATTTACACTGTAGGCATCTAGATTAACTCTAAAAGAAGCTGCCTGATGTTTTAGTTGGCTAAAACAGAAATCCTTCTATTAGACATAGTTACGGGGGCCAGAGAAAACCTTTAGATATGATAATCAGTAGCAAAGGGAAGATATTAAATTATCAATGATGGAGTCTAAGTACAAATTAATTACATTTTGTAAAGCCAGAGGTAAATTCTATGATTTGATGTCCTTGTTTGTATTAACAGCCCTGAGAATGAATTTGTTTGTCCCATACAGTTGCCTTTTTTTCTTCACTTACTTAGGCTGAAATCACCTTTCTCCTCTGCTCATTAAAATTAGGATGAAAAAATGAAGATCACTTTTGTTGTAATGTAGCTTTTCACTGTTTAAAACTTTTGCTGTTGAATTTATTGGTTGCAAATGTAGCTGACAAAGGTTAAACTTTAAGCACATATCCGAGGAAGGGGAGAATGAGGTCACTTTCTAAACAACCCTCAAGTTTTATTTTCCTGATGCACTTTTAATATGTTCATGTTAATGCATAGTTTGAGCAAAAATAAAGTATTCCTGTGCAACACACTATTCCAAGAAGTTTTCCAGGTTTTAACACCCCTATTTCTTGTGCAAAAACGTGCAGCTTCAGCTGTCATTGGCATTCATTTTGCCCTTTTCTGCAGTAATGTGAACGTTGTCTGTCATTACCAGAACAGACCCTGTGTGCAAAATGCCAGGATGCCACACCTTGTGCATCATAAGCTGCACGCATGTACCTTTGGCATAGGTGAGCTACAGCAGACTCGGTCCTAATCCTAGTCAATAGACATGAAGGGAAGAAATGTGAAGAAAAATTCTGGTTTCTAATCTACCCATCTTCTCATGCTAGGGGCTGTGATAAATTGCTACCACGATTCTGGTAGCTCTGATTCATCCTTCATTGGAGATCTTTGGGAATTTGACCAAGGATCTGGACATACAATTCAACAGATGATAATCACAGAAGAGAGGAGAGCAAGCTAATTGGCATGGTCATCAGACTGGAACCTTGAAAACAGATCGCCAACCTTACCATTCTTTTCCTGCCTCTTTAAATCTTACATGCCCTCTTCAGAGGCTGTTTTACAAGCCCTGCGTAAGCTACCCCCTGTAGATCAAAGAGGCAGAAGAATTACACCCTTCTTCAGGCAGAATGACAAAGGAATTCTGCCTTCAACAAATCTTTCTTGCTCCCACACACAACTAAGTGTGTTGATTTTCTTCACCAGGAGAAAAATTCCCTCCTGTGTAAGCATGCTGCAAGTATATCACAGACTGTCTAGAGGAGATTATGTAAAACGAGTTATATAATACAGCACTTAAAAGTCCTTTCAGTTTAAATTAGTGAAGGTAACCCAACTATGTCTTAGCTAATATTTACCAGGATATGTTTCCTGTTGGGCCCGAATAAACACGGTATTGCTGTCTGTCTTGCATGTGAAATTCCTTGTTGCAGGAGTCAGCAAAGTTGCTGCTGTCCCCAGGCATAATATGTTTCTAGAAGGTGCACTGCACTGCTTGTAATCTTAAACAATGGGGCATTTACTAATAAAACTAATCAGTGAATAAAGATGACACGTCAAGGTTAGCTATGAAAACAAGGAGTCTCCACTTCCCTGTTCCAGTCTTGTATTTCACAGTGATCACTAGAGTATGCAGAAACTTTTAGATTTCTGTTCTCAAATTCCTGATCTTTCCTAACTAATCTATCAGTCCCTCTACGCAGAATATTTGATAAATGCCCAGAAAGTTAGTTCTTAACAGGTGCATTTCTACCTTTTCCTTTCTCTGCATTCCTGCAAGTAGGTAACAACAATCATTACAGTTCCTGATTGCTACATACCAGCTGGAGTTCCTCTGCTCACCCAGAAATGTAACTGAATGGTCCTCTCTTTCATTGCTTTCAATGAATTGCTTTCAATTGTTTTGTTTTGAAAAAATTTGAATGTGGGGGATAATGTCCAGGCGCTTTAATTGTTCTTTGGGTAAGTCCTTGTGCAACGCTGTGTGCGGAGCACATTAATCCAGGGAAATGGCTTTAATCTCAGCCACGTGCAGCACTTGAGGAGATCAGTGAGTGACGGAAGGGGAAGGTGTTTAATGTTTGATGGGGGCCTGACAAGAACAAAGTTCCGTCACCTGCTATTTCACTGCAGTTCTGACATCCGTGGCTTCACACGTATTTCCTCCCTCACAGCAATGGATGTATGAGTGAAGTTGGCAGAACTGAATCATTAGGGGGAGCCAGCATAAATGAAAAGCAGCCCACTGAACCCACAGCTTTTGTTAGAAATACATCTTTGTTAGGGATTCAGATGAAGTTCTAAGAAGCTTAGGTAGAAGAAAGGGGGATACAGAGTTAAAGGATTATTTTTTTCAGTCCTGTTCAGGTCTTTTCAAAACTCAGATCTTCTTTCAGTCCTTTCTGTGTTTTTCTTTTTGTTGAACTTTCTCTGAACAAAGTACGTGAAATATCCAATCCCTAATACCTTATAAAATCCTTTTTTATTAGAAAAGCAAGCAATAACACTTAGTCTCATGGTGTATTATCTGCTGGCTGCTTTACTACTGACACCTTTGGAGAGCATGGCTGATTTGCCCTTCACTAGCTTCCCTGGGTAGAGCAGGAATGGGCCTGTTGTGATGGGACGACAATTGCAGCATCCCGTCTCCCTGTCTTGCTGCTTATATCAAAATTATATCAGAATCAAGGACTGCCAAAGAGAGCTGGCTGCTGTAACTACAGCAAGAACTTAAGCTCGCCTAAAGCAGCCAGTTAGCCCTAGGGGTATGTCTAAAAAGAACCTGATTTACACCATCCTCCATGCCCACTTTATCTTTTTGATGGACACGTTAGCAAAGGGACCAGACCTGCTGGTACTGGCAAGCTGACCCAGGCAGCTTTCTTCTTGGACCTGGCAATGTCATCATGAAGTATTTATTCCCGATAGCAGATCTGAGCACTGAATGCAGTGGCTATGCCTCCAAAGTGTTGACTGAAATGCCAGTTCCATCTGGGAAATACGATCCTTCAATCTGGCTCAGCATGCTAATCTGGGAGTCTTGTCACAGCTCCAGTCCAAGTGACTACATTTTGCCAACCTAAAGTCCAACTGGAATTTCTAGTGGATACACCAAAGGATCTTATCCTCTGCCTTGCCCTCCCCCCTGCTAAGTAACATTACTGTAAGATGCTAAAGAGCTGCCCTTTTCCATTGCAATGATGGCCATTTTTCAGCAGGGGAGGCAAAGTGGTACCTGCCTACCTGTGGGTTGTGCATTAACTTATGGCATCCACTGTGAATATGAAATATCTTTAGAACAGATATCTTTCATCTCGGATTACTGTAAGCACACAGGTATGATCTAGCCAGCTTTATGTGAGTACCTAATGAAG
Organism: Fregata magnificens; assembly: GCA_013389945.1. Taxonomy (NCBI): domain Eukaryota; kingdom Metazoa; phylum Chordata; class Aves; order Suliformes; family Fregatidae; genus Fregata; species Fregata magnificens. The sequence goes on from WAAD01024284.1 coordinate 860,617, forward strand.
AAGTCCTCTTAAGTGCCTAACTTTCCTCTGTAGGTAGATGGGAGGGAGGGTTCATCCTTCTGTCTTTTAAACTGGGTGAACCAGGATTGTTCCAGCCACCCTGACAGTTATATAACAAGGACATGTGCTATCCCCTCCCATGCTTCCCCCATGTCCTGAGTTTTAAGGGAAGGAAACATGTATGCTCTGACTTATATGGGATGCATGGACTCTGCAGGAGCTGTTGGTTACTTAAGGGACTAAGTCACTTCAGGAAGACTGCTGTAATACCTTGCCAGCCTATAGCAGGGGATTTCCGAACCTCTGTCTGAAAACTGGATCTTCCTTCTCATTATGCTTTGTGTATGTTTTGTAGAGTTTGCTACCTGATGTGCTTGCCGCTGAGCCGCCCTAGTGTTACTTGAGTGCACCTTGCAGTCACAATTCCAATAAGGTTTCAGTGATAACAAAAAGTAGCTAATTGCATCCAGGAATGTTGCTCGCACTGTGCCATGTATACGTGGTTTGAAAAGATAGGCTGCAGTTTCCCCTCACAAAGCTGACTTGAAGAAATAATTCATTCATGAGAACACGGGCAAATGAATAAATGAAAGAACAGGCACTGCAGCAACGGAGACTCAAGCAAATCATGTTTTCTGAAAGTTCAGGAGTGTTTGGGGTCCTCAAAGGTTAAAATACTTATTTCAGGTATATAAATAAAGGATTTACAGCAATAAAGCCATTACTGTCATTGTTAGCAATTAATAATTTTGTAATTAATGCTGCACACAAAATTAATCCATGACTGCATTTACTGGGGGAGAGAGTCTAAAGACCTCAGCTGAGTGAAGAGCAAATGACATGTCTCATATAAGCAAACACCATTAAAGTTTTCGTAAATTTACAGAAGTAGCATTTCTTCCTGCCCCATGTGCCATGGAGGCAAGAGGCCAGCCCCGGCCCACAATCACTCCCTTTCTGCCACTTACTAGAAACATGGCACTTGTAAAATAGCTCTGTCTAGATAAAAACATTTGCTATCACTCTCCAGCAATGATCACTTCATAGGCACTAAAGAAAACATCATTATTTGATTAATTCCACAGCTAGATTGTATCTCCCATAGCACCTGCTACTGTGACAGAGAATTCCCATGCAGCAGGTGATCCACTTCACCTTCAAGGTGTGTCATGAGATATGCAGTCATGCTGGGTATCTTGCCTCTGGAGAACAGAGAACTGGGAGCTAAGCTGTCTTTACTATACAGCAGGATTTCCCAACAGAACTATTTCTGTTTTCCGACAATTAGGTTTCCACTGAAAATATTAAATTTTTGATAAGAAGTGGCGCTCTGGGAGAAATTATTTCTCAAGCAAATTATACCTTTGGGGATTTTTTCTTTGGTCAAAAAAAAAAAGAATTCTCATTGCAGTGGACTTGTGCATGATGTGTTGTTGTGGTTGCAAGAGAAAAAAATTAGGGACTTAACTCACCAACAGTGTTATGCTAATTTTGTATTCTACTTTAAGAGAATTACTTTTGACTTACTGAGAATTCTTGAAAATAAACATTTTGCTTTTTCTTGAAACTTTCTAAAGAAGGAAGGCAGGTTTTGTTTAGTCACTTTTCCTCTCCGTTGCTAGAAAAAGGCACTGCACTCTAAATGTGTGAGAAAGGCAGACTGTAATAAGTTCTCACCTGTGTGACAGCAGAAGCTCTCTATAACCAAAGAACTATATTGCAGTAAAATGTGGGCTGGGGAGGCAATAGTGCATAAACACCAACCATAAAAGTCACAGGGAAAATGGACAGAGTCATGTGAGCCAATTCATGTTCTCTCATTTTGTTGTTCTTTGCTGAAGTATTTAAGGGGTTGAATCATTAACTCACAATTTGTTTCTACACATTGGCAATGTCAAGTCTCAGTCACCAGCATGGTGCAGCAAAAGGGCTTTCTGCAGGAGCCCGGAAGGCTGAGAGGCAGCTGACTTGAGCATCAGCGACACAGCTAGAAGACAGCCATCACCCAAGGCAAAACCACCTCCGAATACTGTGGCAGTTCTGACCCTGCTTCGGCATCTAATCTCAAGGTATCTCAGTACTCAGCATTACCTTGTTGTATAAAAGCTTCCGTTCACATACACTCTTTCTTTCCAAAGTGTTGGTAAATTTAAACTAATAGTGGCTTCATACCACCCCGAAAAGGACCCAGCTCTGGGTGTGGGGAAGATCGCTGGCAGAAAACATTTAGCACTGTTGCAACAGCTTTCAATGTGGTTGGAAAAAGGTTCTTGCTTACTCAATGCACAAGAGAAGCATGAAGTTGCGCTCTCTGCACTCTGTGCAGTGCTAAAGGGACAAAAGCAAGAAAGCAAATGTTGCCATGATATAAAGTCTTCTCGCGGTAGTTCACATCACAGGGAATTGCCAATTCCAGCTTCAGAGGAGTGACGCAGTAAAAGAATACTCAGAACAGACTACCGCAGCCTTGCTAGCCTTGCTGTGTGGTCATATAATGCACGCTCAGTCAGCCTTAGAGACAGGATTTGATGTAATATTTGTCAGGTCTGTAATACTCCCTCTATGTGAACCTGAGGAAGATGAGGGAAAGGCAAATGAGCACCTAACCTGGATGATACTGCAGTAGGAAGAGTTCCTTTGAATTCTGCCACAGTTTTTATGATATAGACTGTACATAGCTTGTCGGTGCTCCGACCAGATGTTTGTAAGTCCTGGTATGAATTGCACACTGCAGTAGCGTTGCTCTGCTGCAATCTTTCACCTGCTTATAGTGCCAGGGTAAACAGTCTAGTGGGTGGTTATCCTAGTCAGAAGTTTGGGAATATTTTCATGTAGTGTTAAGAGCACTGTCCTTTTGCAGTCCTTAGCTTCAGCTAGGCTGTAATTTCAGTATCCCAGTCATTTGTGGTTATCAAGGTGACTTTGATTTCCAAACTGGCAAAAAAACACTATGCTGTGCTGGTTTGTTGCCCATAAACCAACCATAGCAGCGTAGATAGGACTATCACATTGGTCTTGATAAGCCAGATTCAAATCCGTGCTTTGCCAGGTTCCCATTGGGAACCCCAGCCCCAAGCGTTTCTCAGAGAGTAGGACTGTGAGAGAAGAGAATGGGAGATGTACCAGATGACATGATAGGTGGTAGCTGCATTCTGCAGCAGTAGCCTGCAGCTTCGCCTGAAACGGTTAAGGATGTGAAGAGGAGAAAGTTGGATTCATTGGTCTGGAAACAGGCAGTGGTTGAGCTGCTGCTGTCCTGACTCTGTGGTCTCAGACTGTTTCCATTGCTTTCTAAGTCACGTTCCCTGTCTGCAAAGGAAATAAGAATAATCCCACTACTTTACATGCAACTATGAGACTATATTAATGTTGATAATGGTTTTTCATGATGTAGAGTGTTATTTTATTACAAAGCAACTTTTGGAGTGCCCCGCCCTGTTAGAGTAGCGTGTTGCTTCAGTAGTAACTGAAATGATCCCTGAACACAGCTGTTACTTATAAAGTATTTTGAAATCTTTCAGGAGCAATGGTGTGCTATAAATACAAATTATTGCTATTTTTTTCCATATAGAAGGCAGTTCTTTCATACTTTATTGCTTTCTTAAGGTGAACAAAGTGAGGAAGGCTTTCTCTCAGGATGAAACTGTGTGTACATGTGTAGCTCTCTCCTTGGATAGTTTATATCACTGAACTGTGTGTAAAGTAGTTTTCTGTCCTTGCATGTCTCAGTTGCCAGAGATTAAAGGCATGCTACATTGCAGCCTAAGTTCTGTACTGCATATTACTTAGCACTTCTCATCCCCCTTCCTTTAATAACTAGTACTCTCATAAATTAATCCCACATACATAGTTTATAGAGGTCTTTTCTACCATTGGTTCTTTTGCTACTTTTCTGTCTGTTCGCTGGTTCTCTGCTAATTGCTTTGACTTGTCATTGTTTTGCAATTGAGTTGTCCTTGTTTCCTGAATTTCTGTACTGAGGATCATAGTTTCTCATAGAGAGGAATATTCACAGACCATTTCCTACATAAGCGTGTGTGAGGTTCCTCTGACTGTGTCCTGTCTGTCATTCAGAAGTTTTCCAGCAGACGTGTTGAAAGGAATACCATTCCAGACTTGCTCTCCATTAATAGGCATTTTGGACTTAATTTTCTTGAACTTGCTTTTTACCTCAGAAGTATAAAGGACCACCCTGATTGCTGTAATCAGGCAGGCTTACAGCTGGTAACATAGGGAATGGGAGCATTTGGGAGGGAGAATGTAGCCTCTTAATTCTTACTGTGCAACTAAAAAGCAAAGAAACCAATGATTAAACCATAGAATTGTTAAAAAAGGAAAGGATCCATTGCATTCCTGAACAGATGCACATTTTCTTGTACCCTTTTGGATAATATAGGCTCTCTCCTATAGGAGGTCCTTTATGTATCTGTCCATCTGATGTGCTGAGCTTATATTGAAGCACATCATCTGCTACCTGTTGATCTTCCATGCTCCTTTTTCAGCTCACTGGGCCTGGAAGTCTGTCATATAGCAGCTGCAAGGTAGATTGGCACTTGCTGGCTGATGCTGCGTGTTTAATGAGTTGAGGTTCAACAATAAGAGTATCAGACACAAGTAGTTTGGAAGATTTCTTTTCATTGCGTAGCACTCCGATCACAAGTGCTGGCAGTGCTGCAGACTTTGATTGACAGATTTTGTCCTACTTCTGGTTCCTGAAGCCTGATTTCTGTGATGTTCAACCAAGCTGTCTAGATACATCTTGTCCCGTTACAGTCTCATCTCAATAGTTTCCTACCCTCAGCTCTTCTTGGCTGCTGCATTGTGTCATGGGTAACAGCCGTCATTCCAGGGCCTTTGTAGGGATGTATAGCATAGCCTGCAGCCCCTGCCATGGCTTTTAAAGTCAGTGTGCAGTCCCAAGAAATGGGTTGTGAAAAAGCCTGACTTCAGAGATTTCCAGCTGAAGTCAGAGGTATTAAAGGTATTTGGTGCTCTTTCATACAAGGTCTGATGAAGCAAATTTTGTCCGTCTGAATTAGAGTCCACTTGTGCCTAGTAGATTGGTTAAAATGTTCCTGTGATTTATTACAATTGAATGCCATGAAAGCTAAACAAATTTCAGGAGCAAATCTTGAGCATCAAATCTCAGTAGGCAGCTATTTGCCTAATGTCCTACTTTTTTTTCACATCTCCTGCAGGAAGCAAATAGCTTTGAGTTACACGAGTACCTGATTATTCCCTGAAATACTAAAACTCAAAATTGCCCCTTTTAAGGAAAATTTCTGCTTTCAGGGGCATGCATGGTGCCCTTTGACGGTATTGAGGAACACCAGCTGCAAACCTAAAGACAGGGACAGAGTCTGCTCTCCCTGGGGTATGCAGTATTTCACCAGCAGAGCTTTTTCTATTCCAATCCTTCAGTTACTTTTGTGTTCCTAATTATTTCTATAAGTGTAATTGACTTGCAAGACATTCTTGGCTTTCAGTATGCATTGAATGAATTATTGACCCATCACATGGGTCACTGATGTGAAGAGACATATGAACAAACTGGGTGCAAAATAGCTACTTTGCATTCTTAATAGCAAGCGTAAGCCGTTAATAACTTTGCTGCTTGATGCACTCAGAGCCTGCACAATTTTAGTTTGACATGCATATGGCTGAGTTCATCCTCAATGTAATTTGAAATTCATTGGGCATGGACTTCATCTCCTTATGCTACTTTAAAATCCCTCCTGTGTTGAGATGTGATATGCTAATTCCAGAGTTTATGGCTGACTTGAGATGTTACATTTGAAAAATCAAATCCAATTAAATCAACTTATTACCAAGGTCAGAGACCAGTATTCAGCACATTCTATTCCTTGCTATTTTGCAGCAGAGAGTAAACTTAGTGAGCATATTGTGTCTCAACGCATAAACTACTCTGCCCTAAAAAGGCGGCTTCTGGCTGCAGTCAAGTTATAAAGCATTCCTTGGCGCATCCAACTATCCGAGCTCAGTTCCTGGCTTTTCACATTTTTTATGTACTGTGGGACAAGTGTTCTCCCCTTTGTGTCTGTTTCCCCATCTACTCATAAGATCGAAGTGAAACGGGTGTTGTGTGGATAAAGTCAATGATTGCAGAAAGCTTTGAGACCTCTTGAATGTGTTGCTGTGGACTGGCAACACAGCATCAGCTTGCTGTAGTCAGAATTTTAATGGAGCTCAGATTTTAGGACAATATAAACCAGAGATGTCCAGTTGCTATCTTGGCAGAAACTTGTTTATTATCTAAGAAGAAGAAAAGCTTCTGCATGCATAATATCTTAATATTCTCAGCAAGGAGTGAAACAGAGGGGAATATACTATGTTTTTTTGAGATGGACAAATATTAAGCCAATTTGCAGATACTTTTGCAAATGAAAGTCTTAAGTTTAGATTTATTATGAGTTCCCACACTGTGCAAGTCTTTGTATTTAAATTACACTATCACCAAGTGCCCAGTGGCTCTTTCTGCCGCTTATTGTTCAGCATCTAATGCATTTGCTGCAGGAGGTCCTTAAGTTCCAGACAACACCAGACAGAAAAGTGCGAGGAATGTTGAATTCTTAGATGGCCTTTGCAAATAGCCTACTGTCGCATTTCCAGTGGAAAACATAGTTTAACGTGCACAGGCATCTTACATCTTTCCTATTCATTTAGGAGCTTAGGCCTTGCTGGAATTTTCTACGACGTCAATTCATTCCACCAGCCTGAGGGAACTTATTAAGTGCCCACGTTAGTAGCTCAGGTGTCTCAGAGTTCCTCTCAGTCGTTAGAAACTGGCATCTCAAGGTGAATTGCTTCCATCCGATTACTTCTCTCAAACTTACCTGTGTCTCCAGCTACACAAGCAGCTCTAGGTACCAAGATTATTATGAGTTAAGTTTCTGCTTCTGTTCAGTGCCTGATTTGAACCTGGGACTAAATTATTTCCAAAAGCGAGGATCTTACTTCAGTTATTAGCAAGCTTTTTTAAATCTTGCTTTTTAGTTGCTCTAGTTCATGCAGAATTCAATTATGTAGCAGACCTTGGGATGTGATTTGAGATTTAGAGTCCTAGTAAAGTGGTGTAAACCCAGTGAAGGATTTACTCTCACCTCACTTTACCCCTCAAAATGTTAGAAAAGCCCAGGCAGCTAGTTTACACTAGAGTTAGAGTGTATATGAGGACTGGAGGAGATGTTCTTCATGGCATCTCATCTCACCTGCCCACCACCAGGTTGTGTGAGCAACCTGGGTGACAAGAATAGACATAACCTCAAAATTTTAGATGAATAAAGGAAGTGAGATTAACTTCCTTGTTTTCTCTCTTGATATTACATACAGGATGGCCATTCAGATTGCAGTACCTGTATCCTATGATGCAAGTGTCACTTGTATAACTGCTTGTTTTTCTCTTTGCTGTTTGTTACCTGTTCCATGGTTACTTTGTGCACATTTCTCCCTACAGCACAGAAGGTAGTTGGGAGAGTTTATTAAAGTATGAGCCAACTTAAATTACTTTGCATTTATCATGGGATACTGCAGAGAAAGCACATTCACATGTCAAAACCCTGGGTTGTGAAACAAATAAAACCATCTTACTTCTGTGAGCACTCAGTATGGAGCGTGCAAACTCATCAGCCACCCACAGCCTAAATGTGGTCCAAGTTACCTGTTCTGTAGAAAAGACTTGTGAAGATATTCAGGGTGGACTAACAAAAAACTCTGAATCTTAACTAAAAAGCTCCTTCTCCAATATGCAGGCTGAACTACAGTCCTGTTTCGCAGAGAAGAAATAGAGCCTCAGGCTATAAAGTGCTAGTACATCTTTTGGTGGATTGTGCTGCTGAGGGAATAGACAACTGGCACTTCCGTAGCAACTTGGCTTGTAAGGTAAATCTACATTCCTGTGTGAAACTCCCCTCATTCCCACTGTAGTCCAGAGACTTAAGGATGCACCCTAGTTATCGAGTGTTAAGGTGAACTGCTGATTACAGTTGATAGCCAAGAGTAGCTTTCAGGTGCAGGATGCTCTGAACTCCATGGCTGGAAAGTGCTTTCACGATGACCACCCCCTGCTTCAAGAACCACCCTGTTACCCAAGAATATCACAGCTTACCAGCTATAGGGGTGGGTCCACAGAACTTCTGCCAAGAAATGTGAATTCCCAGAGCTGCTCTCTGTTACATTTCTCCTGAAACAGTCAAGGACAAACAACTGATCTGGAGGGAGCTGGAAACCAGCAAGAAACTCAGTGAAAGGAAATGAGGCATGAGAGCCTCTTTCCACCGCCTGTCTCACCACCTCCCAGCCCCCCGTCTCCTTCACACCCAAATACAAATCCACGATTAAGACTTAGTGCCCTTTGCCCTCCTCCTTCCCCACTCCACACATTGCTCCCACTAAATAGGGCTGTGTTTCCAAGTCCTCATGTACCCGCGCCAGCTGCTTGCCGTCTGCTTTTCAACCTGAGAGCCTAGCCCAAGAGTCCAATGTCCTCTGCTCATCCATCTCAAGCATACACCTCCTCACCCATGTGCTTTGTGTCACCTTGTTCAGCTCCCGGGTCCTCAGTCGGGAGCGCAGCAAAGCAGGGTCAGCATCCAGCAGCCCGAACTCTGCTGGTATGTACAACAGCAAATTATGTCTAATCAGATGTATCGGCATGTGCCGAGGCTCTTATGCAAAGGCACCTATGAGACTGTGCATAGAAGGAGAGTGTGCTTGCTGCTGCTGACACTGCCCAGCACGAGCCGACTATTTTGAAGTTTGTAATGCCCATACCACTGCTCAGAAGCCTCTGGCGTGATTAGGTGTTAGCTGAAAGGATCAGTCCCTGAGCATTGCTGTATCTGCATTAAAACTGAGCTGGTCAGTCACTGTAGTATGTATGTGTAACACTTGTTAACGGTTAGAAGCTGATGACCAAAACTCTTTTACGCTACACCTTATTGGGCTTTTTTAATAGAATTTAAGAAAACAGTGGCAGTTATTAGATGAGCATTTGTGGAAAAAGGCTGTGGTATAGGAAATAGAGGCAATCAGTGCAGAAGGGGCACCTGTTACTTCCTGATCATTCAAACCATTACTTTGTTATTTTCGTTATTTGATTCTATAATGGAGATTTTCCCCCTCTTGTGCAGTGAAGTTGCATCATGCAGAAAATGGGTCTGTTTAAGTAAGAACTCTCATGGTGTCTTTCATCAAATGTTCTCAGAGAACATTACTAATAATTCATTAAAGGGGCACTGTCAGCTGGAACACTTTTAATTACCATTTTCTGAGAAGTCAACCCTTAAGTGGTATGCCCTGATTTTTAAATTTATTACTAACACATATGCAGATTTTTCTTTTTCCCTGCTGATGTTTATATGGGTTGAGAAAAGTAATTGACTGTGAGATTAAGGAAGTGAACCATGCACTACATGTTGTCATGCCCACAATGGAAGATAATTTCAGGGTGGTTACTTTTTTTAACAGTAGTTTTGAGAAACTCGTTACTGTAGCCTCTGAGCATCTCAGTGCATCTGAATGTAGAGAACTTCTGCTATGTGCACGTTACTGCTGTGAAACTGAAACACGTTGAACTTAAGGTATAGCTGTGAAAATTGTTAGCTGCTACTTGCTAACTGTGTGGGTATACACGCTCAGCCTTTAAGTACCTATGAGGTGAAGACAGGCTGGCTGGTCTAACTCACACAGGGTTAAAACAAAAGTACTGGCAGTTACCACACAACAGCTAATATGCTGTAAACTTGTATTAGCTTATCCCACCCTAGTTTGTTTGCGTAGCCATACTTTAAGGCCCTTCCAGCCCCATGTCACTGTCAGAAATACCACTCAGCATTCCCAAAGAAGAGTAATGCCTGAACTGCCATCTTCTGCCTTCTGTATCTGAGATGACTACAGCAGATGCAGAGATTTTCTTTGACAATATTTTCTTAAGCCTCAGTAGCCTGTTTTATGGGAGCAGAAACTGAAGCAGAGAACTACCAAGAGGGTTGCCCAAGGAAAGGTAAGCCAGTGAGTAAGCAGACTAGAATCCAAACATCCTGTTCCACAAAAAAGGACTCTCTGGTTCCCTTGCTGTAGTCATTCGGTGACAATTTTGTGCAAGGAAACAGAAGGGACTGTCTATCTGGAAATATCGTGGATTTTCTCAGTCAGCTATCAAGAAAACAGTATGGCACTGAGCCTCTTACCTTGTGTCTTAAGGAGTAAAGGTGACTGCAGAAGGGAGGTGGGAGAAAAAGCTGCCCGGCTTTGTGTCCCCTAGACCATGCAATTTCCACAGTACTTTGGTCCAACAGCTTCTGTATCAAAGGAAGAGAGCCCAAGGCCCTCTTTGGCTTTTATGTGTGGCTGTGTCAGCTCAGACTGGTTGCCAGCTCATCTATATGCAATGGCTCATTAACATTGTGGCTCGGTTTATATATTGTATGTGAAAGGCAGAGGAATGGCTGCTGGATGGATAAAAAACCCAGAATTGTTGAGCTGCCAAAGTTAGGGAAAGTAGCACAGTATTACCTGAAGAAGCTGATGTTACTCTTACCGTCACCGACATCTGAGTCTCTTGTCCCATCCCGCCAGTACAAGCACAACAGAAGTGTCTTGACTACTTGTGAGGATCAGGCCTTTTCTTTGCATGGGCAGTGTGGTTTTGGAAAGAACCAGATGCCTCTTGATACCTCCCATATTGTGCAGAACCCTTTGCAGTTTGATTTATTTGCTCTGTGCTATATTAGATGCGTGTGCCCTTGCCAAAATTCCTGCTTAGACTTTTCTTACTAGATTTGAGCTGAAACTCAGAGTCCGTCTGAACTCTTTGTGGAGGACTGACTGCAGGAGTTAACTCATTGCTGTAAAGTTGCTGTTACTCTCTCTGCATTGCTGTCATCTTGGAGCTTAAAGAAATGTGCATCTTTTGTATTTCTCAATCCTTTGGTAGAGTGCCTTTGCATCCTGTTGATATGGGATCGAATGACGTAAGCCTGGAATCATCCCACTTACCTATAGGCACACAAAAATTAGGTGTCTGATAAAGCTAATTCTTCTGGTTCCCTCTGGTGTTCAGAAGACATTTCTTCTTGCTCTAAGACAGGCATCAAAGGATGCATTGCCTTGTAGAGGTGCCCATCCTTCTCCATCGGTAGAGAAAGGACTTAGATGGCTGGAGCAGTTTATATCCCTATCTTTTGGAGGCCTACTGTAAATAAATGAGTTCTACCCTCAACATTAAAATCCCCAGACTGGAAGCTGATCTTCCCTTGGTTACACAGCAATAAGAACCCAGTGCTTCTAGCCACCTACCAGGGCCAGGTGGAGGACATCCTGCAAGCAGGATCCTCTGAGTCTTAGAGGAGGTTGGGAACAGGATTTGTGTGTTAAAAAAAGTTATTTAACACTTGGGCAGAGCCAGATTTGTTCACACAATTGAAACCAACAGGAGCTTTGTGACTTAGTGATGCAAACGTTTGCCCGAGTGTTCTGAAGACAAAAAGCACTGATATAAGGAATTAAGCTCTGTTATTAGCCATTCCCTTGTTTTAATAGCTCCATCATTAATAATAAATTTGTTAATACTCAAGCAGCACTTTTCATCTCCAAAGCATGCTAATCCATCTGTTACACCTCTTAACATTCCTGTGAGGCAGGTATGCTGTTAGTGATACCGACACATATAGGCTTTTATAGCACCAGGAACTGACGATGGAATTGCTCCAGATACTTTTACCAGGAGTTAACTGATGTGGTATACTCTGAAATAATCTGGTTATTTTTATACTATGCCTAGTACGTGCAGGAAGCCTGTCCTTTTCACCTGTTGGCAGTTCATGATGGCACAAATTAATTTTCTTGCATCACACAATATACTGCAGATTGTTTAACATAATTTTTCAAAGAAGCAAGCTAGTTCTCCTGCAATGCAACTCAATGGGATTTTTTCCCACTAGCTTCAAAGAGCATAGTTGAGCCCTTAATGGGATTTGCTTCTGTTAAATATTATCCTCAAAACTGAGGAATTAAAAGCAAATGGGCTTTCTTCCTTTTTCCTCTAAGACATGTCAAAGGAATATTATAAAAAAGAATAGCTTTCCACAGCTTTCAGAAACTCCCCAAGAGAATTTCAATTGCAGGTTTTTAGGAAAGAGTGTAATTAACAACTTTATTCAGTCTGAAGCCAGAAAATTCTTTCTATATTTGACATGAAAAAAACAGAGCAGGAGGAGGGGAGTAAATGACCTAGATTTTCACAAGTGACAAATGACTCCTAGGTGCTCTGTCTGAGACCCCTTAAATGGCAGAGATTCCCACAAAGTACACTGCAAAATGACTTCTCTTTATTGTCTCTCATGTTGGACATTCAAAATCACCCAAGACACTCTTGGAAATCTAGGCTATTGTGTTTGTTAAACTAATTATTTTATTCACCTGGGGAAACATTTCCAAAAATGCATCCATAACCAAGCAATTAAATCCCATTTTCAGAAGTGACCTCGGTATGCCAGCCCCTCTCCTAATTCACAACCACCTCCCCTTTTCTGAGCTTACTTCCTTGTTTTCCTGGAAATGTATTCTTTGAGAGCATCTCCCATAAAGAAGAAATGGGGAAAACAAGGTGTGACTGACCTTACATTTTCAGAATGTCCCTTGCTATATTTGCATTTTTTTCTTGTTTTTCAGTGTTCTGTTTTCCACAATATAGTCAACATTTTCCATAAAAAGCAAGTCCTCTATGAAAACCCTGTTTGCCTAATAGCAGTTTTTCTATATAAATGTTGATAATCTCCGTTTTGTCAAAGGAAAAAAGATTTAATGCCTTTATCTTTTGGAATGTTTATTTATAGAAGAGGAGGTCTCCCTAAGATGTAATCAAAGATACATATTTTAAGTATAGTAGACAAGTCAGTACTGCAGGCAGTTGTTTATTCATTAACCTCAGTGTAGCGAGGCTGGCAGCCTCCCAGTACTTATTTATTTTGTGCTTACCCGGGGGGGAGGGGTATATTTGAAATCCACTGCAATTTTATTCTGAGTCCCAGGAGAGATGATTCTGTCCTTTCAGTAAAATGCTGAGCACATTCTAGATAGTAGTGTAGCAATGAGTATAGCAGTAACAGGAGACTGAATATTCAGTCTGATGTACGTACAGTTGTGATTCATTCCCAAAGCTTTCCTTTTTGTGAACGAGCACCATCACAGCTGAGAGAAATATGAGAACTGGGTTTTTGCTCCTCTTAGCAGGGGGTGTCACCGACACCCTTCCTCAAATAAATAGCCATGTGTGCCAGCATGCAGATGAGCTTGAAGAAAGTGTAAATCTCTAGGACAGCAAGTGTCTGAAATGGAAGAACAGTGTAACAGATGAAGCTGATTACACCCCTCATCCCTTCCAGCACCTTCAAGCATTGCTACTAATGAAAGTAAAAGGTTCCAAATCACTTCAGCCTTCCTTATTCTTAGACGGCAGGTAGTTGAAGCCCTTGGCCTCCTCTGCTAACTGTAATGACAAAATTTAAATGCATAGGCTATTTAAATTCAAGAACAAAGCTGGCTGTAGTACTGGCTTGGCAATGCATGTGGAAATCCAGAAAGGCAGAGACCTATGTTATTTAACTCCTTGAAGTCATAGTCAGTAGTTGAACAGCAACAGAGGCCTCGTTTGCAGCAAAGTATTATCTGCCCTCTTCTTTACAGAGCAGTGCAGGAGGGCTTGAGAGAGGGGAAAACAGCACTCGTGACTTCATAGCATGAGAAACTTGGTTGCCCACTGATGAGTTGTTTTGGGTCTTTTAGGCACGTTCACACACTTAATTTTTCTGTGACTTTTCAGAAAGCACAGAGAATTGGTGACAAGAATTTAGCACTGTCTTTAAGTTGTTATGCTAGAACAGTATAGCTGCAATAAAGATTTCCTGGAAGAGTGTGGCCTAGCATCCCCCCCAGTCCCCTGGCAAGCCCACAAGGTAGAACGCCTCTGACAGTGCCACATGGGGAAAGTGGGTTTTATGCAACTCTGCTCATGGAGGAAATTATGCCACCTTCTCACTGGAAGGAGTAAAGCTCATTACTTGTATTTACTTGTAATTCAGCTGCTTGGCAGAGAAGTTTAGTGCCAAAGAAGTCCTTACTTCCCCTGAAAATGTAGGGCATGGGTGGACTGCAACAAAGGCACTTCTTTCCTTCCTGGTTGTAGTAAGCTGGGTGTTTAGCACAAGGCTGTTTAGCTGCTGGAGAGCGAGCCTGACAGCATAGTATAGGACACGGAGCAGGGTAGCTGGATCACTGAGCTAACAGCACCTCTGACTAGTCCTTAGCTGGGTAGAGGGTGTGTAATCACCCGTGCAGAATACATAGTGAGGGATGTTAAGTCATGTCACTTCCCTTTTTCTAGTCACTGAATCCTCCTTTTAAAAAGTTAAGCTAAGGATACAGAGGAAAAGATAAGACTTGTATTGATAGAAAGCACTATATTCTTATATTGGCAGCTGTGTCACCTTGTCCCTTCTCTTCGGCACTCCTAAGCAAAGCAATTGCAATGAAAATATGAGTGTGTGATGCTACAAACCTAGTGATTGCTCTGAACAATGACATTGGCATCTGACTCGGGTGTCTGAAATCTTTTTTTCTACTTGAAGCTAGGAAAATAGAAGTTTAGAACACTGTACGTAGGAAAGTGTTTGAAGTCATTGAACAACCTGTGTCACCAGTTAACATCTGTTGAAGTTTTGTTTCTAGATTTTCATTTAGGTTTGTCTAGTAGCATCAGGCTTCTGCATTAGACATTAGAGCTCTCATCCCTCTGTTACATATGATGGTATTAAAAGTGGTAACTAGCTGCAACTCTGTGACAATGTTTATTAATTTGGTAGATGAATGAGCACAAATGTCTCAGGTACACACTGTGCTCTAACAAGGTTTTTTTGAGCTGCAATTGATCAAATGGTATGAAGCCTTAAAATGGAATCACACTTCGCTTCATCCTCTGCGTGTTTCC
Source organism: Fregata magnificens (assembly GCA_013389945.1). Classification (NCBI taxonomy): domain Eukaryota; kingdom Metazoa; phylum Chordata; class Aves; order Suliformes; family Fregatidae; genus Fregata; species Fregata magnificens. Next base: position 875,621 of record WAAD01024284.1, read on the forward strand.
TCTTTCATTGTTTTCCAAATAAACATGCTTCTGTAAGCTCTAAAAAGGTATTTGTGGAAGTTTAAGTTGTTCTCAAGGGCATGAGATGTTTCTAAAATGCCGGTCTCAAGGGGTTGTCTTGATATCAACCTTTGAGAGCCCCTGAGGCTATCAGGTCCAGGTTTGCTGTGAGCACAGATGTGTCTAGCCAAGGGCTTTTGCTGGAGCATGTGATATCCTGCTTGCTTGAGCAAACCTGATCGCTTCATACGGAGCGGGGTAGCACACACTGCACAGCCAGGCATACCTGCATGGGGACTGTCTCCTGTCTGTCAGAAAGCAGCTATGTGAACAGGAATAAGCAGATTAGGGTATATTCTACTTACTTGCAGTTGCCTTTCTCGGGCTGTGTTAAATATCGTCAGCAAAGTTCAGTTTCTGGAGAATAGAATATGAACTTCAGTTCTGAAGAACAGACAACAGCGTTCTGGAGAACAGAATATGAACTTTAGGTAAGTCTGTTGTCTGTGCCTCAGTGTCTCCACCCTTTGTGCTTTGCAGATGAAGAAAGGAAGAGTTCTATATAGATACAACACTGCATTATTCTTTGCACAACAGTGACCATCCCTTGTACTGCCATTCTTTAAGGTACCTTGACAATCCAATGAGTTGATCTTGCTGCTCCTCAAAAACTCCCAAATATTACCATGCCTCTGGTGTCATCTGAGGCAGGACCTTCTGGATGGTGGTCATGTCCCCCTTGGGATGTATCTCTAAGGTTACTTGTTGGGTCAACTGACAATTGACCATTTTAGCCTTCTCTTTCTTCCAGCTTTAGGAATTCATTCCACTTGTTGTCTGTTTACCTGACAGCCCTCATCTGCATTTTATAGACTGTTAGACTCAGGTTTTGTTTGTTCGATTATTATTACTGTTTTTATTTTGGACAATGTCCCAGTTGCCTAGCAATGTCAGTAGGTGCTTTGAAAAGAAATAGTGAAGCATAAGCTTCCTGCAAGGTAGAACATTATATTCTGCTTCACATTGAGTCTTTTTATCTGCAAGTCTCCATGGACTCTATCAGCATTAATAAATGAAATTCACCCTCTCTTTCAGAATGCAGGGGAGGGAGAGAAAGATACAGGAAGCAGTCATCACCCTATTTTTCACAGATGATAACCAAGGCAGAGAAAGGCAAAGCAAGGTAGAAAGCCTGGTTTGATATCCTGACCCACTGAAGTCAGGCATTGATCTCTCATGGGAGTCATGAAGAAAGCTGAGAGCACATCGCTTGAAAGAATTAGAGCTTTGTTGAATTCCCTTTGCAGCTAATGGGCTGGATGGAGCCCACAGTGTTAGGCAGAGTAAGGAAGTGAGCAAGTTCTGTGGAGTGATTGTTTATTTAGTTATTTCCCAAGAGTAGGAATATGGTCCCAGAGGCAACACAGACATAGGACAGGGTAGTGAAGAAATCAGCACATGCTCTTTACATGTATTGTGCTCTTTGTTCTATTCTTTCACTGGGAAAAGGGTTATCACTGATTGTTGTCTGAGTTTAGTTCACAGTCCCGTGGAGCCTGGCCTTGTGAAATTTAGGCAATGTCTCTATAGGGAGAGCTGGATCCAGGAGCCAAGCTTGTACTTCTGAGCAGCTGCAAGCATGACTGAAGAGTATGTATGCCACGTAGGCAGTGCTAATGGGAACTATCGCCCCTGTAGTTCCTGCCCTCCCTCTGGCAGATCCACAGCTGACCCTTTACCACTAGTAGTAATAGAGCTGGGTGGTAACTTTGTCCTCATTTCTAAGGGCAGCAGAGTGGGCTGACAGTCTCACGTTGTACCCATAAAAGTTGCCACTGATTTTGTGTGTGGTTGCTGTTATGAAAGGAAAAAAATATGAAGCATCCTGTTTTTTCCTCCCTCAGAAAATAACTGCAGGTACTTTGGCTACATGCTCTCTTTACAGAAGTACATTTACTAGACAATCATGCAAAAACCCTGGGCCTTGCTTTTGAAGGTCAGGACATTAGAAATAGCCATGTAAAGAATGACTGTTTTACAGATGAGTGAACCCATCAAAACGAGTCACTCGGGAGGGCAATAAGAACAGGCTTGATAGCAGCGAGCTGTTACCACATTTGGTAATAGAAAGCAGCCTGAAGTATCAGCTATAGCCTGCTAGTTTTGCATGAGCAGTGAAAATGGTCAGTGGTGTGTCTTCATGTACGTAAGGCTTAATGTGCAGGCTGGAAAAAACATGGTCTCTGAGGGGCAGTGATATAGTGGGCACAGCTCTGGCTGGACTGTTCCTAGTTACGTTTTGGACAAGTTGCTCTGGGTGATACACAGCTTCCTTCAAGAGGCCTGGAATAGGAAGCAGGAATTTAGCCAACTCTGAATAAGGCTGGCTCCTTATCTCTCTTGACATGATAATGCCATAACAGATTCAATGACCAGGTTACGTAGCTGAAGACAGTCCTCTGTCCTTCCTCTCACAGTGTGTCCATATACTGAAGTCTCTTTGTCCTGAAGTTTCCCCTTTACAATGTGTTTTTGTCATGTCTAGTTCCACAGAGCCATGAGGTGCTTTCTGAAGAGGAGCTTGATTTATGCCCAGGCAGACACCTTCATCTCTTGTAGCAAGATTTTCTGTACGTCTCCATCACCCACGCTGAGATGAACCTCAGCATTGCATGGCCTTTTCTGCAAATGGTAGATGTGCCAAAACATGCTTGTCCTGCCCAGTTACTCATAAGTACTTTCTAAAACTGTAAACTCATATGTAGTCCTCATATCTGGGTAAAGTACTTAAAGTTGGCATGTATCATTCCCATGAAAAAGCTATGGGGAAAGACCTTATTGCAGCAAAGCTTCTGCTTCATGCTTAATCTTTTGTACTTTCTTGCAACTAGGATGCGTGGTTAAATAATGCTTCAGAGAGATGTGTGGCTTTGCCCCTGAGAATAGTCAGGAGAGTAAAAAACCAATGTGGCTGCCCACCACCCTCTACTGGCCTGTGCAGGGACTGCTAGAGGTGATGCTGGCTCTGCATGTGATGGGGAAATCTCTTAAAAAGATGAAAGAAAGGTGGGGAGGGGGGCGGGGGGAAGGTGAAGCTTTCGGCAGAAAGCACTTCTGTTAGCATTTTCACGCCATACCTGCCTGCGTACCACAAAGCTCCATCTTTCTTTTTAAATTAGGGCCAGTGTCATCAATAAAAAAAGTCAACCTTTTCTTATATGCCAAAATCATTTTACACAGCAAACAGGTGAAATCAGAGAGGCTGAACTTTTTGTCTGGCTGTGGTTGTTTTGCTGATTTTTTGGGGATGGGGTGGACACAGAGGGGAGTGTAGTTCTGAGTTGAAACAAGGGTGATAGTAGCACTACATGTCTGTTGGCTTTAGCAGTTTTATCTCAGATTTAACACAGTTCAGAGGAGAACGACATCTGGTCTAGGTACATGAGGGAATTTTCTTGGCATTGGCTCAGAGTGCTGAATAAGTCCCAGATAAATCACCCAAAGCAATGATCATAGCCTTTCTGGCAATTCAGTTTCAATAACTTTATCGTATGACAAGGTGTATGCAAGCTGTCAGCACAAATGAATCAATTCTCTGTGAATGGGGCAGTACTGAATCTGCAAGTTCCAGTGGTATTGTTAGTGTGGAAACACCACAGCCCAAGGCACTTTAAGTGCTGAGATGACATAACCCAGTCATCTTGCTAGAAAACGTTATGACATAGAAAAGCCTGGGGAACTGAAAGAAGCCTCACCAGAACAAAGACCATGTCCATATGGCATCATATTTCCTGGGAAAACTTATTTTTACGCTTTTTGACATGTCTACAATTCTGGTGTTATGCCTCATTTGCACTGGTACATTCTGGGAAATCTAGTCGATAATTCCTTATGTCTGCTCTTACCACAGAGAGCAGTGTGACTCAGAGAGTCATCTGAGTTATTTCTATGGTTGTATTGCACACTGAGAAAGTTTTATAATGGCCTGAGATTACACTGATCTCCTTAATCTCAGGCTCAGATATACCAAACAGTGGATGAATTTCATGACTAACGGAAAACTAAAGTAAATTTCATCCATTTGGGTGAAGCATCTTTTCTTGTACAATGTTAGCACTAGACAGATCTGAAATTTTGAGTCAGTGTATCGAGCGGTAAAGGAATAAGCCCCAGGCAAATCCAACCAGAAAGGAAAGCTTCACTGAATGGCTGCAGGGTAAATCCAACAGTTTTGCTGCAACCTTAGTGAGCTGTTTCTGCACAAATTACAGCATGTAAGGGAGCACTCTACCGAGTGTAATAGTGTAATTGAGTTCAGCATACTTCCAGAGAAGTTTGACTGTGAAGATTGCAGAGGACCCAGTTTGTCTCTCAGCAGCGCAGTCTCTTTCTCAGGACTGCCTGAAAGGTCTTCGTCACTGATCTGCATCGTGGTTTCATACAGTTGTAAAGCAAGTCACAGCAAAATTCACCTATTCATTCTTCAGGAGGGTGGGAAACACTTTAAGGAAGGTCTCCAAATGAAGGGTTCCCCAAAAGTAGTTCTGCAGTTTGTGTTCCAGGCACGACAGCCCGCTTACAGACTGTGTGAAGGGACAGGGTCTAGCAGGACTGAATAGTAGGCATCTGCATCGCTCGTTTTTCTGGGGAATTCAGATCCCATAGTCAGTAGCATCATCTGCCTTAGGCATGCTAGTGTGCTGCCTAAGTGTGCCCCATCACACACCAATCCACTATTTGAGGGAAAGGAGTTGTCACAGCGGGCAGCAGCAGTAGGCTGCAGTCTGAGAGAGGTGTGTATTTTTAGAGATGGCTGCAAAGCCTTGCTGTCAACAGAAGCGGTGCACTATGGCATGTTAGTCCCACAGCAAATGTTTCATCCTCTCTGTTTTATGTGACTATGCAGTGATAATGAGCAGTAGGGAAACTGCCCCATCTCCTTGCAGAGTAGAGAATATGGGGGAGGCAGGAACGGAGGGACCCAAGACAAAGAGTTGTAGCACACCTTGTCCTTAGTGCTTTAGCCAGTCACACCGCCTGCAGTTTTATGTTTATGAACCTGTATCAAGGGATTGCTTGATAGGTCTTTAATTTCCTTTGTTTTTACTCTGAACAGGCCTCTCTAGGGACAGTAAGAACATTTTCAGTGTTATTGAATGTCATCTCTGTGCAAACTGAACAGAGGAAAAATATTCTGATAATAACTGTGAAATATATGGGGGGTGGTAGGCTTTCTGGCTGCTGCTTTTTTTTTTCTTTTCCCCTTGGATGAGAGTTTCAAGGTCAGCTGGCTCCATAGATACAAATATGCCAGGAACAAAATGTACAGATGCGTGAGGAGTCAGGGACACAGACATGCTGGCACTGTAAACAGACCTGGATCATGTCCAGTATTGTCAGGCAGCGAGCACACAGGAGTGTTCATAAAAAGGCACTTTATTACAGTCATATCAAGATTTATCTTTTCTCTCCATTACATCATTAAACATGAGTTATTCGCATTTTTGTGGAAAAGCCTAGATTCAGCACAATCTCAAAATTTTACTTGGAGGATGGGGAAAGGTTTTATTCATGTACTACAGAATCCTATAGCAATATCTGAGCGCATAATAGACAGTGTGGTTCCCTGAATAAGTGGTTGGACTAGAAACCAGAAGACTGATTCTTTTCCTGATTCTGCTGCTGATTTATTGTGTAAACATAGAAAAATCTTTTACTTTAGCTGTTGTGAGTTCCCATACACCCTCTCCTTTCCCTCCTAGATATGTTTCCTTTTGTCAGTTATTTGCTTGAACTAAATACCAACCAGTCAAGCAAAAGCTGAACATATCTTCATCTAGCAGTCTTTGGCAGACTTAAAATATTAATGCATTTTATAGTGCACTTATTTTTCGTAACCGTCAGTTATTGCTACCAAGGCAGGGAATTCCTTATAAATATTGAATGCTGCTGCAAGGTCTGGAAAAAAAAATTCTAGAAATGGTTCTCTTAAGCTCCCAAATGACTGAAAAACTGTGAAAATCTTCCTAATGTTAGTAAATTATGTGGAAATCCAAGAGCTCGGAAGTTACCTAACTGTTGCTGGGATTTTCTAATAAAGTCATAGTTCTTGAATTTAATTGGTCCATGCAGATTACTTAGTGGACATAGACACTTTGGGGAAGAATGGAACAATTGGTTTTGTCCTTAAAGACTGCCTAGAAGTTGTTGTAGTAAGATGCATCTCAGAAATTGGCTTGAAGGTCTATTGCATGTCAAAGAATAAAACTTAATTGCAGAGGAGATCCACTTAAGTGCTGGAATTTTGACAAAGCAAAAAATTCCCCTGGTAGAGCACTTCCAGCCCTTGCAGGGGAAAAGAGTGTGCAGACAGGGTCTGCTGTAGTCCTGTGTGCACTGCTATGCTGCTCTATTATGGCAGCAAGAATTCACATTTTGGTTCTTTTATGGACCCTCCCACTACCCTTCTCACACCAAAAGGATTCTAGTGCAAGGTACAGTTGAGTCTTTTACTAAAACTCAGAGCATATATATTGTGAATTTGAAATGGGGTTTGCAGATTTTTCACCTTTAGATCCCTAGTTCAAATCTAGCCTAGGTTAAGCATGACTGAAGCTTTAAATCCCTAGTGACGTTAGTCAGATCCTAAGGGACAAGGCTCTGAGCCCACCACAGCCAACGCTGATTGAAATAGAGAAGCCAAGGGTTAATTGCCCGGGTATTACCAGCTAATCTGTCTATCATGCATCGTGCTGGCTAGCCTCTCTAACAGACCCCTTCTGGTTCCAGAGCTGCTCTGTCCAGTCACCTGAATACACTTGGGGTATAATGAAAGGGCAGCACTGGGGAAAGGCTGTCCATACAGTACCCATTTGTGGCTGAATAGAGGCCTTTTGTCCCCAGGGCTGCAAGTCTGCTGCCAGGCACACACACATGAGATTAAACAGTAATAAAAAGACTTCATTAGAGTCAGTGGGGGTCACTTTTTCTGCAGCTGTAGTAGAGCTGAAAAGAATCCTGAAGTGAACTCAGAGCAATGACGTGTGAGACCTGCTACAACAAATACTGAGTTGCTTTTAATTCCCAAGAGTGGATTGCAAATAGTATTAAAATATACCAGTTAAATAAACTAGATATGCTGATGTGCATTGCCTAAAATCTATCTTCAGGATATTATTTTTGCGCCATAGATCGTGCTTTCTGCCAAGTAGCCACAGAATATGCTGGAAGTGACTGTTTTATGTTGCGCTGATCTGCGATGTTCAGTGGATCATTGTTTCACAGAGGGTGACAATCCAGGACTTCAAATGTGCACGCTGGGCTGTGGTTGAGCTCCTTCCGGTGCCCAAAGGCAAAATTTAGTCTATTACACTCTCCTGCAAAGACATTTGTGGAATCCCTTGGAATCAACTGAATACCCTGGTAGATTCCTCATAGTTAAATGAAGGAGTTGCTGGCTCTACCTCTTGTCTATCTCTCACCATTGCTGGGAAAAACACAAGCTAGAAGTGAGATCCTTTTTCAATGAAGGGGGTACTTACTGGCTGAGTTTGAGAAATAGACTGTACCTTTCTGGTTACACCCTGCATGCACCCATCCCTCTGCAAAGGGAAGGCTGTACATTTTTAGGAGGGAAGTAAAAGCAACAAGATTCCCTCCTGAAAGAACGAAGGCATTTTCTTTTGTCAGAAATCTTTTTGAATTCTGACAGCCTAGCAAGGAAATTGTTTTCATAAATTTGCCATTATTAGCAGTGTGCTATGACTACTGCATTTTTTTGTTGTTGTTTCTGAGCTCAAAGGCAGCGAACAGCCAGGCACTCTGGAAGCTGGAGCGGTAGTTTATTCGCAGAAGAGATGTCACGTGTGTGCAAGTTCACACGCACTCAAACAGTGCCCCTTGCCAGTGTTTTCTAGCCCTGCAGCTACCATGGGCCTCAGTGGGAAGTTTAGTCTCTGGGTGCCCTTCAGCCTTAGGTTCTGCTGCTGCACCTGCAAAACAAGAGCTTAATTAGTGTTAATTATAACAGCAGTTCACTAAGAACTGGACTAACACACTTGTGGGCAATCCAGAAGTTAAAAGATAGCAACGACTTGGGATGTGTGTTGGCTGGCGCAAACCAGTGCTAGGCAATAGCCCCATATAGCTGTTAGAAGAGCTGTCTCTTTCCCTCGGTTAGCATTAGCTCCTCATTATCATATCAAAGGAAATGGCAAGCAGACTCCTCCACATATGCTTCACAGAGGCGGGGGAGTTTGGGTTTATTGCAGAAACTTTTCCTTCCCCTTGTCTGCCTCTGCTCCTACCTCCCAAGTTTCATTTTGAGTTTGGGGTTTGAATAAGCCCCAAAACACAAAAGGAAGTCGAGACGGAGTGGGTGACTGTCACTTCTAGAGTCTCAGAGCTTTACTTGAAAGCTCAGCTCCTGTTCAGTCGAGTGCACCAGGGAAGAGTGGAGGTGGATGAGACAATCTTAGAAGCTGTTTCCAGCACTGGCTCTTACAACTCTCTTTTCTTCTAGTGGGATGGTAGGTTAATGGTTGACAAATGGGAAGAGACATCTCTCATTCCAGAGATCAAATTGCACAACAAATTAAAATTCTCCCTGAAGGCACTGTTGCTCCCTCTCCTCTCAATACATGTAAAGCCAAAGACAGCCTCCACTGATTTCAGAGCAAGCTACAGATTCTGTCACTGGTGCTCAGATTGAAGATTGTCCCTTTGCGTAATAAATGTCATGGGCCAGTCTGTGCTCATCGGTGGGGGGAGCTCATTTATGTGCAGTGCAACCTCAGGGAAACGGAAGTTATCCCCCATTTGGTTCATGAAAGCTCAAAAATTGGACCACCCTGCTGCATTCTGTAGGAACCAGCAAAAATCCAAACTGTTTGTTTTATGAAAGCTTTTTATAAACATATGTCCTCAGAGAGCTATTTAGTTATACCAAAATGAGATTAAAGTTTGTTCTTCCCCATCTTGTTGTTCTGTTGGCAAATCCAGGAGCTAAGCATTCCACAGTTGCCATAATTTCACCCCTGTAAATAGCCCTGTACGTCCTTTGAACAGTGAAGCACAGCTGTTAGAGCTTGTGAGCACCCCCAGGAAAATCAAGATGTTGCGCTGAAGTGAAATTTGTATCTACGCGCTCCTGGAATCAGATCACCCATCCCATTCTAACATAAGGATCTGATTTAGATGCCTTCTGATGCTACCTGTCTCTCTGCATCAGTTAGAAAGGAAAGAGCATGGCTGTTTAGACTCAGACCAGCGCATCCTAAATGGCATTGCCTAAGGTGAATCCCATCCCAAATGCTGAGAGAACTCAGAAAAGCAATCCCTCTACATTTCCTTGTTTACATACTACCCCGAGAGTACACCCGAACTGTACTGCCATTTTGTGTTAAATCTGCCCTTCTGCAGCAAGCTGATACCTGGAGTTCTTTAACATATTTCAAACTTGTGAGGCCATTGACAACTTTTTAACCACCTTAGCAAGGGCACATTGATGTCACTGACTCACTGAAGTGTAGTTTCCAGCTGAAAAACTGTTTTCAGTTCTGGCTTGTCTTTAATCAATACAAATTGGAAGATGTCTATTGAAATAATACGTGAAACAATGCACTAGTTTACAGAGTAGGAATAAGGAAGCAAAAGTCTCCCAAGATGCATGCCCTCGTATGGACCCATGCAAAAGGTACTACCTCTCTGGCGATTAAATAAATGGCTCCTAAAAGTCCTTTAACGTTGATTGAAGTACATACCTCTCAAGTGCCCTCTTTTCCATGGCCTTTGCTGTGCTTTGTAACATGTCTGGTGCATCAGGTCCTGTGACAGACAGCAACCACAGCACACAAATGCACTTACGGTGTGTGCTGGGCAGCATCTGCAGATCAGTGCTGCCATCCCACTCTCTCCTCTGAGCTGACATCTCGACAGAGGTGTGAGCACAGCACTGTGTAATTGCATAAGGTATTGGCAGAGCTGTGGCAAAGAGAAAAGAGTGTCAAAATTATATGCCTGCTCACAAACTGACAAATCTCGTTAGGGGAGAGGTCTCTTTTTCCCAGCTGAATAATACATGTGAGATGTTGAGGAAACAGGGCTTTCTGCAGCCTCACGGATTAGTGGGCACTGTGAAAATCCAGACTCCACTTTAAACCCTCACTGTGCCCCACTTTTGTCAGTGTTTGTAGGGAAATCGGTGGAAGGACGTGGTGCCAGCAGATGGCAGTGCCTGTTAGCAGAGTTTCACTCATATCAGAAGAAATAGGAGTGTGCTCAAAACGTGAAAATGTTTTTATTTACATTGCCTGAAACACAGTGCCATTTCTCGCTTGTGAGCAACGCAGTGGTGTAGCTCAAGGTGGGCAAACGGTCACCACAGAAATGACCACACTGTGAGCCCACTCCTCTGCATGTCTGGGAGACCCCCGTCCACTTAGCGGCTGTTGACTGGGTTCATAGTTGAGATGCATTGGATAAGTGTGTGTGGGAGGTGGGAAGGAAGGCTTCTCCTAACGTTGACCATGTCACACTAGCTTTGCAGACTTGCAGAGACTCTGTTCCTCTAGGGCTGCTGGCTGGACAGCTTTTCATAGCACAAAAATTCATTCTAAATCTTATTAAAAGAGATTAAATGAAAGAAGAAGCAGAGCCGATGCCTTTATGAAGGTGACACTGTCCTTAGTGCTGGTGAAGCAGCACTTAACCTGCTCTGAAAGCCAACGTTATGATTTTAGGGGGGACTGACTCTCATGCTGTATGAATTACTGTTCAGTACTTTTTAAGCAAGTTTGAATGCTTAACACAAAACAAAACTGTTAATATACTCCCCAATTAGCACTTTTGTGAGGGTACTTCATGTATCATAAACATACTCCTAAAAGGTAAAATAAATATTGCTGAAAAGAGCATTCCTAACAGTTATGAGCAGGCAGAAGGTCTAACATAATTGCATAGGATTTAATCAACAGTTTACTACCATGCTTTTTACTTGCATTGAAAATAGTTTCACTGCTGATTTGAATTTAGTCCTCTGTGTTGTTTGCAACCTAGATGGGGTAGCACTGTTCTAATGGATGCGAAGCAGGAGCCAAACTGGCTAGTCTGATCTCATTGCCCATACTGTGATGAAGTGGGAAATATAAACTAACAACAAGCGGAAAAGCAAAATTACATCTGCAAAACTGTTTTTTAGTGGCCTAAGTCCTTGGTCTGGCTCTAGATTCCTATCCCATCTGGCCAGATCCAACCTCCATGTACAGAACAGAGAACAAGAACACTGGTAAAAAGTGTTATGTGTATGGAGAGATGCATTCTTAACCCTGTGCAATATGACTATTAATGATATTCAAAGCTGCGGTTATTTCCCTTTCTTTACCGTGTCTGTCTTTGAATTTTTCCAGTCTGGCTTCCATAATAAGGTGTTATGTATCCTAGATTCAAGATGGTTGGGAATCAGATTTTCTGTTCTAGAGGAAGTTCCACTAGTTCAACTTTTTTCCTGTTCCAAAACAAGAATGCAAAAAATAGGTTGCAAAATGTCTATACAATAAAATTAAAATGTCATTCCAATGCTGGTGCATTTCATTAGTGATAGCATAACTTTAAAAAAAATAAAAAATTGAAAGACATTAAAAGCAGAACATGGAAAAAATAGCTTTCAGGTTCCAGCAATACTGACATATTCCTGTACAGTGCTTTGGTTTTGATAAGTTCTCTTTTCCTGACCAGAAAATCTTCTGTGAAAGCATTTCTGATGGGCTGTAATGTGTGTGGTCCTGGAATAGAGAATTAGGGAGAACAGGGGGACAGGATTAGGGGAACAGGGCGACAAAGCCCGAAGGTAACCTGTAGTCACCAGGCAGATCTATCTCATATATGCAGCTGGCCTGACATTTGCTTTTCAGAAGAGGAAATATTTTACTAAGCTAGGGAGACAGTGTGGTATTATAAATTATTAAAAAAAGAAGAAAAAAGGGAAAGACAAAAAATAGAGCAAACCACTGAAGAGCTTTGAGAGCATTCCCTGGGACTAGCTGGATCACAGGCAAACAACACAACTCAGTCAACAAACACCATTTCAGCAGCTTGGTGGTTGACAGGCAAGGGAAGAGCACCAGAGGAATCATGCTCTCCCTCCTTCTCCCCACTTTTCCCAAATTCTTTGGTCCAGCCTGGAAGAGAGAGTGTCCACAGTGCCAATGACTATGTACATATGTTCCCTCTTAAATGTGCAGCTTCTGCATTCTCCCTGTCCTCCTTTTTTTAGGAACTGCTTTGTTCCTGTGATTTTAAAACAAGGACGCAGCCCCCACCCGCTAAAAAAATGAAAGCCCGTCGTCCACTAATCCAGGAAAGGAGAACCCAGGCAAGGGGAGAGCCGAGAAGCAGGCACGGGGAGGAAAGGTAAACACACAGCGCTTGGGGAACTGGCAAGGAGGGCAAAGACCATGTGGTGACAGGGGAGCACAGTGCCTTGCATTTTCTCAAGGCACCGAATACGCCTCTCTTCCCCCTCCCCAGCCAGCCCTTTCTGTGCAAAGCAGCGGCTTAAACCCCTCCCCTCTTTGCTTTCACTCCCGCCACCTTTCCCTTTGCTGCTCATTCAGAACAGATGATGCTCCGCATCACATGCAGTCCTCTCCTCTCCCTCCCCTCTGCCCCAGCCCTTTAAAAAGCTTTATACCACCAAGAATTGATTTGTACGGGAGAGAGCAGGAACAAGCAAAGGCAGGCATTTGACAGGCAAAAGTAGCACTGCAGCAGTGGAGGGTGAGGGTTTGGAGCACCCCGTGTCAGCTCTGAGAGCAAGGGAAATCAGGGATACCTAGGGACAGGGACGTGTGCATTTAAATCTTCAGTGCCACATAAATGTTTTCTAATAACAGGCAGAGGGAAGAAGGAAGGAGGCAGCCCAGGGATCAGAAGACAACCCCGGCTCTCTGGTGATGGCATGGATCGGACACTTTTCCAGCAGCTGTTTTACCTACCTCTCAGTCCTGTCACCATCCAGTATCCCAGAAGTGCCAAGGCACAAGACTGATGCAGAGCCGCTCTTAACAAGTAAGTTATCTGATCTTGTTTGTTTTTCCAGTTCACTTCTTTTCTTCTCTGGTTGCAAAGGATCAGGAGCCCAGAAGGCAGGAGGACAAGCGGCTGAGGTATTAGGTCAGCTGAACACCAGGTTTCTATGCCCAGACCTGCCAGGGTGTGAGCTAGAGATGTGCTGTTGTCTAACTCGCCAGCTGCTAGGGAACTCTTTGGGAAGCCGGGGATAAGATGTTGATCTTGGGCAAAAGCACTGTCAGATCTAGTAAAGGTGTTATGCAGGAAAAGACATTAAAAATGATGAATTGCTCAGATACCAGATTAGTAGAGATCACTGGAATACAATGGGCTGGGGAAGACTGATCAGTAAGCAGCCCTGAAATGCATGGAGTGACTCCATAATCCTCACCTAGAGTCAAAGATTAAATTCTTTTATAATTAGGGTACTTATTAGCCAGCTTAGGGTTTAAAGAGCCCTGGCAGTGTAGTCTCCAGACGATGAAGTGGCATGTTCAGCCCTTGGAGGGGACAGGCAATGTAATGCATTGGGAATCCCTAGGAGTGTTTACAGCTCTGGGAGGTAAAAGTGTGACTAATTTTTTTACCGACGTCCTGCTGCATCGGTCAAAAAGGCACCCAGAGTCCTCCTTTTTGTATTAGCACACGCTGGTTGGGACTAACATGCTAACTTTTATACAGCGTGTCTCTCATTTGATTTTGACCTGAGAGTTTCAGGAACCAATCGAGAATTGGCAGAAACTGTCCCTGTCCCAAAAAGCTTACCATCTGACTTTTGGGGATTCTGGTAATCAAGCAGGTCCTTCCTCCTGCACCCTTTTACTTTTAAGTAGACAACTACCTTGGATTTGTAGTAGGGTAGCTCAGAGGGAAACAAAACTGGGTTCTCTCGCTAGTTCTCTGACCAATCCAAGCAACCAGTATCTTCTATAGTATGTGGGAAGTGCATCTGGCAGTGTTTGTGTTGGGGGAGTTATTTTACTTCTGGGGTTCAGTTCTTTCCCCCACTGTTCTTACTCAGTTGGAGATAAGGATCGGGATCATTTCTGGTTCCCATGAGAGAAAATTCTCCATCTCTGGAAGGTTCGAGCCCAATTATTGACAGACTCCGAAAAAGGCAGAGTTTTGGAGCCATGTTCTGAGACAAATCTCTGGACTCTTTTATATGTCACCCACTTTCTATTCAGTTTGAGGTCAGGAGAGCCACTCAGACATTCAGGGTGAGCATTGGCACTTAACCGGCAGTTTCGTATTAGGTAGGTCAGTTTGTCTCTCTGTGACTCATCTTCTCTTGTCTGCACAGTGGGTTCAATAGCACTGTTGAACATCTTGGGGCAGAAAGAGCCTGCATTTGGTCAGTTCATCTTTGAACTGTTTGGAAGCAAGTTACTGGAGAAGTGTGAAGTGGTATTAACATCCTTCAATTTTATTTCATTTTGTTTAAGCCAGCTGCGGATTACTTAGTGATTCTTAGTTGCTATAATGGTAAAATATCTAAGCAATGGAGAACAGGAACGTTAGTGCTCTTGGGGCAGGATTTTCTCTTAGAATTGAGGTTCTGCTTTCCCCAATATTCAGTATGTGCTGTGTGTAAACAGCCAGTAGCAGGAGAAACAGGAGTGTCTTATCAGGACAAAAGTGTCTCTTTTTCTTTGTTCAGTTGTGCTGGTTGAAAGATAACGGTCAAATTTTCAATGACGCCATAAGGTCCCCCTAAAAAGAGAGTCTGGGGTAAAAGGACAGAGGCAGAGTGTCTGCAGAGTGCCTCAGGCAGAGTCACTTCCTTGGAGGTGCAAAGATCAAATTGGTTTATTTGAAAATAAACTTTATTTGTTTTATTTGTTGGTAAAGAAAACATCATATGACTGTTCAAAATTAAGAAAAACACCTAGGAGCATAATATTGTGATTGCGTCCTTTGCACACAGGCTTTTCATGCTCAACTTCTTTAATTCAATGAAGTATAAGGTGATTGACTGAAAGTTACATGGATTATATCTTCCCATCCACCCTACGCATTTGAACTGTGATATATCGAGTAGTAGGTACCCCTTATGTTGTGGAAACTCCATGTTCTCCAGCCCTTGTTCTATAACAAATTGTTATAGCCTGTACACTGGGGTCATTATGATGTCTCATAAGGCATTTTTTAGTTTTCATCTTTTTTCTGGGGAAAAAACCCAACTCCACCCCAACTCTATTCTCATTACAGTTTGGTTTCTCTACTCTTTTCTGCATTGGTCTGAAGTCAATATATTTAATGCAACTGCAAACTTATGCTATGTGTGGGATTTTTTGTACTTTAATCCATAGTCGGGGGGAAAAAATCTATTTGAAACCTGTAGCTACTTGAGAGAACAGAAACATTATTTCTTGGCATTAGAAATAATCTTACTAGGTTATTCATGCTGATAGATCAGGCTATGTAGGCTTTTCAGAGTAATCTTTAGATGCACCTGAAGCAGATACGGACTGCATTCACTGCTGCTGGATTGGTGGAAGGGAAGAAGAGTGGTGCAGTGATTACAGGCACTCATTTAGGATTTTGGAAGCTCTAGGTTTAATTCCCTGCCCTGCCGCAGACTCCCAATGTGAGTGTGGAAGAAGCAAGTGTCTCTGTGACTCTCTCCCCCATCTCGAAATATGGGAAATGGAGCACTTCCTTGTTCCACAGATCTTAATAAAAAAATAAATGAAATTTTAAAGCACGTGATACCTGTGTTGAACACTGTGAAACATTTGGATACTCTGGGAATGGGGGGGCCACATTGCTACCTCACAACTGACAATGAAAAGGCTCAGAGATATTAGAACTGTGATTACGCAGCATTGCTGCGGAGAAGGATAGGTTGGGAGGTAATTAGCAGATAAAAGTAAAGTGCAAATGTCCATAAGCTCTCTCTGTCTTTGTCTCATATTAGCTTCCTACCCAGAGAGATTTTCTTACAAGGTATATTCTTTTGAAAGACTGAACACCTTCTGTTTCGGTATTTCTGAGCCTAATGAACTCTGAGCAGACAGGCGCCGTCACCAGCCCAGCTCTGTAACAAGCACAAAGTCATCCTGCTTCTTTAGTAGCTGCCTAGTTAATCCTCAGTCACCCATTTTTGTGTACTGGCGGGTGGGTGTCTCCTCTAGCCGCACAGGAACTCCGTTGTAAAATCATGCCTGTCAGCATGTTAGAAAAGCAGTGCTGCAACTTAATGAAAACTCAAAGAGGAAATGAGAGACATCTTCCTACTTCAGTGCTGAGCGAGATTACACTTTGAAAAGCAATTATTTGGATGAGGGAGCTTTTGAACCACATGTTTATTAGTGAAGTGCCATGGGTCTCCCTTCTTGTGCAGTTTCCTTAAATGTTTTGCCCTGGTTTTAAGTAGCATAGCTTTTTTGCATCATTCCCTCAACCTGTGGATCTCCAAGCACTTTCCGAAGAGGCAGCCATCACAATCTCTATTTATAAGTCAGAAAACTGGAAGATGACACGATTTGCACAAAATCCACCTGCCTTTCTTTTTCTCGCATGAATATGTATGCCTCAAAAGGTAATCTCATGTTGGCATTGTTGACTGTTCAGTCTCAGTCATACACAGGCGGTAAATAAAAGGATAGTGGGAAAGATGCCTTTCTCAGGGAAATCAGAGCCCCACCTGTCAGTCAGCACCTATCTAATAGCCATTTATCTTCAGATTGTCAAAGGCCATCTTGTCTAATATTTCTTCTTCCTCCATCTTTCCACTAGCACTCAGTGTTCAGCGATCAATGCTTTTTTTCTCTTTGGGTGCTACTGCTTTAATTTGTTCTATTCCTCTACCAACTTTCCCATGGTCCTAGTGTCTGTCAATTAAGAATTTCATTCCCTTGCAGCAGTGTAACCCAAAGGAGAATATGTGCCCCAGGGGAATCTGGGGACAGTAACCTAGGCTCTGTTTTATGTGGTGTAGGCCAACAGGCAGCAGAATTAAGTAGAATCCTGATTTGGGAAGGTGTGGGGGGGTTTACTAAAGAACAGTTGCTCATTTGTTCTCATAATGCAAGAAAACACGGGCATCAGGTTTAAAACAAAGAAAAAGAAGTCTTTGTTTACACAAACAAACTTGATGACAAATTAATGTCTTCAAACCCCTCCTGCCTGCCAGTTTAGACCTCTCCAGAAGCAAATCCTATCCCCACTGAAACTTGCACTTACTTAAGCAAGATCCAGGATTATTTAGATTGAAAAAGTCACCATGGTCAGCAGGGGAAAAACATTTCCTGCAGACTTTTCTTGTTTTACCTTCTGCGATGTCTTCAGCAAATTTCTATCTTGAAGACTTGGAGCTATCGGGAGGTACATCAGCTCTGTCAGGCAGGGCTTGTAGACAGCTCTGCAAAACAATGCCTCCTGAAGGTACTTAGCTAACCCCAGCTTGACTCTTCTTCAGCAAATCTAAAAGCCGTAAATGTCACCGCCTGCCCTGAGTCTGTTGTCTGGGCAAAAGCTGAGCAACAGCAAGTCTGATAAAAAGCCTCTTTGCAAGGTTGATAATACACTGACTCACATCTCCTTTTGCACTAGCCTGTCCAGAAGGAAAGCAGCTTTGTACAAAAGTGACATTTTTATTATACTGGCCTCGTTTAACCAAAGATGGTAAATGCCAATGAAACAGGATGGTGCCTGTGACTATAAGAGGCAATTTCATCTCACAGATCTCTTTGCTGGGGGGAGCAGTGATTTACAAACTGAAGTCTAAATCTCCATGAGATGCTTGCACGTGATTAGCATTATCTGGAAAAGATGTGTATGCTTGATAGCAGTGGCAGTATATTATACGATGAAGGAGTTAACCAAATCCTTACATACGTACAGTGCTCCTTTTATAGTATCTTGTCATTTGTGCTAAAGTTTCCTAGAGCAGTTAAAATAATAAGGGGATGACAGCAAATTTCCTGGAAGATTCTTGTGCCTAGGATCTCACAGACCTTTCACATCCCTACCACAAATTTTACAGTTGGGGAATTAAGGCAGAGTGAAAAGCAGTGATTTGCTCAGAATTAGAGAAAAAATACTGAAATCATTTGGAACAGAAAGGTGGCTAGTCTTCAGACACCCAAACCTGTGCTCAAACTGCTAACCAATATTATTCCTTTTAGAGAATCTAATGCAAAGATTCATCTGCTTAATTATTTTTAATAACCACGTACTGAGGTTATGCTTACACTACGATGGGAGAGTTTAAGATTAAATATTAGGAGAAATCGTAATGCCATTGAAGCTGTCAGTAAAGTTCATACACAGCAGGAATTTTTCTGCTTTAATGGACCACTTGTAAGGTGTTCCTGAAGGTTTCCAGGAAGATTTCACTTGACCTATTGTTAAAGATCAGTAGCATTAGAAAAGTGATGTTGCCAGTCCCTTGAGTGTTTCAGTTAAAGCAGGTTTCCCTGTACTTTCATTAATGGGCAGTCCCTCTAGCCTGCTTCACCAGAGTGATATTTCTAGGGATTTAGGCTTTTTGATTGTTTTTATTCTATTCTGTTCTTTTTAATATGTTTCAAGATCCTTTTGGTCTCTTTGGTATGAATCTAAAATATGAAACCATACACTATAGATTAATGTCTTGAAATTGATTGTTGTCTCTTACATAGTGTCAGTGTAAGTGAAACTCTGCTTCAAATATAACTTTTATAACAAAATTATCTTTAAAACAATTCTTTTTAAATGGAGAACATGCAACACTTGTCTGTTTTTGCATTTGTATGCATAGATTGATCAAAAGCTTTTTAGTCCAAATGGAGTAATTCTAGATTAATCAAGCAATGCAAGCAAAGATCAAAAGTAATATTCATAAGAAGAAAGCGCAGAGGTTCTTCTCTGTGCCTAATTCTCTTTAAGTCAGTGGGTGGGATGCTTCTTTCCCTATTAAAGATGAAGAAAAAAAAAAGTGTGATTGTTCTGACTTGCACTTGGCATATGCTTTCACATGTTGTGAAGTGAGAGTCAATATGTACCCTTATAATTTGACAGCATCTAGCAGACACTTTGCACGCATGTAAATAGACACACACCATAAGGCAGCAGAGAGCCAGACCAATGGTCCAGGAGATTTGAATTTGCAACAAGTAGTAGAAAATGGCTGAAGATATATCTAACATACCATGAGCCAGCTCTCAGGAGTCCTACCTTCAGAAATGAGAGACATAGGGGTAGGGATTAATATTCTGCCAAAATCCTTGATGTTGCTGTTTGAGGAAGGGAACAGCACAGTGCTGGGGTTATCTATCCCACGTCCAGGATCATATGCAGTGTGGGTAGCAAACCTGATTCCTCCTAATTTACCATCCCAGCATTATTAATCCCTATTATTTACCCCATCCTGTGGCTGCACTGGCTCAGCCCTGGCCCAAATGCTTCAAACCAGGCATATTTGCTAGCATGAAGGAGCTTTGGGACTGTGCTGTGGACAGATGGCTGGGCTCCCTAGTGAACAGAGCCAGCGGGTATGGTTCCAGCAACAGGCTCTAGCTGCTTCATTGGAGTAATGATTGATGGTGACTTATACAAGGGCTAAGAGTAATTCTTTGCTGTTAACCAGACTTGGCTACAGCAGAATAGAAGTGGAAATTTGTTGCTTCATTTATTCATCCTGCCTCTGCTTCCTTCCCACCCACCCTTTGTGCTTTTTAATACCGAAAAGATGAAGCTACTTTGCTCAATCTTAAAATTGTCTTTCCCAAGATACTCTTAATTGTATCTCTACACCTTTTCTCATTCACAGACGCATAAGAAGATTAAAGATAGAGTGAGCAGTAATAGATTTAGTTAGGTTTTAATAGGATTTGCAGAGGACAATGCAGAGAATGAATGCCATAGAGAACATTGCTACTCTATCTTTGATATCCCTAAGGCTTCTTAGGTAATCTTTCACAAAGATTTTGTCTGTGCCCTGCAGTCAGAGTCAAGACTGTCATTTTTCAGTAGACCATGTGTGGGTTTTTTAAAGTGAGTATCTAATCATCTCGGTAAACAGGATGTTACATTATAACCTGCAAAAATCATTGCAGCCATCATTTTGTATTATTTATTTGTATCTTGTTAAGCATGGTTTTGCATGTCAACAGCGGGCTTTTTAGTAGCTGTCTGTTATGTTTCTAAAAGTGTCTGGTGTTCTTGTCTAATGTCTGATCAAGTAAAGGGGTGGGTTCTCATATATCTGATTAACTGTGGGCCTGGATTCATGACACCTTCAGACATGTAATTCCAGAAGGTGATTCAGCACTCCTGAAATCTGAATTATCCCTGGAGGTGCCTTTCTCTGCTGACTGTAAGGGAAACCTTCATGCATAATTTAGACTTATGTGAGATTTAGGTAGACAGTGGTACTCAGTGTTTTCTGTTGATTTCTAAGGTTTGTCTTGGTATGCACCCAAAACCTGAGGCATCAAAAAACTCCAGTCCCTCTTGACAATATATGTTGGTGTATCTTTACTTTGCACCTAGTTGTCATCTCAAGCAAATTTTGGGTGTAAAAAAATCTGAGGACCAAAAAAAAAAACCCCCACCAAAAAACTGTAACAAGGTTTACCTATTTCGTGACTCCCAGACTGTGCCCATCACCATATTTTCTGAGGTTCCAGTAGTGCATTAAGCAAAGTGACTGGCAGGTGGTTCATGTTTGAAGAGACTGTGTATTATGAATCAGTATTTAACATCCAGTTCAATGCAGCATTATATTTAACAAATGGCTGTTGTGAGAGAAGTGCTGAAGCCTTTCAAAGTGTTTCCCAAAACAATACTAGGAGGAAAGACACGGCCCTCGCGAAAAGCTTTCCTGATGTAGAATCAGCCTGTATCCAGCCCTGTACCAGCACGGGGCAAAGTTTGTCAGTGTAGCATTAATATTTGCAAAGTTTGTTGTCCTGGTCTGTTGTAACGGTTCAGACAGTAAAACGAAATGGCTTTTGTCTCAGCTCTTTTCCTCCTATCTTAAACTTTATTTATCTCTTCTCCTGCAGCCCAGCCATGGCTGGAGATTCTAGGATCTTCATGAACCAGGACATGGACATCGGAGTTGCATCCAGAGAGCCTAAGAAGATTCCCAAACAGGCTCGGGATGATGTCCCCATTGCCACTGACCGAACCCGCCTCATATCAGCAGAAGGTAAGAAGCCACGTCAGCGTTACATGGAGAAAAGTGGCAAGTGCAATGTGCACCATGGAAATGTCCAAGAAACCTATCGATACCTTAGTGACCTCTTCACTACGCTGGTGGACCTCAAGTGGCGTTTTAATCTTCTTGTCTTCACTATGGTCTATACCATCACTTGGTTGTTTTTTGGGTTCATATGGTGGCTCATTGCCTATATCCGGGGAGACCTGGACCATCTTGAAGATGAGAACTGGATCCCCTGTGTTGAAAATCTCAGTGGATTTGTTTCTGCATTTCTGTTTTCTATCGAGACTGAGACAACAATTGGGTATGGCTATAGGGTCATAACAGAGAAGTGCCCAGAGGGCATCGTACTGCTCCTGATCCAGGCTATTCTGGGCTCCATTGTCAATGCGTTCATGGTGGGATGCATGTTTGTCAAGATCAGCCAACCAAAGAAGAGGGCTGAAACCCTCATGTTTTCTAACAACGCAGTGATTTCCATGAGGGATGAGAAGCTCTGTCTCATGTTCCGGGTTGGAGACCTCCGCAATTCCCACATTGTCGAGGCTTCCATTAGAGCCAAACTGATTAAGTCCAAACAGACCAAAGAAGGAGAGTTTATCCCCTTGAACCAAACGGACATCAACGTGGGATTTGACACTGGAGACGACAGATTGTTCCTGGTGTCACCTCTTATCATCTCGCATGAAATCAATGAGAAAAGCCCCTTCTGGGAGATGTCCCGCACCCAGCTGGAGAAGGAGGAGTTTGAAATTGTGGTCATCCTGGAAGGAATGGTGGAAGCAACAGGTAAGGACTTGTCAAAAATCAGTCACAATTTTGAGGGGGGAAGGGAAAAAAAGGAGTGCGGTTTGGCATTAAGATTTTACTGTCAATGTCACCTGGACTGAGAACATGTTGGGATTTGTCCTTCTCTAGTGACTGATTCAGGTGGGACATTGTGGTCTGAGATAACTAGCAATTAAAAGATGGGTCCTTTAGCTCATGTTGCAGTGTTTCACACTCTTTTTATAAGTCCAGGATTCAGACAAAGGGGTTAGTCGAGGAGCTGTCCGTAATCACTTAGAACTGATCCATGGGAAAAAAGGAATGGTCTAAAGGAATTCATCATGTCTCTTGTGGTCCTGTTTCCTGTGATCAAAATTCATGGTGCAAATTTTTTCCATTTCTCCTCCATATTAAAAGTTGGCTGTAACTGTGCTATTTTAGGTATTGCTGTAGTGTTGCTTTTTAATGGAGGCTATGAAGGAAGTGCCCAAGTATTACTATAACCCGTAAAACAGCATGTGCTGAAACTGAATGACTTGCACGTGATGCAGGACATATATTTTCAAAAGGAGCTCAAAGAGGAAAAATACAGAAACTGCTTTTGTGACTCTTGCAACCCAGCAGCTGTTTAACAGCTTAAAACAATGCTGTGTAATGGGTAGATTAGGAGATATACTCAGCTGATTCCCAATTTCCTCCTATGGGTGTATTTGTGGCAGGCGATGAAAGAAGTCTGCGTCCGTACATAATAAATCTGGAAAAGTTGTGTGCCTCAGCTTTCCAAAGTGTAGAAAAGGGAGGCGGCAGTATGCCTCTCAAGCTGAGCGAACGGATGGCCACAAAGGCCTCCAGGCTCCTTTCCATGGGTGGGATGCAGTGTATCTCTTAGGGGTCTGGCTAGGGAGGAGGATGCTTTTACTCTGGAGTCTCACCTAAAAGACACGGCACCATGGGGTCATTTTACCACATGCAGCTAATTTTATTCTAGGCTTTGAGCTGGAGCTGGCAGGCTCTGTCTACTGTGCTTGTAGCACAGCAAGCATGTTTAAGCACCCTGAGATGCTGACGCTCCCTTCAGGCAGGCTTTTTGAGTCTGGGGGTGGCAGCGTGCTTTGGTCGAATCAGGGCCTTTAAGGGGAATGGGACTACAGGCAGCACTGAGGAGAGAATTGCTATCTAGAGATGTGGAAACATAGAAAGAGTCAGAGATGAAAAAAGCTTTTATAAGTAGTTCTGCCCTTTGGTGTTTAAGGATTTTAGTTATGAGATGGCACTGTGAACCCAAGTTTTTTCTGTTGGTGATGTTCAGATTTTTTCTCCATCTTGGTGAGGCGTGGGTTCACTCTGAAACACTAGCAAGGGTTTTCAGCTTGACAATGCGTACCCAGTGGTATCAGCACCCTGTCTCACAGATTTTGGCCCTTGATTACTATTAATATTGTCCCCTTCTTGAGATTTGTCCTTGTTAGTCTCCTAACAGCCAGATGTAAGGGGAAATAGCCTCTCAAATTCCTACATCCCAGACCTTTGCTCTTAAAGACAGCTCTCTGGACAGCGAATTCAGTTTCCCAGTATCTCACTTTAGTCATTAGGTGAATAGCAATAGCTGACTTTTCCAAACAGAGCTAATGGAATGTTATGTATAGGTTGCACTGTACCTAGGTTGGAGTACTGTATTGCAGGAGTGGAATTCATTTGGCACTACTAGGCAAATATTCTTTCCCAGCAGAGTATTGTAGAGATGTGGCAAAAGAAGGCGTGGGTGGAAGAGACTATCAAAGGCAAAGATTTATAATGGAAGCTTATTTTGTAGCCTAAACATTTACTAGATACCAGAACCTCCTAATCTGTGCATGGAATGCAGTTCCTTGTTTGTCCAAAGCCTCTTTCCTCATCACACAGTGACACTACCAAATTCTGTTTGAACAGCTACTGCACTACCTTCCTCTTGTGAAAGCTCAGCCTCTGCTAGATATGTATGAGAGGAAGTCATTATCAATAACAACCTCAAAATTAAAAGCATGGCAGAGGAATAATATTGCTTTACAAATGGGCTCCTCTCCCAGAGGGACTGTCCAGGCCAGTGTGTAATGATATTAAGGAGCATACATCTGTGGAAATGAATTATTCTGGTCTCAGAAGACAGGCTGTGAAATTCCCGAATTGGAGCTAGAAGTGCAATTTTGCATTGAACTTAGAGCAGAGTGGACCTCCAATGACGCCGTTAGCCGATTCAGAGGCTGAGATGGTTTTCTGAATGACATATGGTAACTGGGTGGGTGGGATATTTTGCTACAATGAGAGTGGCTTGCAGAAGCACAGTGTTTGTGCTTTCCTGCTTTGTCCTCACACTTTGTAATATTGATAAAGCAGTTTGAGGGATATTAATCCCTACCTCCATACCTTAAAATTTGCTCCAAGCAAATTGTTTAGGTTGTTTCCTTCCTATCCTATTGTTCAAGCCCCATCTGCTTTCCGGAATGGTATAATTTACTTGCAGCATGACTTCTATTAAATCATGACACTCTTACAACCTGGTCAGGTTCAGGGCAGTATAAAAATGCAATAGACCATTTGTTCCCTTAGTAAACCCTATGAAAAGTTAGGAACCACCATCAAGTGTTCAGAGGTACAACTGGTCAGCATGTATAGCTCTGTTCATGGTGCACAAGAGGCAAGCGAGCCCTGCATGCTGTGTCAGAGGTGGCTCAGCTCTGCAGTTGTTGTCAGGAGTAAAAATTAATGGAAACTTATTCCGTCTTTACAGACAACAGCAAATCATACCGCGAATGCATCCTGCACTGGTGGGGAAAAGACAGCTATATTTTTTCATAAGGTATTTTGAAAGCAGGTCAAAATGGCGGTTGTCAACGTACAAATGACTAAAGAAATTTAAGAGTAATGCCTTGACTAAAAACATGAATATTTTTCACTGAAGCATTTGGGACAGCAATTTTGTAACTATTTCCGATAGCTTTAACCAACCACATAGATATTACAAATGTAATGTATTGTCTCCTCTCGAACAAGTAACTCTTCTCACTGACATTTAAGTTTAATTCTGATCCAGTGGAAGGCAAAGATGGTAAATAGTTTCAAGTGAAAAGTATAGAACAAATTCTGAAGAGTTGAAACACTTCAAGTAATTGGTTTTTTTACAAAATGAAACATTGTGGTTTAAAACAATGTTTTTGTTTTCAAGTTGCCTTGAACTTCCTAAACACTTCAAGTTGTTTTATTTACAAAGTGAAACACTGTGTTTTAAAACCATGTTTTTGTTTTCAAGTTGACTTGAAGTTTTAAAAGAATAAATAACAACACACTGAAGAATAGCAACACACAAGAAACCAGCCAGCCAGCCTAAAATGCAATGTTTTTATTTTGCCGAAAAAGAAAATAAACATTGTATTATTCTAGTGAGAGCTCTCCAGGGACCCACAGCTAGTCTACTAACGCGTGAAGCCAGCTGCGGCAGAAAGCCCACTGACAGGGGTCTTTCCAATCAATATTTTAGTGTGGTTGAGGTACTGTGACTGCACGAGGGATTAAAAAATGCCAAAGGGAGACTAAGTTTCTGGGCAGATCTGTTGTGATCATTGCTGAGTGAAATGACCTCAAAATCAATATAGATGACAAGTGTTCTGACTTCCAGTGCTGCTTCATGGACATCGTGAAAGCAGCAGCATCACTCACAGTGCCTACTTAATAAATTGGTCACAGAGATTACTTTAGGGAATTAATTCTCTTTTGCCTTACCTGAAAGGGCCACTTGTCAAGATCAGCTGGCCCAAATTTGACCTGCAATAAAAGGGAAGAAAGTAAAGGTGGAAAATCTGTTTGCAAAGTGAATACATTTTTGCTTTCACTGCCTTTCTTCTTCCCACAGTGGCAATAAAAATTTAGAGTCATCCTGCTGACAGAATAGGCCTAGGCTGTTGTTGGCCAGACCACTTGCCCTTACCCTCGTGATCCTGAATTGAACCTAGTCTATAAAGCAAAGCTGCTGGAACGTGGAAGAGCAGTGGAGACTCAGACCCCCCTTCCATGTGCGTGCAGAGTCAGCCGGGTTATGATGAAGAATTTGGCTGATTCAATTAGAGAACATTGGAGAGTCCAATTTTTTTTTTTCTGTAAGCCATGACTCCATGTGATGATGCAGTCTGCATAGCCTCCAAGACTCTGGCAGCTAATTTGAAGAGGCTCTCTTCTCTTCCAACTTTACCCTTCCACTGCTATTTACTGACAATTAACCAAAACCTCATTTATCAGTAGCTGTCCTGCAAACCTCGTTCTGTATCTACGGTGTCCAGCATGGCTATTGTCTGGGCATAGAGATAGCACTGCTTGTTACCTCACTCTTGGTCCTCACTGGTTTTCATTACCTCTTTTTCCCACCACCATTAAATAAGCCACCAGAGACAGTCCAGATGCCTGATTAGTCCAGTCACTAAATGAAGTTTTAGTAAACTCTTAGGAAAGGATAGGCATGTATCTTTCTGGCTTAAAGTCTGTGTGATAAAAAGTGGTTTAATGATTGGAAGTCATTTACCTCATCCTGTCCCTGTGAGAGTTTAGGCAAACAGTGGCTTTTTTGCACGTCAATTTATCCACCTTTACAGAGGACATAGTAAAATTTCCTGGCTGTAAATATAGAACAAAAAGAAGTAGCCACAACATAAGATATTCTGAAGTTAATCACAATTTTCATGGGAGAACAAAGGAAGGGTGAAATTAATAAATGGAGATTTCATGCATTCATCAGCTGGTTTGGGTTGTCTTGTTGGTTTGTTTTGCATTTTGCATATAAATAAGTTTTCTTTTCTTCAAGAAGGACCTTGCAGAACTGTTACAGAAACTACTTATATAATTAAAGGGAAGAGAGAGACGTCTCAAGTCATTCTTTTCATGAGCTGAATTGTCCTCCAGAGGTGGATGTTGGCAGGCTAGTCATCCTACGTGCCTCTGCAGTCACTATAAATACCTTTGTGAGGACCCTAAAGTTAGATGGTGTGAGCTTGGTGCTCAGGTTCTGCCTGGTAGAGACATGGCAGTTGAATCCAAGATCTTTAAACCATAAGGTCCATTTTTTTTTTTTTTTTTTTTCATTTCCAATGCCTACGAGCTTTTGCATGCCTGGAGACCATTCAGATAAATTAAAATCCTATTACTCTCCTCTGGCATAAAAATCAAAGTGAATCAATCCCAGACATGTCCTCCTCTAAAGGAGACAAGAACAAATAATTGGAGGAGCATGCTCCTACCTTCTAATATTCCTTTTCAAGTTGAGGAATATTGACTTTTTGGAGGTTACAGTGTTCTTTGGTCTAATTAACACAAAGGGACTAATAAATTTTATAACTATTCAAATGCTGATGCTGATTTAAAGACATGTATTGCTTAATTACAGTGACAGAGCTTAAAATTTTCATAACTACTCCTTGCCATCCTAACTTACATCAGTCTGTCACTATACCTCTGAGTCCATCCTTTCTTCCTCTGTACTCTTGTAGTATAGGTGGAGTTCAGCTGAAGGAGCAGAGTATGTATTATGCAGCTTTATGTGCATCCAGTACAAGGGAAAAAGTCATCCTGCATGCAAGAGTGTATGAAAGCAAGGACAGAGAAGTGAAATCACTTCCAGCAATATCTGTGTCTGAACTGCAGAGAGAGCCTAGCAAATACGGCTAACATACAGTCAGCATCCATATGACATTTTGCCAGCAGATAATCACTGAGCTCTGTGGCATTTAAATGAGGAGAGTTAATTTTAGGCTGATGAAAAATGTTGTCTTGACAGCCCCAGGGGTTAGGATATCTCTACCCACGGAGAAAGTCCAGACCATGTAGCAGTACTGAAAGATTCAACTATACTGCTGATGTGATCAAATTGAAGCCTGTGGCAATTCCTTGGGTTGGTAGATCATGCTTTGTGGTCCCCTTGCCCTCTTCTGTTAAACTGCCGGGAAAGGTACTGGCTATGACAGTATGTTTGACGAAAATATGCATCCTCCAACAGTTGGAGAGAGACTGCTAGTTCATCTCTGGATAACCAAACAGCTGCAAATGCAGTTAGATTTGGCCTGTGATAATTAAGTTTGATTTTAACTGGTAACCTAAGGGTATACAAGACCTGGAAATCAGGAGCAATCTCCACTTTTCCTAGCAGTGTGGCAGAGCCAGAAGCAGCTGCTCCAGTTGCATAATCAGTGGCATTGCAAGCAGTGAAATGTTCTGAAATCTGCAACTCCCACTGAGTACGCTGCAGAAAAAACAGGCTCCTTACTGAGTGAGCCATCAAATAACTGCTTTTTGTCAGCACGTATTAACATTCCTTTGTCTTTGATAAAATGTAAGCCGCTTGATCCCAACTGATTTTGATGACAGAAAAGTGCCTTATTGGTAGAGTTCTGACACCTATTTTACGCACCAGTCTTTCCTCAGTGACTCTCTCTGTTCTCAAATGTAATGAAACACCTGGTTTAATACACATAGCAATATATTTTGTATCTTTTCATCTACTGGTAACCAGAAACGAGCCATTTAGGAAGGCATCTATGGCTGCCTTAAACAGGAACATGCGCAAACTCTGTTATCGATCTGTGATGTAGTGACTCCAGCCAACAGACAAAAAATCTGCTTCTTAGGATTCTGCTATAATGCAATTATCATTAAAACTCTATGAAATGTTTATTGCAGAACTTGAAACCAGGAGACAGTCCTCTGGTCTCCAGCTTTCTGAAAAGCCTGGAACTGGTTCCAGCTTTATTGAAACCTTGGTGTATCTGCGTATAACTTTGTACAAACTTTTTTCTGGTTTCAATTAAAACTGAGTTTTGTTTGCAAAGGAAAGCTAAGCTGCTGAATTAAGAGATGAGAAAGCTGTAACTAAAACTTGAAAGCTGAAGATTTCACATATAATTTCACATTTTCCACAACTGACACATTGTACAAATTTATATCAAATATACTTTTTCATTTTTAAACCAGCTTGTTTAGGAGAAAAGTAAACTTCTAATGGTCTTACTCTCTGGAAAATACGACACACTTGAAAAATAAAAATCTCTATGACTTTATTTTTAAAACAGTTTTGAAACACATCTACTTAGACTGACAAAGGGGAAATAAGGATATTCTTTTGGCATGAAGCTTATTTAAATGAAATGCCCAAGTCACTACATACCCCTCCTCTATAACTATACCAAATATCTGTACCATTTAAACCCAAGAAGTGTAGTTATATCTACTTTAGGAAAAGGATTAACAGCCTTTATCAGGGCCATAAATACTATGATTATTTTTGCACAAAATTCTGAGAGTTTGAAATCTCCCTCAATTTCTTGTGCTCGCCAAATTGTCAGTGCTACTGCACTGAACTAGAAATGCAGTGGCAAAGCTGGTGCGGTACTCGATGGGTGGGAGCATACGGCATAATGATTCGCTACACCTAGGATGTCCCATGAACTTGGATAAGCAAGGCTTATGAAATGAAACCGCTGGTTTTTGCAGAGAGCCCACAGCCATGTATGAAAGATGTTAGTCTAGTGAGTTACTCCGCCCCACTGCAAGCTGAAACTCGGATATTCGGAGCACAGAGGGCACAGTGCACGTTGTACGCAAGTGGGAAGTAGCTGCATCCATGTGCTCTTAAGTAAGGTTCATTGTTTCCACACCTCTGCTGTCATTTTTTTGCAGTTACAGAGGCAATAATTAGCTAAGGACATTACAGATGCACCAATTAACCAGGCTGGAGAGCACAGGGCAGCCTGCAAAGCCGGCACTTAATGGAATTTGAAGCAGAGACAAAGCTGCTGTTTACTGGGTCTTGTAAGAGTTTCCAAGCAGTATGTCCCCATGCAATTAAAACACCACTGCACATGTGCTAAAAAGGAATATTTGAATGGGATTATGGAGCAATTACAAGTTGTCTTATTGTGCTGGCTCTGTGTACCCCTGGGGTTACAGAAAGCAGCTACTGCAGGAAGCTGGCAGTGTGCAGTATTTGGTCGCTGAAAGCTTTCTATTGTTCCTTCCTTAATTGAATACTTACAGCAGGAGATAACTATGATTGTGTCTCTGGAGTTCGGGTTCACTGTCAGGTACTCCCCCCCCAGGGAAAGAGCTATTTCAGGCCCTGATTATAAGACAGGAGTTCCCTTAGGATGCTTCAGGCCCCCACATTTAGCAGGGACACCCCACCTTGGCCTTGGGGACAGCTACATGGTACCTTCTTGCAGCACTTGAAAGCCATGATAAGAATCAGCCAGTTCATTCACAGGACCTAATCCTGTGAGCCTGAGTGGTTGCCTCTCCTGCTCTCTTTGCTGGGCTTTGAAAGCGCTCAGAGCTTGGAGGAGGCACTTGAATGCCTTTGTGATTTCTGGTGCAAAACCAGCTCTGTCCTAAAGGAAAAAGGGCTGGTTTATTTTAACTGTCTCCTTACCATACACGCACATACTGCTGGTTGTCTAGCATTCTGGCCTCCCAGCATGAGGGAGCATCAGAAAATGGGATTAGCCCTGCATCACTGACCCTCAAAACAGCCTGTAATAAAAGCCCTTGCCCGGGGAGGTCAATGGTATGATTAAGTGTCAGTGACACAGCTCTCCTGAGAAAAACTGCAGCAGGACTCAGAAATTAGCAGGACTTCATGAGCCACCTGCGTGTTGAGCTGCTCTTTGCTAGCTGATACCAGGGAGTGAAGACTAACCAGTCTTCACCTGGAGGACTGAGGAGCCCAGCGCAGGTGATGCTGCACATTGTAGTGGTCAGGAGCGGCCTCCACGCTGTTTTTTACTTGTATAGCAAAAGCTGATAGTTTCCTGGAAAGGTGCTGTACCTCAATAGAGCCTTGCCTTAAGGCAAAACCACTTGGGGTGATTTTCATAGCAGCCTCTGCATTTCCTGGTTCCTTCCGGTCCAGGAAGGAGGCACACTAGAACACTATGACTAACTCTGTACTTGTTGTTCCTGCCCAGAAGCAAATACTCCTGCAGATCTTCTTGGGGGGGAGGGGGAAATTGGCTTTTCAGTCTGCGAAACAGAACTGGAAATTTCTCAGTGTTGGATATGTCACTGTCCCTCTTTTTCCCCTTTCAAGAACCAAAAGCAACTATATACTCCTGGCCTGGAGCTAAGGAAAGCAGTGAGACAAGTAAAGCTTTCCGGGGAACTTGCTTGTGTGGGTGACTTTTAATGGACTCTAGCAATTATGAGAACTCAATATTAATCTTTTCACAAAGGTGCCTTTTTTTTTTTTAAGGAAAGGAGTTTTCTGATTACTCTGAGATTTCAGTCACTTAGTTGAGCTCATGTGGTGAGAATACATGATATGCTCTTCCCTGAAGCATCTGACACAGATATTTTCCCCCCCTATGCATTGCTTTAGATTTCTGTTTGTGTACTTTGGGCTGCAGGAGTTAGACTTGGAAGTACTGGCCAGGAACTGGATCAAGTGCATGTTTTGAATGTATTCCAGTCAGGTCTATCTCTCACCCTCCAAAAGAGAACAGTAGGAGGACTTTGTGAGGTCAGGTTTTCCAAATTTCACCAGAATTAATTCCAAAATCATAACATAATCAGGACAAACAGAAGACAAATATTTGGAAGAGAAGTCGGCCTTGACATTGGCAGGTGATTCCAAGAATATTTGTTCGTAGTTATGCCAATGCTGAATGCTTATCCCTGCTCTGCAAAGCTTCTCTTTAAACTTTTTCAAAGTGAATAAATAAACTCTGATCCTTGGGGCTGAGAAGCAGCTTGACAAAAATCAGTTTCATACTGGCCACTGTTCATTCAATCCAAAATCCACTAATACATGGAATTCAATATGCTTATGAGCTTGACCGTGTGTTGTTGTGGGTTTTGGTTCTGCCAACCCAATACAGTTGGATTGAACCCTCCAGAGGTATTTAAAAGCCATCTTGCCATGTAAATCACTAGGAGTTGTGGCCCTCTCTACCTTTCGGGCTATACGACTCGGTGTCTTAACCAAGTGCAGGAGGGAATTGCTGATACATACTGCTGTAGATGAAGAGGGATGGGGTCAGACACAGTGGGAGTGCAGGGCAGTGGTTCATTCTACTTAGGGGCTGTGTGGGTCAGGATTTGAGGTGCATCGGCAGGGCTGGATGTCGTTCTAGCACGATTCACAAGAAGTGCTGTTAGTACCAGCCACACAAACAACAGCTCAACAGAGCAATGTGAGGACAGAGAGAAGCTACTTAGTGGTACCAGACTTCAAACCCATAAGCACAAGGTTCAGGAAACAGTCTGAAGATGCAGCGTTGAATCCATCCCTTTTCCTTTGAGTGCTCAGCTTTTTCATGATAGAGGCTTTTGTGAGGCTTATTAAGCAAAGACCTTTTCTGTGTCCCAGAGCATCAGGTATGGAGATAACATGAAAGTGCTTTTAAATGAAAGAAGTGGTTGGGTGAGCATGTAAGGAAGCTTTGCATTTAACATCCCTCTGTTTCCACCCAGGGATGACTTGCCAGGCTCGCAGCTCCTACATGGACACCGAGGTGCTGTGGGGACATCGCTTCACTCCTGTCCTCACCCTGGAGAAGGATTTTTATGAAGTCGACTATAACAGCTTCCATAGCACTTATGAGACCAACACTCCTGTGTGCTGTGCCAAAGAGCTGGCCGAGTCTCGCCGGGAAGGCCAGCTCCTCAGCCACCTCTCCAGTGCCACCCTCCTGAGTGGAGGCAGAGAAGCAGAGACAGCAAAAGGGGAAGAAGAAGAGGAAGAAGGCAGGGAGCCAGCAGGATTGAGTGGAGCCAATGGGACAGCAGGAGAGGTGAAAGGAGATATGCCTGTATAACACATGAACTGCTGGACAGTAAATACCCACATACACTTACTGGGAGATTGTGGCCTGGCGAGTCAGGAATTGACTGGGAGTCAGAGAGCTGAGATTTATGTCCAGACCTCTGCTGCCTGCTGCTTGATCCTGGCGAGTCACTGCACAGCACTGTGCCTCCGTTTCCCTCCCCTTTTATCTGTACAGTGAGGTTCTGAGCTTTGCACTCCTTTGCAAAGCATTTTGATCTCTGGACAAGGCTCACTAAATACGATCACTGTTAAAATTAAAATTCCCACCACTGGTTGTTTCAAAAGGTGTTCATTGGACATTCAGAACTCTTCCCCCTTGAGAGGGTATTTAAAAAGTAAAAGTCCAGAATGTCCCATCTCAGTATGAAGAATGTGGTTTCATACCTTCACTTAATTTGTGAGTCAATGTATTGTAGACATTGTTACTGCTAAATTAAAAGAGGAAAAAAAACTCTCTGGTATGTAGTGTTTTGCCTTCATGCATTTTACGAATAGATTTCCTCCCGGATCACAGTCGTCGTGATTTATTTCCTGCAAAATGTCTGATATTAACAGGACAACTTTCCCAGCAAACCTTTAGCATGTTTATCCAATATTTTTTACTGTCTTCTCAAAATGAAGTGCTATCTTTGTGTACTTTTTTCACGGAATCTCTGACACATTTCATAGGCTGCCCATGGTCAAGAGAAAGTTTAGATCTTGCCCCAGTGAAGGTTTTTTCTGGCCTGGATGCCCCAGTTGCCATTCCGGTTGATGATTTAAAACAAAGTAAGTAGCCATCTGGGAGCTTGAAATATTCTGGAGTTTCAGACAGAGTCCCTGGCATAGGTAGACTGGGTAAGTAACAGTTTGCAAAATTCTCTGCTCTTCTGTAAAGTACGTATTTAAAATAAAGGTTTAGATGCTGACGTTCCTATAGCTAACGGAAACACGCACTGACATAACTGAAGCCATCGGGTCAGGCTAGTGCAAGCACGTTAGTTGATGTCCAAAATCAGGATCAGTTCCCCACTTCTGCCAGTGGCAAGCAATAACATCTCTGGAGGTCTAATGCTAACCTGCCAGTAACTTGGACTGCTTTGTCCTGCAGCTCAGTTAAGACTGCTATTCCTGTGAAGCACCAACTTGAGTTAACAATTTTGGTCTTTACAAAGAGGTAAGCATAGAACCATACTTCCCCAAAAAGGATTGTCACATCCAGAAAAGGGGTAAAGAAAACTAGTCTGTGAGATGAAAAATTTCCACAAATTTGAACAACACAGAAAAAAAATGGCCTTGTTCGGGAAAATCTCTTCCCTTACCCCCCCAAATTTGGTGGAAAAAATAAGATACCTGCAGAATTACTTATTTATCAAAATGGAATGAAGAATATATAATATGCAAGAATTATATGCATAATATGCATACAATTATATGCAATAATATGCATGTGTATCTATGAAACAAATATACCTTGTAGTAGGGATGGACTGAGCTGCACACTAGGGATCTTAAATATGGTTTTGCCTCTTGATATTAATACAAAGACAAGATAAACTGGAAATTGAAAGCAATGGTCTTATTGACATACAAACAAAGAGGAGAACAGTATCTATAGGGGTCAGAGATAGTATTTAAGTAGAGACCTAATGCTCATCGCCCTTGAGATTTCATCACACAAAACTGCTCTTTCCTAATACCGTCAAGTCTGAGAAATCATGTATCCTACATGTTAGGAATTTTTGTTGTTGCACATCAGGTATTGCTAGAAGAATAATTGCTGAATGGTGCGTAGTGGAGGGGGGTGCAAATCTATTACAATGCATGGGAAGTAAGACAAGAAGTGTGTTTCTTGAACAAAGCCCTTGAGCAGCTGTGTACTCTGTTGGCTTCATAGACTATTTCTGTGTTTGAAATTTGCAAATATGCCTAAGTACCTTGTTGAATCGATGCTTCAAACAGCGCCAGTGTGAGCAGTAGCAAAAGAACTTCCCTGACTTCTGTAGAATAAGAGAAACATCCTCCTGTGGTTTTTAATAAGCTGAGCAGATCTGGAGGAGGATATCCTCCAGAGCTGAATGCACCTTGCATTTGATATATAAAAGGTGGGGAACCATATTTTCAAGTTGTGTAGCATGGCAATCAGTTATGTGGGTTTTGGTAATGCAATCAAGTCGTACGCTTTCCAAAGCATTTCAGGCAGGCCCCAGGACTGTCCTGTGTTCTCCTTTTCCTGAAATGTAGCCCAAAGAGAGGCTTCATTTAGTGAGTGTATTGAACTTTTCTGAAAGTAAGGTAGAGAACTTCTTCCAGAATTGTCGTCTCTGAAAATTGTATCAGTTTCCCTGCTATTCTGCAAGCGTGTGCAGGACAATAAACCACGGGAGTAAAAGCATAATAGACCCACTCTTTGCAGTAATGAATGTTTAAATACAAGTCTGCATCTCTTATGTGAGTTGAAATAGCTCACATAGATATGTCCACCCACATAAATATCCAATATATACTATACACTCATCAGCCTCCGCACTTTCAAAAATACTAATACTCCACAAGAAACATTTGTAACCTGTAAACACACTATTCATGCACAAATAACCATTCACATTTGTATAATGGACCCAGTAAACAAGCTAAAAATACATATTCAAAACATCAAATAATTACATCTGCCTTATAAATGTATCACTGATAAGCAAAATTCACAACAGTATCCATCCACAATAGCATACACTTGTATAAGTGTATGTGTACATAAAATAGCTAGCTCTCCTGCCACTCAGATGACAGTAGCTCTCAGAAGCTACCCCTATTGTGCGTGTACATAAAGCATACACAGTTATTCACAAACACACCCCCACACAAACTTGCATACCTGAATCCTGCATTTTAAAACACCACCTGAGGACTGTATTAATCATTGTGAGTCCAGGTGCCTTCATACAGACATAAACGTACATGTTGTCTTTCCGGCAGGCAAACCTACATGTTCTAATGATTTTCCAACACCGTACAGCTAAACCCTGCATTGCACAACACAAACACATCATGTAACCCTCAGCGGTGCAGAGTCATGGAAGTAATTTAATTTCAGGTGTGTGTTTCTGTCCTGCAGTCATTAATGAGAGTTTTTGAGCAAACAAAAGCTACATTTCTTGTTCTTTATTTTTCTCCTTGTGACAGGATAGTTGGGAAACACCTTTCTAATGCAGGAGAGTTAATGAGCTGTGAATGGGGGCAGGAAGGGAGAATCGCTTACAGTAAAGGCTTTGCTTGATTTTGTTTCAGGGTTTGGGGATTGGAGTGGGAGGGAGCCCTGCAAGCCAAATCATTTTATTGTATCAGTTGCTTTCCTAGGCCTGGCTTTTTAACTGTTCTGTTCTTGTGCAATGTCACTAGTGCTCATGTACGGCCAAGCTGACCTGTATGCCTTCTATCCTTTTTTCTTTTGTACGAGTTTCCATACTTATGCATATTAAGACTATTTGTT
This sequence comes from Fregata magnificens, assembly GCA_013389945.1. Taxonomy (NCBI): domain Eukaryota; kingdom Metazoa; phylum Chordata; class Aves; order Suliformes; family Fregatidae; genus Fregata; species Fregata magnificens. The sequence continues at coordinate 911,912 of WAAD01024284.1, forward strand.
TTGACTAAAGTATGTTTCTTAGACTGATCTGAAGATATCTAGAGATTAAAAAACCAGCTCTTTCCTTGGTAGTTGGTTCCAGGGGTCAATCAACGTGACTGTTAGAAATGCACCTTTACTTTTCATTTTAATTTGCCTGGCTGTAACTTTCACTCGTTTCAAGACCTGTCACTCATTTTTTTAGGCTTGAATTTACCCCCTCATTGTTTTCTCTCACTTGTTATTATGAATATATTTCCATCAGAAATAGTGGATCATGAAGCTGAGATAAGAGGGAATGTTATTTATGCTCAAGTAATTAATACCCCGTGATAAGCTCCCTGCATTGCCAGCCGTATCTGCTGCAATATATGAGAGGCATGTTGCCAGAATGCGTTAAGCACCAGCTTGGTGGATGATGGAGAGGATACTTAATTAAGTTACAGGGAAACTAGGCAAGCTTTCAGTCCATGCATAAAAGTGGCAGCAGTTTCCATTTCAAGGCTAGTGAAACAGTGATAACTACTGAAAGTCTGATTCTGATATTTTGACTGACACTAGTCAGGACTTCATTTCCAGGGATGCACGGTCATTTAGATGGGTGGGAGAAGCAGGATAATCTAGCTGTTGGCATTTTATTATATGAAGAAGTCAAGTCCAAATTCTGATCTCATTTAGGGAGGTCATTCTCTTTCAGGGAAATGGGGAGACATTCCAGTGGAGCCCCGGGGGTCCCTCCGCTTTGCCAACATCTAGCAGACCCGAACTCAGCCCTTAAGTACTAGCGGCCGTGCTTTCAGGGAATGGAGGGGAGGGCTGCATTTTCGGATTTATTGTGCGTAAGAAAACGCATACAGAAGTGGCTTGTGTTAAACAACAGGTGCTGGTGGAATCACTTCTGCTAAAAAGTAAAGCCTAATTCTGCAGTTTTGCTGGAAGAAGTTTGTTATTTGCCTTACAGGACTGTCTAGGCATCCTGCTTAAGCTAGAACCAGGTAGCACAAACATGCAACTAATTTCCCAAGAAGCATGAAACCTAACTAAAGTCCCACTGAAGTCTGTGTTTCATGTACTGATACAAACACAATTCTAGAGTGACTTCAGTGATGCCACTGGTTTAGCAAGCACTGAAGGTCACTTGGTGTAAGCAAATACAGAATTTAGCTCAGTGGGGTGAGCTGAATGAGTGAAAAAATAGCCTGTTTTAATTAATTCCAGTAAAATCAGGAGTAACTCCTCAATTAATGCTATATTTTGGTTGGTTTAATGAGATCAGAACCAGGACATGACCTGATAAAAAGGTTGAAAAGCTTTGCTTTTATTCACAATGTATCATAGTCCATCTCTAAGTAGGGACAGAGAACAAAATCAATGACCTTTCCTTACCTGGAAGTAGAAGTGAGATGATCAGTGCAGCATAGTATTATTTCCTACTCTCTAGGTATCTCTTCAACCCTGCAAGAACAAGACTGGCTTTGTGCATGTCTGATATAGAATCACTATTACTGCTTCTGTTACAGAGAGGGGGGCAGGTGTAGCACTCCACAGCAAAAAAGCTGAGCCTTTAAATGAACACGCAAATACTGTAAATAACAGTGGGCAAGGAGGAGGGGAAATGCCTGGGCTGAGCCGTTTAAATATGGTTTTGTTTGCCAAAGAAGATGGCAAGAGCTCAGTGTCTCCTGAATGAAGCCATGGCTGGTCTATTCAAAGCAACAGCAGGAGAGCCAGTGAGGTGGTTCTAGCTCATGAGGTCCCATCATTACCCAGTGCATGTGGAGTGGCTGTTGGATTTAACCGAGTCTAATTTAATACCAAACAGGGCAAGTTATTTAAGGAAGGGTGATGCAAAATTGAAACAACTCTATTCTTTCAAGCCTCATCTTGTAATTGAAATATTCATAAAGCTCCTCATTCAGCATAAGACCATTGCAGGAATATTTTAAGGATTTCATGCTTTTTGCAGTTACAATGTGCAAACTCAGCAACACTAGCCTGCATTTTCTGAGTGCAAATGCATCATATTTTGACCCATCGCTCCTTCACTATGTTTTCCCTTAAGAGACTTTTCATCAGATTGAATGAAATTGTGTTTTTATAGTATGCACAAACAGCAGCTATGGGCTAGGCTGAGAAACCACCAAACTCATTGTCCTGGTCAGCAAAGGGGGTTCATGTCAGAAAAACCTAATCTTAAAATAGGTTCTTTTTTAATTTTACCGTGGTCCTCAAATGCTGCATGGATTTAGAGCTCACAAAACTAAATGCAGATAAAGCCAAAGGTTAATAAAAAGTTCTATGAATCTGTGTTTCTATCCCATAGAGGAAGCAAATGCTTCACCCTTTCTACCTTTGTTACCCAAATATCCAGTAGTGGATACATATCCTTGTGTGCAGCTAACTAAGCCGTGAAACTGAAATGTCTATTCCCATTGCCCAAAAGTGAAGGAAATGCACTACAGGAAATCATAGAAATAGAACAGCCTGTCAGAGAAAATACCTGATGAGAATCAGGATGACAACTCTAACCCTCCATGTTTATGCAGATTTATCACTGAAGGAGAAGAAAAACTCACAGTAACAGGAAAATTAATGACGGTAAAAGCTATTCAGTATTCATGCCCCCCATGTTTATTCCAGGTTGTTCTATCATGTGTCCGTCATTTTTATGCCAAACAAATGAGCAGTACAATCACTACTGAATTCACGCCCCATCTGCCTCCCTTGCATACGGTAGCAGAGCTCAGCTGTTTCTCTTCCTCCCAGAATAGAAAGAGAAGAGGCAGATGCCAGGTGCAGGCAGGCAGAGTCATTGCCTGATGGACCCTTGAAGGAAGGCCATGAGGGGTTTGTCCTTCCCAGAACGAAACCTCTCTCCGCTGCCAAGCTGAATAAAGAGACAGACCACATGGCTGAAACAGCAATTGGAAGCGGAGAGAGAGTGGGACCAGGACCCCAGATCCTGTGGGGCAGCTGGAACAACTCTCCAAGTGCCTTTCAATAGCAGAGAAAAGAAATTTTTTTCACATTTAATTTCACAATGTCAGGTTTTATTGACTCATAGCTGTCTTGCTGCCCTGTGCTTCCCCTGCCTGTTTTTTCTACCCATCTGCTTTCAGCCTTCTTGCAGTGAGAAAGAGCAACCAGAGATTGCAAGCTCCTGGGTGCAGGACTGCCTCTGTTGTGTCTGCAGAGCGGCTAGCACAGCAGGGCTGAGTCTTGCAGTTATTCCTGCAATACATGTACTAGACAATCATAATAATGAACTGAATGAATAACTGGTCCTAGCTGGTGTAAATGAACAGCTAGCCTAGAACAAAGTGCTGTGCTTCATTATATACAATATTGAAGGCGGCAGCATAATTGATGGCTAAGGGAATGGCCTGTGACTCAGAGAACTTGCGTTTTATCCCTGACTTCCGCTGACCCCCCATACAATTCTGTGCGAGTCAGTGCTTACACATGTTGCTTTGTTTGTCGTATCTGTTTAGGCTCCAGTTCAGGAAGGCCCACAAGCATGTCCTGATTTTTAAGCTGGTTGATTTTTTGAGTTGGGGCTTTATGACTGCAATTGAATTGAGGCTGGAGCTATTTCTTATTCTGGGTTCATGCAACAAACAGTGAAGTGGGACACTGTCACAGGGCATCGTATAGCCCTTAAAAGAAGGGTAGGTCATGTTCCCTGTGATTTCACTCTGATCAGCATGGTCCCTGGTGTGAATAAGAACCAAGCTTGTCCGGGAAATACTGTGGCAGGATAGCGGGGACCAAATTGGAGGGGAGACTCAAACAGGGGAGAGTGAAGCCAAATGTCAGACGATGCAATCATGCAAACTCTAAGATGGGACATTTCTGACCTTCAAAACCTGCAGGCCCCCATGCTTTTACGTGGAGAAGGTGGGGTCTACAAACCAAATCCCCAAGAAAACCAACAGTTTCCATGGGGCAGCCTGACAGAACTGGGAATTGCTCTTCATCCCCACGACTGATCTGTGTCCCTGCACAGTGCAGTCCGTACAAGGAATGTGATCAGCTTATGCCTTGTTTTGATGGTTGACAGTATGTAGCGTTCAGAGTAAGGACAGCTTCTGTACCTGGAATAGTAACTGTTCCATTTCCATAAAACACGTTCATTAAATTGCCTGAGCGGTTGTACTCTTCTGATGATGTTTCCCCCTCCCTAGATCTTGTCTGTTTCAGGCCTTATTTATAGGCTCCCCTGACCTTTGCATTACACAGAGCCTCTCATTGATCCTGTCCTCTGTATGTTACCACATCAGTTTTTCTTGTCCTGCTTGACATTTAATTTTTATTAACAGTAGTGTAGGTAAAGCTGTTTTTCTTTGTTTTCCACACTGTGTTCTTCTCCTGCTCTCTAGGCAATATAAACTGTCATTCCAGAAACACACGGGAGAATTTTCTTTCTTGACATTTTGAGATTTTCCAGCAGGACATGCAAAATTAAAACTGGGTTTAAGTTTAATAATGTCTCCTTGAGCTGATGGGAATTATAGAGGGGATACATGAAAATGAGCCTCATTGCTGACCTGCAGGGTCTAAGTGTGTTCCTCAGTATCTTGTAGTACATCAGAAGGTATCCATGGGTCACTGGAAAACCCTTCTGCACCTCCTATTTCTTGTGTGGCTGGCACTCTTTCCATTTTGTGCAAAAAGTGGGAGCACATGATTAGCCTTTGGGTATGATGGAGAGACGCATGTTGAAGTTTTCCAGCCGTGCTTAACATCTTTGCCACACCCTTACATGAGGAATCTCTTGTTGTTACTCATTTGACTGAAAAATCACATTAACTCAAACTATTTTAAGCTGAAAAGCAAGTAAAGGGACTAATCACAACGACATCCAAAACAGTTAGGAATATTTGTGACACATGAAGAAACATTTCTGTTAGCTCCTCTTTATTTGGGAGGTTCCTACCAATGAACAGAAGCCTTCTTTCACTCAGATCATGTGTCATCTCCTGTGCTTTACTGGCTAATTAACAAATCCTTGCCTCAAAAAGATAAAATTCTCTCCATCTTTTTGGAGATTCACTGTGCATGTTTCACTGTGAAGTGTCTTGCATTGAGTTTATAGTCTATATTAATCTGTATACAAGCATGTTTATACAAACATTTATTGAAAATAGATATATAGCTCACTTCTGACACTAATGGACGGTATAGAAGCATAAGCTAATGCCAAATCTCACTAAAATGAAATACTTTAATTCTGTTCAATAGAGCAACTTAATCGCCAAGTGCCAAGAGAACGCATCTCGAATAAAAAGTTTTCTGTATGAATATGAAGATTGATATATTCTATATTCCAAAATAATGAAATATTTCACATTCCTTTTAGATGAAATGTTGAAAACAGATCTCTAAATTTCTCATGGGACAGTGGTATTGTTTACTGAGCAATAGTATTTTGCAGCTCTGTGTACAAGGGAATATCAGATGTCTGGAAGAATTAATGAATATTCAAGGATCTTCAGCTGATAGCTGCGCACATTCATACACATTTAAGTAAAGCTTAGATTTGCTCATTTTTCATAAGCCTTCCTCAGAAGGAAGGAAAACAATCAGGCTGTGCTTTTATAGAGGGAATTTAAAATTAAAATTAGATGTTTAGGTGTCATTTCAGTTCTAAAGTAGCCCTTAGTTCTGATGGTGGGGACTGGGATTCCAATTATCTTTAATTTGTATGTGCAAGGCTTGGTTAGACAAAGTGTTAAGGATTCTTAGTCATTCGTAATATTTCTATAGCGCACAGGGCTTTTCAACACCGACACTAAATTAATTCTTGGAAGCAGTTGTTCGCTATATTAACGTAAGATATCCCACACGTAGTAAAACAAACTGTTTGGCCTTTCAAATGAGAGGACCCCAATCTTAATAAATATTGAATTATAAAATCCCTGTATAGGGAATACAAGCTAATTCTTTTCTTTTTCACCAGCTGTGAACTGCTATGTGTGCTGTATGGTACAAACTCTCCAGGAAAGAGGAGCAAATTGAAAACACTATCCCTGTGGGTTCCCTTATTAGACCTGACGTGACTGTGAGATTCACAGGACACAGCTCATTAAAACAAGGCTGACAATCTGTGACCTCTTGAGTAGGAAGATAAGATCCATGCTGAAAAACAGGCCGTTGCTTTGATTGTGGGGTAACTCAGCTATGGAGGAGAAAAATTTGTATAGCTGCTTATTAACCCACTTGTTGCCAGAGCACGTTTGTCCTTATAAAATGCATCTTCAGGAGAATAGGTAAGCAGTGGCTTAGGCTCAGGCCCAGCTAAAAACGACATGATGGGACCCCTGGAGAGCTGTTGTCATTTCCCATCACAGCTCCCACTCTCTGAGGGGCGTTGTGCTTCTTGGACAGGTTAATGATCTGGTATGCAATGTATAAGGTAATGAAAATTTCAGTGGCTGGGTATTTCATCCAGTGAAGTGGAAATTCAGCACACTACAGGGCCATGAGCTAGATAGTTGTTTTTTTCATTACTGAGGTGTTTAAACGGTATTTGAGGATATGGCCTAATACTGGCAGTGGACTCCCTGACCCAGGTGAGTGTATCAAGAGGAGGAAAGTTTCGTTGAAATCCTGGGCTCTCCCGTGAAATAACAGTCTCCTTGGAGTATGTGGTGTTGAATTCTGGCCTCCTGGCAACTAAGCTTTAAGAGCACCGTGCCTTGTATGTGGAAAACTTAAGTAGCAGGAGGAAATGTCCCAGCTATTGTAAATCAGCGTAGCTTTATAGAACTGTCTGAAGCCAGACAAGATGGTAGTCTGCAGCAGACAATCTGACTTGCCCTCAGGCATAAGCCCTTAAAATTCCTGTGCGAGTGTACTGCTATCTAGATTGCTTTCTATTATGTTAGTACCAAATCTGGTATAGTACAGTTTGGTACTGAATGCTCAGTTATAGGTTGTTTGCACTGAAGAAGAGAACAGGATAATTTTTCCACAAACTTACTCCAGGTTCTAATAAATCCCGTTCTCACGCCACTAGAACCCAGGGAAAAAATATGGCAAGAATGTTAACATTTTCTGCTTGAAAAAGCAGCTATCTATCTTAGTAGTTAGGTTCAATCCCTAAAGTGATCATCTAATTCTAGTCTGACATTTTCTGTAAGTGAATAAACCTGCATCTTAATTCTATGCCTGTCAAAGATTAAATAATGCAACATCAGCTTTTAACATGATTGATCCAAATAAAGACCATGAAAAATGTAGCCTGGTTGGAAACATTCAATGAAATAATACTTTTCAGAGAGGGTTCCCCCCCATCACTGCTAATGTGAAAGAGTTGAATTGTGGGAAAAGAAAAAATGAGATGAGAACACTTAAGCTGATGTTGCTCTGCATGAGGGAGAGTAGAAGCTGAATACAAAATGGGCTCAATAATTATGAGTGAGATTCATGCTCTGGTGAACTAGGAAAGACTGCTCTGATGTCTTATGAAAATCAGGTTCTCTTGAGGCATGCAAAATTGGATTTCCAAAATGACCAGTCACAGATGAAAATTTTGGTCGCACTCTCCACGGTAGAGGAAAGAACTAGCAACCCTTATTTTTGACATGTGGGAGATTGGTAACATTCCCTTGGACTTGTAACTTTCCCTTAGGAAGAATGGGAAGTGGGAGTTCAAGAAACAATAGTCTTATAAATTTCTCATGCCTTTTGCACCAATCTTAGTATTCTTTCCAGGGAGAGCAAGGGATGTAGAGACATCTGACTTGAAGTAACAATAAGGAAAGCACATTATGATGTTGAACTTAATGCTGTTATGGTAGTTGTCCATCATCTACCTGCAAGTATCCTGTAGTCTCTGAGCCATTGGGGTTTTTAGCTGTTTTTCAATTGAAAATAGGTTCTAAATTCACTCTGTTGTGATCCTGACATAAAGAAGCAGCCTCTTCCTGATCCAAATCAACTCGATGATTCACTTCTTACATAGTCTACCGATTGTTACATGGATGAAATGATAGTCTTTCTAAAATGATTGTCAAACAGAGGCCTGGCTCATAAATGTTTTATTCTTGTATCAGTAATTTTTGTAAGTGAACTTAACTTTACTGTAGGTAATCTTGTGTGCTGGGAGGCCCCTAGCCTGATAATGCCGAAAAGGAGAGGTCTTTTTGAATATTTGATCTGCACAAAGTGCAGACAAGAAGATAGCTAGATAGGTAGGTGGAAGGAAAGAGAGAAAGAAAACAAACAGAGAAAGAAAACAAAGAAAGGAGGAAAGCCAGGAAAGTACAGGTTTATTTTTAGGAAGTGTTTATTCTTAGCAGTGGTAAATCGCAGCCAGGCTGGATTCAAGCAAAGCATTTGTACGCAGTGTTCTGATATGCAGTCATCAAGAGCCCAACATACAGGGGGCAGGTTGGCCAACCCTCCATTAGCTTGGTTCATCCCAGGGAAAGTGTCTGATTTCTTTTGCACCTATGCTATTAATAACTGAGGTGGAAGGGGAAAACTGATAGGTTTCAAATACTAGGATCATTCTTTAAAGTCAAATTATATTGGCATATACATTTATTTCCATTCCAATTAAACTTGTGGTCCTCTTTCTTTAAATAGTGCATGTTCCAAAGGTGAAGTAGGAAGTTACTGGAAAAACGCTAAACTGATATCAAGGGGATTCATATTTCTTACCTAATTGTCACTGAGATGGATGCTTTGGGAATATTTCCAAGACTACACTTGGGTTAGTAGCCACACTTTGAACACGTCTTACTGAAGTCGTAGCAACTGGTGAAGGATGGGAGTGGTGTTATGTCCTGCATAGCAATCCTAAAGACTCTAGGATGAGCTGACACAGCCTGGCCCTCTGTGCTCCTAATGATTACACAGCGCATCTTTAGCATATCTGGCAATGCAAAAAAGTTTGTTCAGTAATTAAATTACTAGTTTGGGACTGTGAGCCTCAAACTTGGTTCCTCAGGTGGTTGGTCACCTATCAGTGGACACACTGACCCCTTGCTGGAAGGTTGCGCTCCCACTATTGTTGCACATGGAAAATTGCAGGGAAGTTACAGCTTGGATTAAATAAGCCCAAGAGATACAGGCCCTTGCTGAGAGGATGTTCTTCTTATGTGGCTTTAACTCCAAACTGTTTACAAAAAGAGAAGGGAGAAACTGGACAGCAATTGTGAAGGAGTGAAGATACACTCCCTTGCCCCTTGCCTCTCCTGTCCCCCCTTGACAGCCGTAAGTGCTGACAGCAACTCTGGTTCCTATTTGTTTTCCGCCTTCCTATCAGAGCACATGGCTGTCCAAAGGAGGAATCCTTTCACGCCTATCTGCAAGGTCCTTGAGAGATGTTAAGAGTAAACTAGGTGTGAACAACGCATGAAGTGGGCATACACATGGAAGCTGAGGTGTGAAAGCATTTGCTCAGTAAAAATAGAACTAGGCTGTTGGCAGAAAGAGGTGTCTCTAACAGATAAGCCCAGCAGTGATTGACAGGAGTTGGGTTTTTGTTTTATTAACGCATCAGTCTGAGTTTCTTGACCTTATGAGGAAGGAGAGAGTTTGGCAGGACAGGTGAGTTTGTAATTTGTTCTTTAACACTGAAAGAGAGGCACCTCTCCTGATTGTATACAGAACAACCAATACCAGTTTTTAACCCCTGCTCATCACATAACGTACTTAATTGGAACAGAGAATAAATGAGGGATTACCAGCTATTAATGATCCCATGAAAAAGCATGAGCTCTGTTCCTGTTTGATTTTGTTGGGCTTTTTTGTGGAGGAGCTGCAGCTCTTGAGTCCCTAGCATCCATCCAGATGATCCCCTTTGATCATCCTTTGGCACTGGAAAGCTCGTCTGTGTGCTTCGTTTCAGAGTGAACGTTCTTCTCAGGTGAAATATTTATAAATCAAGGGGTTTTTTTGACTAAAGAATGAATTGCAGTATGGGTTCAATATGAACATCCCTCATGCATAACCGTCATACTACAGATTGCAATACTGCCCTCAGTCCACAGATCTCATACATTCACATCCCATAGAGATCAGCATATTACAAGCAGAAAGCGATTTACCAGACAAGTCACAGTTCCTACCTGTATTATTCTATGATATATGGCACATCTGATGTGAATGTAGCTGGAGTGCAATAAGAGAAGCCTGTTTTGCAATACAAACAGAGAGTATTAGACTAACAGATCTGATATTGAAAAGATAGATATCTCCTTTGGATTTCAACTATTTGGCCTGCTGTTTATTTTGCTGTCTCACTCAACCAGCTACTCTGCAAGCTCTAACCTTTCTTCTTTGCTGCCAGAAAGGCTAAAGCATAAAATGGAATTACAAGTATCAACAACTGCAGGCTGTCTCATGTAGGTGTACATAGCAATCTACTGAATGAACAACCAAAGATGGGGAGGGACAGGAAAAGGGAGCCGAGCGCTGGGTCTGTTGTAATCAGTGGGATTTTTGCTACTGGCTTCAGATTTGGCCTGATGGGAGCAAACACTGTGAATGAAATTTCAGACACTCCGTGGCTATAGATGCACATGCTTTTAAAGCATTAATAGTGCATCTAAATTTAGAGCACTGCACTTCTGTTTCATTAAGAATTCTACTTTAGTTCCAGATAGACTCCACAGAATCTGTCCCCAAAAAAGACCCACGCGCCATTCTGCCTGATGCACAGCATAGCAGGATCGTTTATTTTTAAAATGGCCTCATCTAACCCGCAGCTGCTCAGAACTTGGTGTCTTTTCCACATTCATTCTCATTCTTGGAACTTGAACCTCTGCTACCCTCTATATGTCATGGGGCAAAAGTTGCTCAGCTGAAACCACTAAAAGGAGAGCAGATTTTAGCCTAAAGCAGAATTATGAAGCGTTGTATGGATGTCTACACAGAAAAGAAGCACGTGCTAGTTTGCAAACATTACTTATGTTTGAATTCCCCTTTTCTGTCATCTTTGAGCAAGCAGTTAGATGGATGCACATGTTTCTCATAGACGGGGAAGCTGAGACGCAAAGATGCTGAAAATCAGTCTTCAAATAAACAGTTCTGCTAAGAATGCAAAACAGGCATCCTACTTCTGAACCACCTCACCCCATCTTTAGGCACTGAGCATCTGACTTCTAGGACTTCAGATGCTCTCAAGTGTCATTCCGGTGGATCATATGCTATTCGAGAGCCAGCAGAAGCCTCTGGGGGAAATGAGAGTAAACATTAGAAAAGACAGGTACTAGTGTCACAGCAGGGACCCTGGCCCAAACCTTGGAAATAATGGAAATAGAGAAGTGTGTCATTCTAGGGCTCGCACTAGGGAAAAGCAAGATCAAATGCTTTAAATAACAATATATTATACTTCCCAAAAGCATTCTAGTAATGCAGTCTTATTGCCTCTTTTTGCCCTCTTTTGTGAAAGTATACCTCAGTGTGGACCTATGTAAACACCTAGGAACTTTTCTAGCACTTTATTGTTTTAAAAGGCTGAGATTTTGTGTCACTTGAGCAGATGGACTTGAAATCCCTGGTTTGCATCTTGATAATTTTTCTTTCTGGCCTCATTTGTTAAGGGCGAGTAGGATTGTTAGACCAGAGGCACTTTTGTCGTCTCTTGGGAGATGGTGCATGTGACTTTCTGTTTTCCATGGAAACCAGAGTAGGAAATAGTTAACGAAAAGCTCCCCAGCTCTGCAGTGTGAGAGAGTAGGTTAAGAGGTTTTGGGGGGGGGGGGGGGAAGTAAAGAAGATCATCATTCTCAGAAGCAGACAAGGACAGTGTTCTCCAAACCTTCTGGCAGAGCATGTTCCTGGGTCAATTAGTTTCATCATCTACTCTCCAGAGCCTCATACCTGTGCTGAGGGCTTCACAGACCTTTCTCACACTCACACTCAGGCTGAAAAATCCTGACTGACTTTGGGAGATGATTCGGTCTAAAACTTGCAAAAGCACTCATCCGTCCGGAGTACTCAAAGCAAGAAACCTCTGTGCCCACCCATTTTAAAAGTGATTAATTCCAGGACCGTTTGGAGCCCAGGCCACCCCCATTTAATCTGAGATTCCTGCAAAATCAGGGGCTTTCCTTGCTTTGGACATCAGCTGCCTGATGCAGCTTGTCAGTCTGATCCACCAAGCAGTTGGTTCACGGGTCAGAGGCCTGTGCCGCAGCCAGAAAGCTGCCACTTATAAACTAACATAGTACTGCTTCATGGCAGGTAAGTGTCCACTTGTGATGTTTGTTGGGAAAGATTTTCATACGTATGGACCTTCACCATCTTGTGCCTCGGTTTCTCCTTTTCTATGAAATGGGATATCTCCCTCTTGACTATTTTGTGACTTTACTAATGCTGATAAAATGTTAATGCTCGTAAGCGAGGCATTAATGGAGCTTGTTATTGGTTAAGCTTTCTTCTTGTGTATCTGGACTGTGGAGAAAAATCTCCCTGCGGCTCTCCCTTGGTATTTTTTCATAGCCAGTCACGTCCCCTCAGCTCGACAGCTTTTCCTTGGGGAACTACCGTCGTCTGCTTTTTCCCTGGCAGGCCATGCAGGAAAGAAGGGCTATGATTTAACAGCAGAGCAAAGCACTCAAAGCCACACAAACACCCAGAGATTAAATGCCTCCCCCAACCTGGATTCCCAAGCAACTTGCAGAGTCTCAGCATGCTGTTTCTGAAACACAATTGTGCCTGGAAAGAACCTATCTGAGTATTATACAGCACAGGGCATATTTTTAAGTCCTTTTTTCTTCCTTTTATCCCCCTTTTCAAGGTCTTTCTCTCTTTGATTTATGGATTTGGAGACCATCTTTAATTATCTGCCTTGAACAGCTGCCTGAAGCAACGCTCACTAGGAGTTAGACAGATGCAGTGTGCAGCCTCCTGGGTTTTGCATAGCAACATGTGGTGTGGAATGACCATTAATACACAGTATGAAGGGCATAGTTTCCTGTTGCCATGCTATTTGGGGTATGAACGTGTTCAGATCTGCTTGTGCATGCACACAGACTCCATCTTGCACACATGCTTGTGCACGTTTTCTCCCTGTCCATAGCCAGTGTGCCAGAGTGACTATTAGAAGGGGCACATTAGATGCAAAATCTTCCAGTGAGGGAAATCGATCTGGATGTGATGCCTAAAGGCATTTTGAGTGCTGGGAAATAAGGGCTCGCTTATTTCCTTTAAAAGTTGTGCTCAAAGATGAATAGCAATGATGAAAATCTGTCACAGCGCAGACAGGTCTGGACACGTTCACGCTTGGTACTGTTTTGCAAGCACCTTGAAGTCTAGTTTGGGTCTGCGCACTCAGCTTTCCCCGTCTTAAGCTGCTTTGTAAGCCTCTGTCTTGATTGTCTTGCAGTCAAAGGAAGAATTGCCATGTCTGTGTGTGAGGCCAAGGAGGGCCTATCCAGCTAGCTCAGGCTCTGAGATGGTGCAGCAGCATGTACTTCCATGTACTACACTCAAGATAAATAGTTGTCTGATCAGTCCACACCAAAGCACGAACCTCCATAGCTTCACACCAGTAGCAGCACTTCTATCTTTGCGAGCAGGATTAGAGCTCCCATATGTTTACACACACTGCAGCTTAACCTCTTGCTGAAGTGTTGATAGAGCCTACGTCTGCATCACCATCCTGATGCAGCATCTTCTGAGAGCCAGTTCTTTAGGCTGAAAGTGCTGACTTGTGCAGGCCTTCGCTTCCCCATTGACTGTAGGGATCATCTTCTACTGTGCATGGTAGGATGCAAAATTGGAGCTTCTTCCATCTATGGGTAAATCCTATTTCAGCTCCCTTAAATCATTTCATACAAAAAAAGCTTGCAACGGCTTTCCCTTGGAAGTGGGGAGATTGTTGTCAAAGCCTCAGGAAACCCCTTTGATGTGGGGCAGACAACTGGAGGAGTTGGTAATGAGGAGCTGGGAGAACTTCAGTCACTAGTGAGGGAGATCAGCATTTCTGAAGCTGACAGAGCAGCATATTGCAAGGACTATCACGCTGTCAGCCCTACACTGACAAACCAAAAGGGTGAGGAAATGGCTGATTAAAAGCTTACAGATGCCCCTGACTTTAGTGCTTTAGGGACATGGCTCTGAACAATGTTCTGGACTTGCAGATTTATGGAAGTGCTTTTTTGGTCAGCAACTGAGGCAGCAAACATGCATTCAATTAGCAGACCATATTCTTATGTCCACCTGACTCTGATGCTGGTATACTGCGGGACTCCACGGAGTCCCTTTCTCCCTGTCTTGCAGCCTGTTTACATTGTAAATTCTTTGGGGCAGGAACTCTGTCCTTCTCTTCTTGCACGGCTCAAAATAGAAAGGGATTTCAGCCTTGGTGGAGCATATTGATATCACAGTTATAAATACAATGCTAGTGACAGAACTCTAGTAAAATGGCTTTGCGCCCAACCGCCTTAAGTAAGGACTTTAATTTAAGCTAAAGAAGTAACGAACTAGATCTGTAGACTGCAGATGGAGATTGTTTCCAGGCCCTGCTTATTAACATTCAGCTTTACCTCCCTTGTGTTGCCAATGACAGGCCACCTCCATGGCTATTACTGCAAGGACTTATATGGCCATGCGCTTTTAGGGAGCTAGTCTAATCTATTTCACAGCTGGAGACAAGCAGGGGCACCAGCACTTGCCCCCCTGGATGTGTCACCCATTGCAGCTTGAGAACTGATGTATTAGCCGCTTCCTGATATTTAACCTGACCCTTCCCATCTTTCATCTCTCCCATAAATACTCCTCCTGCAATTTGTTTCCGGGGCCAACGGGTACAGTAAAGTATCCTGCCATTTGCAAATCCTGTAGTCTGGAGGCAACGTGACCTAGCTGTAACGGCACGAGCTTGGCATAGGAATTCTGTTAGTTATGTGATGGTGAATGGTTTACGTAGCGTCTCCTAGCATCTGTCTAGACAAAAAAATTTGCCTGATAGTGGCTACCTTCGGCAGAGCTACCATGAGAATAGAAACATGCTAAATACATCGCCCAAGCTAAATTCCTCTTTGGCATAGCTCTGTTGGAATCACTATAGGCAGGACCACAGTTCAGCGTCCTTTGCTGAATAAGGCAGAAAGACAGAGCTGAGTTTTGACCTGGGCTAAGTCTTGAAAGTCTGACTGTAAATCAGAAATACAGATTACGTGCCAGACAGATTTTTTTTCTTTTCCTAACCGAAGTACTGCTGGTAACTCAAAAGTACTGTCAGGAATGTTGCCTGCTGCAAGTGTGGACATTGGGGAGAATAACAAAGAAAGTATGTTCGTGTGGCTGGGGTGGTTACTCAATAAATTAAGAAGAGACTCTGGCTTCTCATTAGAAAGTACCATTTTACCTTTCTATTATTTTTTAATGAAACCATTTCTTCCTGAAAGAGAAGAGAATTGCATTTTTCCTAAGTGGACATTTTCATGAAAAAATAATTTCCAAGCTTTCTTTACATTCTTGAACAAGAACTCAGAAGTAAAATATGCTTGTTTCCTCCCCTGGCATCCTGCAAAAGGAAAAAAAAAAAGGAGAAAAAGAGAGAAAATGTGAATTCTCAACACACATTCTTGTGAACAAACAGGAAACATGTATAAGCTCACTCATTTTTGAGATGCTAGGAATTAAGTTGGTATTTTCATAAGTCCTCAAAAACCCCACTGCATTGTTTTTGGTGGATTTCAGCTCTAACCCCCCAACAACACAGCCTGACCAGTAAGAGACAAGTAGGAGCAATGTTGCTTTGTTCACAGGTGCACCTTGTTACCCTTCCTAAGCACTCAGGAGGACACTCTTAAGCTGTTGATTGCTGTTGAGAGAGCAGGGGAAGGTGTAGAGGTAGTTGGGTTATTTTTGTTGTCTTTTTCTGTGATGAAAAGTATGTGTTGAATTGAATTTTGCTCTGGGAAGAAAGTAGCTTTGGTTTTGCTGGAGCTTGGTGATGATGAAGTCTACTGATATACATGGCGTGCTCCTCCTTGGCTTCTCTGCTGCTCAGCTTGCTGCTTTGAGCTTTCTGTGTGCTTGTGAAGGAGAGTTCAGTGCTGCCCTCTACCTTGCTTCCTTGAGGAAAAAGGAACAACAACCATGGAGGAGGAAGGAGTTTGCATCCTGCCCTTATTTTGGTATGCAGAAAGAAAGTTGGCTTCTTTCTGAGGTTTTAAGCTTAAGCTTTCTGATGTCTTATGCCTCACAAGAGGCATAATTAGTTTGTCCTTAGGGTACCTAGTGATGGTGCCCTTCTTGAGGCAGGATTTGTCTATGCCCTGTACTGTGGCGTGGGTACCCGGTAGGTTATGCACTTAGAGTGGTTGCTTGAAATTGCTTGCTGTGTTTTAGAGACTGGTTGTTCTACCTATTGTTAGTGTGAATGATGTTTGTGTTAGCACCAGGCAATGATCCAATGCATGTTGTGGCTTTCTTAATAGATGCTTTTTGCTTTGCTAATTGATCCCTGTTCCTTGCACTGAAGTATGTAGGAGTCTAAAACAGTTATATTCTGCTCCATGCCTGTGTTTCTTGCTAACAATACCGACTTGCTGGCCCAAAAGCCCCTTTTGCCCCTACCCCTCCTTTAATAGACTATATTCTTTGGAGTATGTGTTGGTCACAGCATGCAGCAGTAATATGACCTGTATCTAATGTTTCACGATTCTGTGTTTCAAAGTATTTCACGTGAGTGGCTGGTGTTACTATCACTGTTTGTAAAGAGGGAGAAACTGAAGCACAGAGCAGGCAGATAATGTGATTAAGGTTTCAAAACAAGTCTGTAGGGGATCTTTTTCTGAGTCTGAGAACTTTCTATAAGTCCTATGCCCCCTCTGCTAAGCTCTCTGACCTCTTCCTCAGCTGCTGACCAGGACTGTGATAGCACCAAAAAAAAAAAAAATTACATATTGGCCCTGCAGGTGCTGGAGAAACAAGTGCGTGCCAGGCCCAAAGAGTTAATGAGATCTTACCCACACCTGCTATTAGGCCTACATTGGGCCCACTTGGCCTGGTCACCTTCTGTGACAGGGGGAGCTGAGGCACAGAGCTACTGGGTCCTCTCGAGGGTTTGCAAAATCCCTGCTTGTGCAAGCATCAGGTGGATGCCTGTTGGAAACCGTGCAGCACTTTTAGTGAAAGATAGTGTGTGGCGGAGTAGGTCCTTGCTCATGTCTTGGCATAACTGGCATTACAGTGACTTGCAGGGTTCCTCCTCTTTTTTGGTACCAAAAGGGCAGCACCTTTCAAAGGCTTTGTCTCCTGTTTGCATCTGTCCCGTTGTCCTTCTTTAGACACTCAGAAGCAGTCACCTCTTCCTTTCCCTCCCAAATTCAGTACGAAGCTGCCTTTCATGGTGCTTGAAATCCCTGACGCAGGAGAATTTCCACCCTGCTGGGATCATTAACCTTTCTGCTTTTCCAGTTTTTGCAGTTAGTAGGTAGTTTCTTCGTTGTTGTTTTGGTGGTTTTGGTTTTTTAACTTCTCCTTAATTTTTTTAAACTTTCTCCTTACTAGTCAGCCGGCCTGAAGTGCCTTCGGGTGCCTCTTCTTCTGAGCCCAGTGTGAAATCATTTATGTACCTTTTCAGTCCTTTGATCTTTCGCAAAGGGTTAACAGCAGAGTCAGCTCTGCCACGACGTTGCGCTTTATGAAATTACTTAATGTTGATCATGGTGCGTTATTGAGGGATTCTAGTAATTAATGGGAACCGAGTTCCTACCGTATGAAGATTAATTTGCTGTGTCAGCCATCTATTGGGTGAAAAAGCATGTGGAGATGCAGGCAGTCCAGCCATTAGCATGTTTATCAGGATAAATAGTATGCTGGGAACATTCATAGAGTGGCGGCTTCTATTTCTTTGCAGATGGTACAATACGCGCAAGCAGGATTTAAGAATAAGAAGCGTCTGGCTGGGAGCTAAGCCAAAGAAAAAAACCACGTCTCTCTAAAACCGTGTCTTGGGGTTGTACAACATGACGTAGGTTTCTGTCTTGTAAACACCTAACTTTAGAAGGCTGTGGTTAAAGCTGCCGAGCGGTGCTGTGAAGCATGGAGCTCCTCTTCTTGTCCCATGCCCAGTCTTGCCTCTTCCTTATCTATTTCCAGTCTTCAGACTTCTCATTGCTGACCAGGTTTCTCCCTCCAGATTTATCATCTACATTTCTTTTTCAGCAGGGAATTGGACCAGTCTGTCTCCCTAGTTTCCCTTGCTCGTCTTGCCTAATTCCCCACAGCTGCAATCTCCACTCTGACTCTCTCTGTAGGCTCCTGCTGTAGTTGTGCTGCATGCCCCGTTCCCTTCTCTTTGACTCTCTGCTCAGGTATTTCCAGTTCCCTCCCTTCCTCCCTATGTTCTGCAGCTTCTCATGAAATCTTGTGATTCCTGGCATCCCACCCCTAAATGCTTCTCCTGTTTTCCCTTTGGGGTGTCTCTTTTTCCCTTTGTCTCGGATCAGATCTATGCTGAGTGAGGCCCAACAGGGAGATTGCAGGAGTGGGGGTGCTCCCTGTTATCTTTTTCAAGGGTTTTGCTGACTGAAGGAGGAAGGTGTGCTGGCATTGCTGTTCTGAAAGGGAGGAATTTGATGCTATTTTGGAAGCTAACGAAAGCTTAAAGGCAGATCCTGCTTGAGGATGCATTGCTTTGTATGGGCGCAGCTGACAAGTAGGCATGTCTGGATGCAAATTGGAAGCTAGTGGATGTTGTTTCATTGCCCAAGAAATGTGATTGATTTTTGGCTAATGGCTGAGGCTTTGTTAGGGAACCCTGTTGTACTTTCTGGATAGGCTAGGCAATATTTTCTGTGTCTCCACAGTTAAGTTTTTATGGAAGCCTCGTTCTGTTTAATGTAGCTGTAGTTGAGTTATAAATTAATAATCCCTGCTGCTGGGACTGCTGTGTAGCAAGATGGCTTTTCTGAATGTATGTGTAAATAATTCATGCTATTAAATTAGTTGTGTTCCCTGTCCGCAGCTCGTTTACCTGCTGTGACTACAAATATTCCTCTATACAGTTAGAGTAGGTGTCAGAATATGCCAAGCGTGAGAGGCTCATGTCTATCGGAGAGAGCCTTTACCCCTTGCTAAATGGATCAGAAACTCTTTTGACAGAGAGTAGCAGAAAAGTCTGGTGTGTTAAACATGACACTCTTTACAGGAATATACCTGCTTAGGCAAAATTTTCGTCTTGGGTTTTTAGATCATAGGAAGATTCAGGTTGTGTGAGATAGGCTTTCTTTGTAAACCAGTTCCAGGTCTTCTTCAATCTCTCCGTCTCTCTTTTTAGAGCTTTGCTGGAATGATTTCAGTGGTCTGTGCCTCAGTTTCCCTACCTGTAAAACAGGAACAATAGGAATTCTTTCCTGCTTCATGTGCAAATTCTGTGGGTTTTCCACTTTACTATTTTTATTAAAATTCCCCCTATGTTTCTTTGGAAAGCAGCTACCACAGAAATAGCAAATAGTCCTTTTCAGTCTCAGGTTTGAGTTGGCTACGCAGGCATCAGCCATTCTGTGCTGCAGCGAATGGAGTATGCTAACAACACAAGTCCTCCACAGATAAAGTAAAAAAGGATACAAAGGAAAATAGGGGAAAAAATAATAATCTTGGGTCTAAAAGCTATTTTTCGCGCAGTCTCTAAAATGTTTGCATCTTTTTGGCACTACCTGATCTTCCTAAGAGCTTTGATGATGCTGTATTGCTTCTGTATTAGCAAGTTATTTTAGACCATGCTAGTAATGTTTTTGCTGGTCTAATGTTGTCAATTCTTGTTTCTTTTTCCTTAGCCTTGCTGCTGCTCTTGTCTGCATGTGATCATCCAGGGTAAGACTTGAGGGAATCCAGGGGAGACTGTGCTGTAATATCTTCCATCTTCTCCCTACATACCAGAAACTTGATCATCTGACAGTAAGTAACATCTATATGCTTTTCTACACCATACATAACCTGTAAAATTGTTTTATTGCCAAGTTACCATGATATGTTATCTAGAAGCAACTTAAAAATTTTGGTTTAGCTTTATATATAAATATTGATGAGAAATCTGAAACGTGTTTTTCTGTAGAAAATACCTATGTTTATATCAGACTCAAATAGATGTAGAAAAGATGTTATTCCTTACGCTCCTGCTGAAGTCTATTTAGAAGACATCCCAAGCAAGAATGTCTCTGTATAAATAACAAGCACTATTAGTTTGGGACCAATTTATTCACTGGAAAGGCTTCTGAAGAAACATACCGGCATATTGGAAATCACTAATGGGATATGTAAAGGTTTTGGCTAATGTTTATTGGGACTTAAGACGACTGTTTGCAATGGAAGGAAAGCAAGAAAGAAGTAGTCATGTAGTTGCATGAGCTGAAGAAAATGAGGTAGGTGCTCAGTGACTTTGAAATAACTTTGAGCTCTTAAACTTTGTTATGAGGGAAGTTTCACTGCTCTCTCTTTTTGGTTAAAAGACAGGTTTTGTTAGCCTGAGAAAAGCATTTCTAAATATTGAAGGAACTGGTAACATTGTGATTTTAAGTTTGGCACCTATCTAGCTTCACTTTCCTAACAATTAATCTGTTTGTTCTGGTTAAGCTTTATACCGGGGTTTGCAAATGATGTCTAGCAAATGTCCAGTCTGCCTTGCAAATGTTTCTATATAAACTGGAAACGCAGAGGGGTGGCCGCTGCAGGTTGCAAGGGTTGCATTGATAAGACACGTTTTGGTCCAGTCAGTCAATTGGAGGCTGAGTTGGGAGGAGGCAAATGGGTGGAGCGACTACTCATAAGCAAGAAAATGGCTTATTATATCTCCTTTTGAAGATGTTGCAAACAAGCTGAGGGATGTTTTTTTGAGACACTGCAGACAGACATAAGTAATTTCTCAAATACCCGGTCCCTCCCTCCTGTGCTTTGAACAGCAGACTGTTGTGTTGCTTTGGTTTTGATGCCGTATTTTTGGAGACTTCCTCTAGCTAGAGTTCTAGCAGTTTGTCTAATGCTGTTTCCACAAAACATGTGGTATAATGAAACATGAAGTATTACGCTCTTCACTAACCTATTTAAATGACTTAATTAACATTGAATTTTACTGAGCATGTCAGGACTGGAGACACACCGTAAGAGAGAAATATAATCTAATAGGAAGGAGTATACCTCTCTGGAGTAGTCAAGCTGTGAGATAAAAACAATGTGGTTTAGA
>WAAD01024284.1:933049-953106 GCA_013389945.1 Fregata magnificens
AAAAAAAAAAAAAAAAAAAAAAGTTAAAATTCCTCCCACAACTTGAAATGTTATGTTACGGCAATATTCAAATGTCATAACCAGTGTGTATCTTCTGGAAAGATTAAAAGGAATAACAAAGTGAATGGTGATGGAAATAGATGGATGATGCAGTGGGGCAGTGTGGAGGGGGAGAGTCATTTGGGATTGAGATGTATGTAACCCTAAAACATATTGATCAAATGTATGAATGTATCTTGGTATCCTCTGGGCTGTGGGAGTTCCCAGACTGTTTGCCCTGAAATGGAAGCAATTTAATCTTTAAAAATAATAATGAAAGAGCAAACTGTAAATGAGACCTTCTGGCAGACTGACGGGGCTGCAGTCCCAGAGGTAGACACACATGCTAGGATGACGAATGAGGTCATTAAAGTAAATAGTGTAAATTGAGTTTTGGCAGTGGGTAGGAATCCTTATTATGATGGAGGGCATTAATATGGGAAGAAAAAAAGGGGGTGGAAGAATTCGCTGGTGACAAGCTTATCTGGGGCAGAGAAGCAGTGTAATTTTGTAGCAGTTCCAGCTATCTACTTCATTGCAAGGCAATGAGCCTATTTAATTTAGCAGGGACTTCAGTAGGGCATGTTTTAAAAGTGTATTAAAGATTATAAAGTGTCACCTCACTAAACAGCATCCAGGATGCTACTTAACTTAAGTCTGAGATGTTCTTTACTCATTCAGTGTGTTCTGTGACTTTACATTTGTAGCACAGTGGTGCTTTGCATACAGATTTTCTTTTTTTTTTTTTTTTTTTAAGAGTTTCTTATTATGAGTGTTTAAAATCTGAGCTCTTGATTTCCTCTCGATAGTTTTTGAGTATGGGAAGCACAAAACATAGCGCTAAAGGGCTGTGGTAGTCAGTTCTCACCATTGACTGACCACGTAGGGAACTCTGGATCTCTAAGCTTGGTCTTCTGATGTGCTCTGTTAGATGCTGGTGCCAGACAATGTGATTATCTTGCTCAGCACAAGGGCTTCTAAGAGATAGTTGTCACAGTGCTTAAGGTCATCGTGACTTTTTAAAGCTACTGGACTCTTCTACAGCTGTGGTGAGAATTAGTGAGTAATTCTCCTGTACAAAGCATTGGGGTTTTTCCTTGATCAATTGATACTGAAATAAAGCATTACTCTTGTAAGAGCAGATGTAGCTTGCAAGTTAGGGCATTGCCCCGGCAATCTTGAGCCCTGACTATTACTGCCCTCTGCTACTGGTCTTTTTGTGGCCTTGGGGACATCTGTGTCCCAGTTTCCTCACCTCTATAATTGAACTAGTGGTACTTAGCTTGTGTAAAGGCGCCTTCCAAGATGTTGCTAATTATACAGAAGTTCATATGTTCCTATTAATACACTCATTCTATATTTCCAATTCTCTGAAGTTCAGTTTCTGTGCTCGTCCTAACGTGAGGATAAATTACTTGTGAAATGCAATTTAGATTTGTGAAATACAGATTTCAGCTCCATGCTGTCTGCTCTCGAAGTCTGTGCTAGAGCCAGGTTTTTCTACATACTCCTGAAACTTCCAGCAGAGATAAGAGCCTCTTGGGGTTGGGCTATGTATGAACGTGCTTGTAAGTGATGATCTATACCCTGGTAGTAAGCAAAGGCACAGAGACGTGACTCAGCCAAGGGTAACCAGCATGTTGTGAGAATGGCACGCAGGAAAGGATAGAGCTGTGCTGTGACCGCTGGTTAGCAAACACAGCTTGGGATCTATAGTACCCTAACACTGACCTAAGTGTGAATCCCACTGGTGACCTGATTGTGCAAATAGATTCTCTCGTGTTTAGTGTTGGAAGGGAAGGACCAAACCCCACAGTGTGAATCTGGACAGCAATGACAATGGAAGCTAACAGCTACTAATCCCACCCTGTACTATCAAAGGGGGCTGTTGTACATTGAAACATACTTTTCCTATTCGGCTTGTAAAGGGAGATGTTCCTTTAAAGGCGTATTCATCTCTTACCTCTCCAAACAGTTCTTATTTTTCACAACATGCCTTTTAAAAAAGAAAGCAACAAACCCCCCCCCCCCNCTTTGTCCAGGAAATGCAGTTTTCTGTTGAATCCATCACTGCACAGTAATAGTGATTTGCATGGACTGTTGAAAGGAATAAGCGCTAAAGCTGTACTTGATGCTGAGAATGGCATTGCAGTTGTGGGAAGGAGGGAAGTTGAAGGCCTAAGGACAGTTCAAGGTATTTGCATTAACAAACACTGCTGGGTTTGGACTTGATAATTTCAAAAAGTCCATTTCATACTAGCATCTCTTATGATTGCAGCAGGATGAAGTAATACTTCTAGAGGTTTCTGTTGCATACAGCTTGAAGAATTGCTGTAGTATAGATGGGGAATAGGCAGGGAAAGGGGATGTGAAGGAGCTCAAGTAGCACTTAAAATCGCGAGAGTCCAGACAGTCAGAAGAGAGCGTACCAGGTAGTTTTATAAGATCTCTAAAAGCAGTATTCACTTAAAGGCTGTGGAAGGCCTGGCAATGCAGCTGCACCAGTGTGTCTACTGCTGATATAGGAGACGCTTCCAAAGGAATTCTTACACTTGATATGCCGGAAGGAAAGCTATGAGATATCATTATCCCATAGAGTATGGGGCTGGCTGTGGACTGACTTTCAGGCCTCTTGTCACAGAGCTCGTTGCTATTAAAATGTGACATAGAGCAAGGTGCTTGTCTCCTGCCAACCTGTGTTTCTTGCACTGCTGCAGATCAGGGTATGACTGCTGCACAGTGTCAGCCTGTGCGTGGATAAACGCTGGCTGATGCAAAGCTTAGCAAGCTGCAAAATTGTTTTTCTCCTTCAGAACAACAAATGCTTACAGTAGGTTTGGTTTTCCTCCCATTTCCCCAGTGCAAGCCCAGCACGGATGCTTGGAGACCCAAGAGCTTGCTTGGGATTCTCCCTTTTCAAGAGAGGTCTGCCTGGTAGGCTTTGTGCTGGGCCGCTTGCGGTCCTGTTCTGGTGCAGGGCAGGATGTGATCTTTCCAGATGATTCTGGCATTAGCAATTATGTCATTCCCAGTTGGTTTCCTTGGTTACTGCCTTGCAACTGTTCACCTGTGCATGCTTGGCCAGTGTGTGAGTGCTGTTGGTCTCCAACATCTGTGCACAGAGACGTGGCGAGCAGCCTTAGTGTGGCAGTCTATCGGGGGCTGCTTCACCCCCATTCACACTTTTTTTTTTTTTTTTTTCCTTCTGTAAAACTCTAGTATCAGGCACTGGCAGCTTGTTCTGACAAAGCCCATGGAAGCATGAAACAGAGTTGTTGAAGTTTGATAGCTAATTTGCTTAGTTCTTGTCTCTCTTTAATTACTGCAGACTGAAAGTCTGCTCTGCTTTTCTGGGAGTGGCTCAATACAACCTGAACTCAAACCAGAGGGCAATAAATGCTTCTTGAAAATGGGATAGGAGAAAAGTGCAAATTCATGTATCTCTGGGGAAAGGGACCAGAGGCTGTTAGCAGAGTTGCGGTGGGGGCTCAGTGCTTTCCTAGTGAAACTACTGACCTTGAGAGGATTGGCTGGCTTTTTGTTATACTGGGTCAACGAATCGCACCTACACGTAGTACGCTGGGAAATGATTGCATGCGTGTTGCATGAGTGTGTGAAATTTGCACGGTTTTGTAACAAAAGTGTGATGGGTGCGTGTTATTGGTGATCAGAGCTTTGTCTGTCATGATAAGAAGTGGGAAGCTGAGCAGAAATCAAAGATCTGTCCCCAGCTGGGTTCATCTGAAGTTGTCCCTGTGCCCCGCAGGTTTAGGAGGAATTCAAGGTCTTGCTTAATGCTCTTATTATTAGTTAGAACATCTAAATGCTGGGAAAATGTTCCTAGAATATTAATAAAATAGCTATAATTTTTTTTTTTTTGCCAAGAAATGTTCAAAACCTTTTAAGCAAATACTGGTGAAGAGCATTTATTGGAAGAAGAAAGAAAAAAAAAAGTTTGACACTGAAAAATGGGACTTCAAACACCTCCCTCCTCCTCCCATAAAGAAACCTGAAGTCGTGCCTAGTCAGTAGTAGACCAAGAATGTGGTTCCAGGGACACAAATCCCCAAACAACAAATGTTGCTTGAATAATAGATTGACTTGCTTATGAGTGCTTTTCCCTAAGCAAACTTAGAGATCAATAACTAATTATTTGCAGGAATAATCTTGCAAATTTCCCATCATAAGTAGATTCAAGAAAACTGGAAGTTGCTCCAACCCTTTTGTGAACAGAAAGAGGTAAAACTAATTATTCTCTTAGCTTAGATACTAATAGGCACTATTTTTTTTCCCCTGCTTGTATTTGATGGAATAGCTGTACTTAACCCATGGCCTTGTTTATGCAAGGCAAAAACTGATCCTTTAACTAAATCAGTTCAAGAGTTGATCTAGTTCATTAACTGTAAGTTTCTAGTGTAAGTTCAAACTTAATTGCTGTTTATAAACCGATTCTATCTGTAAAAAGGATTTGCACATGATGAATGACACTAAGTTCTAAACAAGCCATTCTGTGAGCAGAGGAGCGGTGAAGCCCAGCTTCTTGTGGTTTTCTGCTTCAAGGCAGGGTCTCTGAAGCTTAATAAAATTTGCCTCCTCTGAAAGCCTTTCACAAAACAGGGATGCTACTAGGCTTTCTTTCCCTCTGCCCAGCCGCTGTTTCCACAAAACTGGTCAGAACTTATTTATCTTTGGGACTTCTGTCCTCCAAAATTATGCCCTCCAACTAACTTTTGGATCTGGCTTTCTAGTAAAATTTGGCTGGTATTTTTTTTGCTAGTGTATGAGGGGAATACACTGAAGCTTAAAACTTGTTAACTGCTAATATTTCTGGGAGGTGTGGTTTTTTTCCTTTTAGAGGACAGGACAGCATGTGTCTTGGATATTTATGTGTGTTTGTATTTGTTCTTTCACCAAACATAAATTAGCTCAAAGGGGCAAACCAAATCATATATTCTGATCAGTTTCTGTCTCTGCAGCCAAGCTGCTGCTTATCTTATCTTGATGAAATTCCCTCCATAACGTCTCTTTCCAGCTCAATGAATTGCTTCGTAACACATTCAATATTTGCTGTTGCTGCTGCAATAGCCTTGTATTGAAAACAGACCTGGTGAAATAAGCTTCTGTGTGAAACAATAGGGGTGTAGAAGTATGCAAGGGGAAAGAGATATAACCATCATCAGCTTCCTTTTGGAGCTGCTCTCTAATCAGCCCCAAGGCTGACAATGAGCTGTATCCCAGCCGCAAGCCTGTCTAGTCATGTACGAAACCCTGCCTTCTCCTCCCTGCTTGCGCACCTTTGCTCTTCCATTCATTGTTTTACTAGCAGGGCACTGTCTATTCAGCTCTTTCATTTTTCAAATGTCAGCCAGTAATTTCATCCAGGTTCGCTCCTGCGATGCCGATAACGCAATTCCTATAGCTTAGTCTCTTGTCAAGCACTTTCTCTCCAGGGTATTTTATTTTGCTCATTGTCAGCAGCTTTCTCTGGAGAAACTAAATCCTTCCTTCCCTCCCCCTTCTCCGCTGTCCTTCTGTTAAATAATCTGTCTGCACAGCCAAGCCAAAAATGGCTCTCGTAGAAAAATGGGCTGAAAGCCCAAATGTTGCCTGGTCACTACCTTGGAGTAGCAAATCCAGGGAAATTGTTTTACCAGCTCAGCTGTGCTGTGGCTTCAGTTCACCTCCAAGGGCCGAGGCAGATCACTGACACTTCATCACAGAAGGAGCTGAAATTGTTCCCCAACTTGCCTGATCCCGCTGCTTGTTGATGTTGGATCTGTATCGGCTGCCTCCAAATCACCTAGTGGAGCTAGCTCAAGGATGCTGTTCTGTAGTCTTGCTTCAAGCTTGTTTAAACAGGGATACTTGGGTGAAAATTAGTCCAAATTAACTAACAGCATGAATTTAAAGTGGATTGCTTAAACTACACTGGCCTATAGCATGGATGCTCTTATTCAGAATAAAAGTGGCCTTAATTTGTTTACTTCAAAGCTAAATTAAATGAAGCCTGCTTCTAATTCTGGATAAATGTGTCCACATAGGGGTTTAATCCAGTTTACCTATGCAAATCTTATTCAGATTAACTGCCTTGATCATCCATATGTCAACAGGCCTCTGCAGAGCAGGATATTCCAGAGAACATGGATGTTTGGTCTGTGAACGACTGATCATCAGTGTGTGTGTTTACGCTACGCTTGCACCAAGGCTCATTTCCCTGTCTGACCTTGTGGTTTGTGACAAGCTTGTTATCCATGGCAGGAATGCAACTAGTCTTCCTGAAGATGACCCTGTATCCCCTTAAGAACTAGCAGAGACCTGCATCTGTGCTGTCCTGTCTTGGTATCTTTGCCCAAGACCTTGCAGTGGTTGGATAAGCACCAATTTCCTAGTCTAGAAAAGCTGGAGAAGGGAAGGAAATAAACCCAATTTGTATAAGTATAGGGAAAATACAACACTGCTAGTGTACTAGTGTCACTTTTGTATTAATAAGCCTCTGATAAATCCCCAGGGTTTTTTTTTCTCCAGTCTAAAAATACTTCTCCAACTTGGCAGCGTGTTGCAGTTGTGATAATGAAAGTGTAGCGGTATGTGCATGCCATAGCTCCTGCCCTTTCCTCCTTGGACTGGCAGCAGCTCTGCAGTCATCTTAGGAAAGACTAGAGGGCATACATATATTGAGATGTAAGAAAGCTAGTCATGACTTCTACCTTCTGAAACGCCACAGCCTGGAAATTACCTCGATTTCAGTGGAACCAAGTGTATTACGGAAATGTCATGTCCCTGAGCCAGTGAGAACAGTAGAATACAAAAGCAAAACAAGAATGGCACAAAATTTAAAAAGAAGCAGCTAATTTTGAACTGATCAAAGTAATATATTTATTTATTTATTAATCCCAAAGTCTGTGGAACTCCCTGCTAGAAGTAATTGTGGAGCAAAAGGTGGCCTTCTGCATGCATTTAGACTCATGAATATGTGGTGTGATAGTGTCTTAGCTGAGAGAGGACCCTGTTGTTATTGATGTTGTACCTTTATGCCGTGAAAAGTTTTAGCCTAAACTGATACCAAAAGCAGAAACTGTAGCACAGGCTTGACTAAGTACCTGCCTCCTGATCAGCTGGTACTAGAGAAGATAATCTTTCCTCTGTCTTATGATAAGTCCTGTGCTTAAACAGTACTTTTTGGGGGCAGTGCTGAAAGCTATGAGCCCTGTTTGACCGGGGAATACCTTCTGTGGGTAAGCAGGTTTGGGAAAGTGCATGCTGTAATGGAGCTCTTAGCTGCAAGCTTTGACTGGTGGAAAGAAGAATCTGGTCTGCACTTAGGTGTCTGTTGGCGAGGTTCACTTCCTCACTGTGCATGTTTTGTGTTCTCCGTGGTGCATGTTTAACTGACATAAGAAGTCTTACACTCGTGTAGCAGACTGGACCAGGGCGCCATGCCCTGTTGTGCCAGCGGAGGGACCTTAATCTTTGAGTGTCCTCGTGTATGTGAATTTTAAGAAAAAGCCAATGTGCTGCAGGAAGGGAATCCACTTGTTTTTTGTGAAAAGGGGGAAAGTTGGAGACGTGGCAGATGTTCTGTGGGACACAGCGGCAAGGACCTGCAAAGGGGTCTGTGGTGGTATCCAACCAGTCTCTCTCAACTCCTAAGCTTTTGTTTCCTGAATGCAGGCTTTGAGCTGCAACAGTCCTTGCTTAAATCCTCCGTAAGGTGCTTGTTGCATTCCCACCCGTCCGAGAGCTGGCTGCTGGAGCCAACACTCGGTTACTCAGGCAACCCCGGCTGGCAGGGGCTGTACTCATCCTGTGGACAGCCTAGTCTGTTGGGAGAAGGATTCACAGTTGTGTTGAGTCTTTGTCGGCCTTGAGCACTACAAAGATAGATGCGTGAAGCTTTGTCCTATCCCTGTGAGATGCCCAAATTGATATCGTTTAGTTGGGGCAACAAAGCTGACCAGTTGTGGTGCCAAGCAGGAAGGCAGGGTGGACTGGTATACACATCCTGCAGTTCTCCTGCTCACTCTTCCTCTCCTGTTTTGGAGACTGAATAAATTAGACTGGTTTCTTTATACAGCTGCTGCCTGCATGATGGTTAGATAGCTAATTATCCTGTCCGCATCAGATAGTCTAAGCTGGGTTACTCTTTCTGCTCTCAGCAGTCCCCTAGCAGGAAGGGGGGGTGGAAATGCAGTTCCCTTAATCTGCCTTGTCCTAGAAGCAAGCCACAGCTCATGCACTCTGAGGCCTTAAAGGCAGCATAGAATTAGCTTGGAAGACAGCTGCAAGATTTATTGCTGCTTAGAGAAGCCTTGGAAGAAATGTCCTTTTCTTGCAGTTTTTTCTTGAAGTTTCAGTAGCGGATTGATAATTCACTGCACATGTAATGCATCCTAACTCGGTTTCAGAAGGCTGTTCATGACTTGCAATGAGACAGTCAGGCTCCGCAGAAAAATAAGAGCCACGGCAGAGGTCATGGCAGGGGGACTGGGTGGGATTTGATGTAGCCAGAGCAGTTGGGGCAAAGGAAACTGAAAAGGCTGCAAAAAGATAACGTCAGCCGAAATGCACATTCTCTCTCCTATTCCTTTCCACAAGGACACTGAGTTGCCTTGCACTGCTTGTATCCTGGGAAATATCCGTAATAGATTTACCTTTGCAGAAAACATTTACTACTGACTTCATCCTTGAAAGAACAGAGCAGAAAATGTAATTGAACCAGCAAGTCATTAATAGCTTAGTCTAGCGGGTAGAGCAGGAAGACTTGGGAGTCCAGCATGGTTGCTGACTGGTTGGTGGCCCTGGGCCAAATAACTCTTGTTAAGAGCTTGCTCGCCGAAGCTTTGGTGCTCAGTAATTTGACTTCTTGCCACTTGTTTTAGGCCATACATGAGAGGTATGCACAGCGGCACGCAGGTGGTTTCCAGGCACCAAATAGAAGCTCATTTGCAGAAGGGAAGAGTGTTGCCTCATCTGTTGATTATGGTTCAGAGAAAACACTTTAATGATTGTTTAAATGGAAAATGTTTTGTGTACACAGGAGACAATTCACAGCTGTCACGTGGAGCCTGCTGCTGAACAGCAAACAGGCTCCTGCACAGTCCTTGTCATTAGCAGGTTTTTGTTATCTCTCTCAGTTGGCAAAACTGGGGTGCAAGCAGGTAAAGTGATTGGCTGAAGTAGCTCAGCAGCTGTTTTTAAATGGGGGAGGGGGGTGGTGGTGGTTTTTTTGTGGGTTTTTTGGGGGTTTGGTTTTTTTTTTATAAAACCGATGTCATTCCATTGGAAAATGCCAGAAGAAACAAGCCTGTATATTACAAAAAGGGCAACGTTTTGATTTGGAGTGGAAAATTTGGCAGTTTTAGGGGAGGCTCTTCTGTCCCATCTCTCTGATTCCTTGCTTTCAGCTCTTCCTTTTCCTCTTCCCCTGTTCTTTAGAAAAAAATCAGGACTTTATATTAACAACTTTTTCCAGAAGAGCTTAAGTTGGGAAATGTTCCACAGAATTTGAATGGATATAGAGAGAAAGAACCTCTTCAAACTTAATTGCTTTGACATTTCTGTTCCTCAAGTGCTGATACAATTGTAGAGTATCAAAGCCTGCATTCAGGATGCTTTAGTGTGCACGTCCTGGGAGTGTACAAAAGCAAAGCTCCAAAACAGGAAAGGCTGGGCAGGCATCTGTCACAGGTCATTACAGCTCTTCATCCCACTCTTCTGCCTTCTAAAACAAACAAGAAATAAGTCTGCTTCATATTTCTAGCTAGCGTTTAGAGGCTCAGCTTCTCAAAATTGATTAGCTGCTTAATTACCTCTGAAGATACTGCCTTGGTCATTCATGCCATCTGAGCTAAGCTAATGTTCAGCCCCCTGAATCGGCCTGTGCTGAGGAACTTCTGAAAGGTCTGTAGGTCTGACCCATTTCACATCAGCATGCAAGAATAAATCATGAGACTACTTTGAAGCCAGGAATAGAAAATCAGTTGCTCCTGGCATAGTATCCTGGGGGACACCGATGTCTTGGGTGGTAGCTGTGGAGTCCTGTTGTCATGTCCAGCGTGCCATTTGACCCCTGCAAATTCACTGAGCTTGGCCCTCTGTTTTTTCTTCTGTATAATTGGGGAGATACCTGCTTCCCAAGAAGGCCTGGTTCCTTAGAAACCGGAGTGTTTTGAATCCATCCTCACCAATGCTTTAGTGAGTGGTAAGCCTGAAGTCATGTTCTTGTCAGGAGTGGGGCATTTATATGAAGGAACTGCTGGACCAGTTCCATGTTGCTGGCCCCCTCCTGTTTATAAATGATGAGTGCCGTGAGCATGGTTTACTGTTTGTGAGTAATTAGCCTGTGGTAAGGTATGTCCTGATGGGGGGGAAAGTCACGATACCCTCCTGTGACTCCCAGAGGCGAGCATGGATCATCTCTAGAGGGGACTGTCCATCTCGGGGATGCCCCAACACGCTGCACCTGGCAGGGCATGAGTGCCGGAGGACTCCTTCCAGCCACAGGCAGGCACGTGGCAGGCAGCTGCTGTGCGAATCTCCAGTGCAGTCAGTGAGACTTGGCAGGACTGCTCCACGCTGTGCAAGGCAACTGTCAAGCTTGCCCAGAGGCACGCATGGAGGTTAAAGCACTGGGCTGGCTCTCTCTTGGCACTAAGGCTTCACCTGCACTTGGCTTTTCTCCAACTTCGTGTGTAAATACACACAGCTTGGGTCTGACCTTTTTCAAATGTGTAGGCCTTCATGCCAAGCTCTGGATCTGAGTGTATCTGTGATACAGCCAGAAAACCACAATATCTGTAGGGAAAAAGAGAATGTAATCCTCATTCCTTGTTTTCTTTCTTCCCCTTCAAGACGGGGCCTTTAAATCAGTCTTTGACCGAGCCTCTTTCCCAGTGGTGTTATTGTGGGTAGATGCAAACCAACAGAGCTTCCTTCTAATTTGGCCAGTTCAGGTTTTAAGCTTCTCGCTGTCTGGTTTGAAACTCCAAACAGGCATGTCTGCTCCCTTCTTTTCCTTACCACCGCTCCATTATTCATCCTCCAGAAGATGAGATAAAAGAAAGCCAGAACAAGGACACTTAGGCTTTTATATTTGAGGGTGGGAGCAGAGCCATGCTCTGTGGAAAAATGCTAATGTGCGTGCAGAAGCAGAGAGCAGAGGTTGCATCTATAATACAAACCCACAAAAAAGCGTAGTCCTAAGGTTACAAAGTGATGTACTTAAAAGCTAGGAATTGCCAGAAAAGAGATTTCTGGTGAATCTCAATTTGCACCTTTATGTATATACATTATGATGGTCTTTAACTGTGCAGTTACATTATCCTTTTCCAAAGCTCCCAACCTCTCTCGCTTGGTGTGCAGAATGGATCGTGATCAGCCTCTATTCAATAATTTTTCATCTGTGGTGTCGTGTCTCTCCCTGTATTACTTATTTAAATCCTGCTCTGGAAACAGAATGGTTAACTTAAAGCCTCGTGGGCTTTTATGGCATCGCTTGCTATTGTAGCCCTATGCCTCACAAACAGTAAATAACTCCTCTGGCTCTTAAGAAGGGGCACTTCCTGATTTTGCTGATGGCCTATCTGTCCCTCAAACCCTACTGTGAAAATTACTCAGTGAAGTTGCATTGCAGATTCGGGGATCTGACACGATCGAGTACGCGGCCTCAGCCCTTGCAGGTATTCAAAACGTGGCTCTTGCAGCCCTGGGTAGCAATTCCAAGCGTTCAGCGGTTCTGCAGGCCAGACCACAAAGTCTCCTGTCAGGCACCCAGAAAATGCATCTGAACAAATGTCTGAGTGGTTTCTCCCTGCCTGTTGCTCACAGTAGTGGTGGTTTGAGGTGGTGCCCGGTTCTTCTGGAAGCTGGCTTGGCAGCTGGGATCAGCCACGAGGGAGAGCTCTGCCTCCCTTCCGAGCGGCAGAGCTCACTGTTGAGTGGAGATGCTGACCACTGTGCTCATCCTGAGGCTTCAAATAATCCCTGAGGTGAAAGGGAAAAGTCTGTGGATTGGGGGTTTTGTTGAAGCGTTTTGGTTTTGCTTTTGAAGTTGTGTTGCTGATTGAGGAAAATATTTTCCACTTTAAAAAGCAGTCCTTTAACATTGTTTTCTTTTCCAAAAGAGTCTTTCACATAGGGGAAATATGAGAAGGTTTAGACCAGCTCCTTCTCTTGCTCTATTGCAGAAATTGGTGACTGCTCTGTAGCATGTTAATGTACCTTTTGTACTCAACTGTACGACTCGGCAAGCGTTAGTTGGGAAGTTGTGGCATTATGTGTTATTATCAACAAACTTCCACTTTCTCTATATTGGTGAAATATTAATGGCTAGCACAGTGCGGTACTCATGTTTGTGGTGGGATGCATCCACATATTTTTCTTGTGCAGCCATCCCTCCTCAACATCACTGTCTTTTGCGGTAGAAGATGAGACAGATCATGCTCCAGTTCCCATCCTTTTGGGACTAGATAAAGGGCGAAAGGCTTGCAGAGCTTGAATTGGATTCAGAGAAAAGAAACCAAAGGTGTGAAACAAACAAACAAAAAATCCTTTAAGCGAGGTGATTAAGATCCCCCTCAAAAAAGCAACTACAGGAAGTCTGAAGAAAAATAAAAGATGCTAATAAAGTAAATGAAATTTGTGAAAGGCAAGCATTGATAGAAGGGAGAGGGGCGCGGCAGATGTCTTCCCATCCTCAGAAGCAAGGCCTGGTCTGTGTATGTATTTCTGCTGGCTGCCTGCCTGTATGAAAACCTGGCCCTGTCTGGCACTTTTTTCTTTTTATTCTTGTGTTTGAATTTATAACTTGAAGTGCAGGAGAATGAGGTTTTCCTAGAATATTACTATTGATGAGATTGTCTGCCCTAGAGGGTGAGTGTTGATTTGGAGGAGGGAAGACTCAGTTTTCACTTGCATGTCTATTGTGGGCTTGCTGTATTACCCTTCTTATTGCACTTGGTTCTTCCCTGTTTCTGCTTTTCTACTGCACTTCTGTGTATTACTTTGCTTTTTGTTATGCTTTACACTTGTGGGTGTCAGGAACGGCTTCTCCCTAGATGTATCCTGGCTGCATCTTACTGGGATTTTCTGTGTAGCCTAGGAGTGGAGAGGAAATGGGGCTGCTGTATACTGCTGAGGTACAGAGCGTAAGTGGAAGCCATGAAAACTATCTCTTTGGATGACACAGATCACCCACGCTTCCTCTCTGGGAATGTGCCAGGTGATTTGTTCTCATTGAACCTTTCCAGGTCTCCGGTCTTCAAACATTCACGCGGTTTGAATAATGCATAAAGTTCCAGCACTTGCTAGAGTCAAATATTCTTCTCTAGCATCTTAGATCTTTGAAAAATGGATGAATACATTTTTACTTGAAAACCTTCCCCTTGCCCTTTGTGCAACCCGTTTCCCCTTTCTAAGCTGTCACACTTTCTGCAAATCTTGCATCTTTCTAAATATACAATTGCCACTAGGGTTAACTGCCCTTTTGTACAAGGATCTCATTCTTTCCTGTTGCCTTTGATATTTAGGAGGGCAACTTTTCTTTGTCCAGAAGGGTGGCAGCCTCATTGACTATATCTGGTCACAATTACTAAATTCAGTCAAGCTGTAACAGGATGCTGTCCTTCTGGGGAGATTCACCTTTCTCTTCCCCTTGTCCCCTGCTCATGAGACTGGTGAAGTTTCTTTTTGTGATGCTGGGGAGTCACTGGATGGCATTATAGGGAATGTGTTCAGGAACGTCTTCCCCTCCTTTTGTGAATGTAGGAGGCCTCTCCCCTGCTCTGGGCCCTGCGGGTGGCTGCAGAACAGAAGGGTACTGGGGAGAGGTGCTGTGTAAATGTCTGAGAGAAATGCTGGGGTGTTACATGGTAAAGCAGGAGTCTCTTGCGTGATTGTGGTGCTTGATGGGCTTCTCTTGTCACAAGCTGGGGAGAGCTCTCGTCCCTTTGAGGTATAATGACCTCCTTGAACTAGGAGCTGAAGTTGTGGTGCTGCTGGTAGAGGCCTGATAACTTCGAGCTCTGGCAGGGAGGGAAGCCCGCAGTGAGAGATGTAAAGGCAAGACAGATTGGATGCCAGCTCTGCGAAGTCTGGAGGAGGCCTGTGGCTGGGCAGTGAGATCTTTCCAGGCAGGTGATAAGGCAAATACTGTAAGAGAGCCTGTCTTGACTGCCAGTTTGAACCATAAAGTGCAGACATAATGTCTGAAGTCAAGGCTGCCTGTCTGGAGGCTGATGATTTACTTTGGCCCACCAGGGCAAGGAGGGATCAGGGGCTCTGTACTTGAAGGATCAAGGTGCTCACGACAGAGTTGAGGCAACTTTAATTTCACTGTGCGTTGCATCAAGCCTTCTCCTTCTTGCTGCAGGACAGCCCCTTCCTTATTTAATGGATGCTTTCTGCAGGTTGCATCTTCGCTTTGCGCTCTGTAGCCTGTAGAATTAATGGTTTGAGAGGTGGTGGTGGGGGGGTGTAGTTAGGTCACACCATAGGACAAAAGAGTTACAGCTGCCTGTCTGCAGAACTGCGGTGATACTGTGTGTGCTCAGCAGCAGTGCTGGAGCCTGCAGCCCCCCGTGTTTAAGCAGGCAGTGAGGGATCCCTGGCAAGGTTTCTTCAGGACACCCTGCCCCTTCCCAACAGCATTAAGGCAGAACTGTTTGCGTTTCTGAATCCTGTTCCTCCCTGACTGCTCGAGCTGTTGAGATCCAGTGGCAACTCAACCAATAGATGTTGGGCAATGTGCATCTGTCAGTGTCTCGTCGACGTGTCAAAGGCATGGGTCTGCAGCGTGAAAAGCCTGTGCTATACGTACTGCAGTTAGGCTGAAAAGCATTGCCCACAGCAGGACAGTAGGTAGATAAACTGCAGCTGGGTGGGAAGATGGAGCTGGCCGATAGCAGGGAAAGTTGAATTGTTTGGGCTTGTTGTGAGACTCCAAGAGCCAAAGTTGTAACTTGGAAGAAGAGCTGTGTTGCAGGCTGAAGAACCTTGTTTTAAATGGTACCCTTTGGTGCCAGCTGTGCCCTTGGGTTGACCTGAGGGCTTTGTCCCACAGCACGTGTGCTCCCCACTGACCCGTGGGGATGGAAAAAACCCCTTCAGGAAAGGGAGAGGAAGTGATTGCAGAGGGGTAGGTGGGTGTTGCTGCGACAGTTTCTGATGCAGAGCTGGCTCAAAGCTTTTGCACAGGCCAAGCTAAGGGGCAGGACCATGCCCTCTCTGTTCGTCCCATGGGAGGAGTGGGAAGGAGGAGTGAGGGGGGGCTGGACAGCACTGTAGCAGGGATCTTGCCCCTGCTGTCCCGGGGAGGATGGGAGGAGCAGAGGATTGCTTTTTCCCATCTATTTTGGTTGTTGCTGTTGGCCTCCACATCACAAATGCTCCCTTAGAAGCGGTCGGTCTGGCTTTCCTGGGCTGTGACCCAGGCAATGGGCAGGATGCTTTGCCATCCATGTCAGCCTGTTGTTTGAGGTGATGGCAGGCTGTTCTCGCACCAGGCACTGCTTTTGCACTAGGAATGCTAACCCGGGAGATTTGTGTGACCCCCCTATGTCCCTCCCTTATTCTCGTGCCACTCTGCCAAGCTTCTGTCAAGTCCTGCTCATGAGGGGCACCAGAAGCCTCCCCATTTGGAGGGCTTCCTGCCTGCAGGTCCCTTTGCAGGGGCAGAAAGATATCAGCTGTCCCGCTGCCCTGCTTGGACCCAGGGGGAAGGAGTCTGCCTGGAGCAGATGCTCAGCCTCTGATTAACGTGGAGGTGAGAAGCCAAATCCTGGCTCGTGCCCAGTCCTGTGCTGGGAAGTGAGGTTCAACAAGTCACACCCCGCGCGCTGCCGTCGCTGTGCGTGCGTGGCTTGAGACTCTTGCGTTTGCGTAAGCTTTGCTCTGACAGATGCTGGGCTTAGTGCTTGTGGCTGGGGGGGGGGGGTCTTCTGGGTGCGTAGTCTGATAATTAATCCTAGCAGGGCATCCTTGCTGATTGGAGGAAGACAAGGGAGGGACTGAGCAGCATTGCATCTTCCTGGCTTTTCTAGTATCAGTTGCTGCTTCTGAATGACTTTTCTAGCGTTGAAGCAAATGTATTATAGTATTCCTCTAGGGATGGAGTCCTTGAACAGCTGATGGCTTCTTTGAAAAGCAGCAGTGATCTGCCTAGGTCTGCAGTTCGTTTTTCAGTTTGGAGGCTTCAGCATTAGTGATAAAGCAGCCTTCTCAGCTGGGCGCTCTGCGTGACATCTGCAGGCTGGTGTTGCTTTAGGGAGACAAGCAGAGCTCCTTAGGAGACTGTGTGCATGCTGCAGGAGCACCGAGTGCTCAATATATCTTTTTTTAAAACGAAAAAATAAAAAAAAAGAAATCCACCCTTAGATATCAGGAGTTGGAAACCTGAATAGAAACTACTAGAATGGAACATAATCCTTTTAAATGGTCTAAAAAGTTGGGGTTTAGCAGCAAATGTGGTTTAACAGCGCTACCTGGTGGAAGCACTTCTTCAGAAAAATCGATTTTCTGCCTAGGGTTTTACCAGTCCTTAGATACACTCTAAAGTGTAAATCTGTCCTTCTCCCCCCTCTCCTCCCCAGCCTGCTCTGTATGTAAATCTCCGCCATGAGGCTGCTACTCGGGACAGGCTGTCAGAGGCGGCTTGAGTGTTTTCATCTTTTTCTTAAAGCAGTGGGTGGAGAAATAAGGGTGTGCAATTGAGAAATGCTCTCAGCATTGCTTGTATACACAGAGTCCTCTTTTGTGTGGTAAAACACCCAGCTGATCGCTTCCATGCTCGCTGTGATCTTGAGAGTGTTATTAATGGAAATGTCCGTGCTGGCTGGGAAAGCACAGCACCGCTTTTGAAGCGTTTTAGGCCAAACCAAGCGGGGAGGTGGTATGTCAGTTCTTGGGGATGCCCCCTGAGGCAGTGGGTTCGGTTCTCTGCTATTCCCTTACCCACCAAACCCGCGTCTTTTGGGATAGATTTAATCATTGGCAATTGTCCTTTTGACAGTTAATGTACTGTGCAGAAAATCTGTTGAGCTGCCACAAACATTTTAGTTCAGATGTGAATTTGTCTACTGGCTTTCAGAACAGCTGAGATTTTTGTTTGCTAAGTCGTCCTAGTTGTATTCTGCCTTCGGCCTCGAGGACAACTTCGTTGTTAGTGGTGTTAACAGATGACTCTTCAGGCACATAGGAGCGGGGGTGAAAAGTGAGCACAAAGGCGGGGGGGTGTCACATGGAGGGGTGTGAAAGCCTGTCTGATCCTTGTCCTAGTCTGGATGCCGCAACAGCGTCTCTGACAGTGCTCAGCAGATGAAAAGCTTGATGCCCGCCGCTTTTAGCGCATCTCTGTGGTAGGAGAGAGATTGCCTGTACTGAACGTAGCGTGGTACTTGGTTTGCATGGAAGCCTTTGTACGGTGCCCCTGTCCTGTCTGTGTTGCCCTGGAACAGCAGGAATTCCTAGCGCCAAGCAGGTGTTAAAGAACAGAGAAGGGGTGGGTTGCTCTGCTTGCTGGTGGGACCTTTCTTACAAGGAATGAGCATTTAGCTGGAGAGGCTGAATGTGTGTTAATAAGTAAACCTGGATTGCAAAGTGAGGACAGATAGATCTAACAGGAGCCTTAATACCCGGCAGCCCCTCTGTGCTCACACAAAAGCCTTCTGGGCCTGAGGGATGGGTGTACACGGTAGCAAGAACCCCATGGCAGATTGTGTCCTACAGGCTCAGCACGGAGAGTGGGGCTGGCCTGTCCTCCCAAGAGAGGACTGTTAGGTTGGTTTTATTACCAGCAGCAGTTACTGGTTGAAAAGGCTACTTACTAGAAGTCCTTCTTACAATGTTAAAACCGTATGAAATTAGCTTCCTTTAATCATCTTTTTGCTATTAATTAACTACGAACAATATTACTGTGGTGCCTAGAATCCCTCCCGGCCAGCTCCAAGGGCCAAGGTGGCCCGTGCCATCTGTTAGTCCTAACTTAATCTGCCCTGTGCCTTCTGTGCAAGTGCCAAGCTATTTCTCCTTGCGCTGTCATGCTGGGTGAGAAGAAAGGGAGACTAAAAAAGCCCAGGCTGGTTTATTTTTTGTTACGAAGCAGTCATGGCCACAGGTGTAACTGAACAGATAAGCAGTGGCACAGGCTTATGGTGAGCAATTTTGCAATAGCATTGGTATATGAACACAAAGTCAGCTCCTCCTTTGTCTTTAGAGATACCTGCCAGCATCCCTCTGAAGCATAGCTCTAAACGGGCTTTTCCCATTTTTTTTTTTTTTTTAAATATACTGTTAATTAATGAAGCAGAGGCAAAAATACACACAAACACAATGGAATAGTTTTTAACCTGGCTTGATTAATGCTGTCAAGTTGTACATCTGAGTGTGAGCTCAGTGGGACTGTTGCTTTTGTTTTAATACCACAAGACACCTCAGTCTGGATTGTTGCATTACAGTACGAATAAAAAACAAAAACAAAACCACATCTGCATCATACAAGGTGAGAAGAATATGAGAATTCTAAATATTTACAGAGAAGGGCAAGTGGGGAAACCACAAAAAATATTTACATAAAAATACATGAGCTTGTCGGCATATACATTTTACACCAGTTCACAAAAAAAGACACTATATAAATTAAAGTGAAGGGAACTCCAAAGGTAACCCAAGATTTTCTGGGATGTTTCTCATGCGGCTCAGGGAAAGAAAAATCAAGTCTTTTACAGCAGGAAAATGAACTGCAAAACAACCCTTTTCTCCCCCCACCCCCCCACCCCAACCGGACGAGGCAAGACTCTGCACACAAAGGTATTATGTTGTATGTTTGTTTAAACCAGACCATGCCTTTCAACATTGGATTTCTGTAGCACGAGGCTCTGGGAAAAGAGTTGCATGCCTAAGCCGCCTTTAACAAAAGTAAGTAAAACAATCTCTCATCCAGATTTCCTAACACGTAACACATCACTTCAGTCAATGCCTTGTCAACGTACTGATGAATGGCAGAGTACACGTGAGGTTCTGTCCCTTTCTGGGGTTCAAGAGGAACAGTATGTTTTCAAGTTGGTTTTGGTTTGTGTAGCAACTTACTACCACTGTGCAATCCTTATGGACCCCCTTCAAATGATGAGCATAAAACGAGGATCTCTGGAAAGACATAGGCACAAAGTTGGGGGTGTTTTGTCATATGTGCATATAGATTTCACCTGATAAGACTCTTCAAAAACCAGAAATTAATGCTTTACTTAAGACTTCATAGGGGCTAGGTCCTCCTTACTCGCCTAACAAACACCTGCACTCCCCCTTCGCCAAGGAAGGTCTCCTATGGGTTGCACGTTCCACTCCAAAGCAGAGGTGGGAATCCACAGTCGGAGTACGCTATTGGACCCTAACTCTTGCATGCACTAGGGAGAAACTCGGCTGAAAACTTAGCAAGTGGCAATTTAAGCTTGTGGCAAGTATAAGGGAATTAGTTAAGAACATAGCTGCTTGTCATCTTGCTGGGGATAAGGTTAGGCAATAAATTACTTCATCTGAGCAAAACTGGACTTGCAATAGAGGATTATTTGCATTGCCGTCCCCTTGCTCTCTCCCCTTTCTCTGCTAGGATGCTAAAAACCGAACTACCAACTTACCTCCAGATCGTCCACCTTACTTAGACATCTGGTGTAACCTCCCCTCCTCACTCTGATGCACAATGCCCTTTTGAATCTCAGCTATGCTTTTTGGAAAGATATAGCTGGATGTTTTGACTTTGTCGTGAATCAATTAATGAGGATGTAAAACTCTAAGGACCATCAGATTAACCACAGTGCAAGAGCAGAACTGCATAGTTCACGATATGGCTTTGCATGGGGCGGATGTGGGGATGACTGCTGAATCCTACTAGATGTTTAAGCCATGGGCAGGAGCAACACCAAAAGAAAGGTGCTCATCATCTGTATTGTTGTCTGGGAAAAGCTGGTGCCTTAACCTTGGGGTTTTGTGGGGTGGTTTTTTTTTTTTTTTTTTTTTCTTTTGGGCCCACC
>WAAD01024284.1:953163-1003610 GCA_013389945.1 Fregata magnificens
GTTTTTTTTTTTTTTTTTGTACTTGTGGCTCAACACTGGTGTACAGAAGTTAGTTTAGGCTCTCTGAATGCTTCCAGCCCTTGAAGTACTGGTCACTGACATGGTGGTGTGGAGAGCAACGGGAGGATGCTGGGTGTTAAGTTTTCTGCTGCGTGTCTCTTTTTTTTTTTTAATAGAGACCTTCTCATTCTGTTTGTAGCAGCCATCTAGGTGTATGGGTGTGCACTTCTAGAAGCTCTTTCTGAAAGGTGCTGAAAGCTTCTTTCCCATGGGATGAGAGGGTGCTTAGCACCTGGCACTTCATACAATGCAGGGAGCTGAAGAGCCTAGGCTCAGGCAGTAGTGGCACAAGACTATAAGGAACAGAAGTTGTCCAGGGATGGCACTTGATCTCTAGAGGGAGACAGTGGCTTTGAGCAGGAAAATCCAGAGAGGCATTTACAATGAGTGGGAGCTGGGTTCAGCCCCCTCATAGTAGAAGGATAGTCCTGGTTAACATAAGGCCAAAATGGAGGTTAGGAGAGTTGCTGTGGGGGGCAGGAGTGGGGAGTTAAGGCTTTTGTGGAGAGAGAGGTTTGACCTACAGCTCTCGCTACCTGAATCCCAAATAGCCTGAACCAAACACATTGTCTCTGCTTCAACTGGAGACCTCGGCAGGTAACTGGCAGCTGTGGGGAGACTGCTACAACGGTTGAGGGACTGGTACGAGTCCTAACACAATACACACCTCTACTCAGAGAGCGCATACTTAAACCGGACTCCCTCAGCAAGCTTGCACTGAGGAATCGGGACAGGTCAGCCTTTCCTAAGGAGTTAGCTAGCAATGGCGACAGGGTGGCCCGCAACGCGGCTCACCTAATGGCCCCTTTCTATGTATTTTTGTTAGTTTTCCTTGAAAGAAAACATTACAAGAAGCATTCCCTTACCAAAAAAATCCAACCCCTCTACCTGGTAATTACTCACAAGGAGATTGCCGTAACCTGGATCACAGTGCTGCTTCTTTTTTTTTTTCCTTTTTTTTTTTTCCCTGACTGCCAGATTTGTTTCTATAATGCGTAAGAACAATTCTTCTAAACAAAACGCTTAAAACAAGAGCATTGCACAATAAAATGTGACCATAAAGTAGTGTTACTGAAACAGGCCCCAGACAAGTCTACAAGATTAAAAGAAGCAAACAGCTAAAGACTAGTTAGCTACCAGAAGCAGGTTTTCCTTATGATTTAAAAGCCCCAAAATAGCCATTTTGTAAAAAAAAAAAAAAAAAAAAAAAAAAAAAAAAAAAAATCTAAGTTCCCTTTAACTTTCTGAGCTGTGTGCTAACTGCAGGACCTCCAGGTTTTTAATAAAACATTAGAGATTTTAAATGGGTAGAAAAGTTCTTCAACCACATGGAACAGGAATGGCCTTGGAATTTATCAGTGAACATTTAAAAACTCCTAAATCTCAAGTATTGCTTGCAAGCCCTGCCTAATGAAATGGATGTGCTTTATTTATAAGGTAGGAGTGTAGTGAGTCCTGGGAAGTCTGAGAGGCTGCATGCGAGATGCTGCCTGGCTTCTTTTACGCTACGGAAAGCTTTTAAATGCTTAGGACAACGTTATTAGCGTATTACAGAGAGTGCACTGGCCTTCTGTCCCTACTGCTAACTGAATACTGGCATGAGCTACACTTGCGATATGGGAGGCAATACTATTTCACAGCG
The DNA here is from genome assembly GCA_013389945.1 of Fregata magnificens. Lineage (NCBI taxonomy): Eukaryota > Metazoa > Chordata > Aves > Suliformes > Fregatidae > Fregata > Fregata magnificens. The sequence continues at coordinate 954,866 of WAAD01024284.1, forward strand.
CACAGACAGCACCTAACTACTCCGTATGTGCCACGACTTCACAGGGATCCCCTTGCCAACTCGGAACTTAAAGGTTACAGAAAGCTGTGTCCTGTAGACCTTCAGTTTAAGGTCAATAGGAGCATTCCCTGATCTAAGAGCTGCAGGATCTGGCCCAGGGCAAATAGCTGGTCATGCAGGTAACTCGGCACTTACACAGTCATTCCCAACTGGTAAGTTGGGCTCCAATTTACAAGCTGGACATAATGCTATAGATTTTTTTTTTATTTTATTTTTTATTTGTAGAGAGATGATACTGTCTGGCCAGCCACAACATGGTATTAAATCGTCTGGACTGTAGATAGCCTAGCAGTAAAGAGGGAATTAGCATGAAATTGGTGTGCTGTTCCCAAATGTGTGTGTATGGTTTGGTATATTTTTGTGGTGGTGTGTTTCCCCCTCCCCCCCCCTTTTGGTATGAGAAACGCAGACCTGCCCTACTTGGCTTCCATAGCTGGCCTCTGCTTACAATAGAGAAATTTGAAGTAATTTGATTTCTTGTAGTCAGAAGCAGCTTGTTAAGCAAGCAATTTTAAAAGTGCGTTGTATTTTGAACTTGCTTCAGAGCCTATTTCGCAGGCCTGAAGTCAAAAAAGGCTCCCACCCACTTCAAAGCAACTGAAGTGGATCCACTATGCCTAAGCAATAATTTTAAAGGGAGAGGCGGGACCTCAGCATTTATCAAGAAGAAAATACTTGGGAAGTCTTTTCCCCCCTGCCCAGCTTTTAGCTCACTGTTGCTGCGTAACCTCAGAAGGGGCAGAGCAGTGGTTCTTCCAAGGCATGTCATGGAGACCCTTTCTTGGAAGCTAGCAGTGGGATGGGCAACTTACTACACACGGGGCTCACAGGGAGAACAGCTGCATGCACAGTCCATCATGCACAGGACCATGGAGGCATGGTGAGGAAGCGGTGGTAACTGTCAAATCTGGGGAAGGAAAAACTTCGCCTTCCCGCCCCCTGCCCCAACAGCATCTCTTTCAGCTCTGCCTGGCCTCTCTGGCAACAACTGCGTGTCGACAGCCTGCCCTATCGTTCCAGTTGTCTCAAAACTACATGAAAAAGCTATATCTCTACTACATAAAAACTGGGGGGGCTGGTAGGGGTGGGGCTGAAGGTGGCTTGGCTTTGCTCATCGGGGCAGGGTTGGGGTTTGTTTTTTTTTTTTTTTCCCCCGTCACTGAAAAAATAAAACAGTCCGCTGTCCAGCAGAGGCTGCTTAGACTCTATCCCTCCTTCCCCCCACACCAGCTCACTCAACGTGGACCTCTGTTTCAGGCCTCTGCAAACACAGCTCCGTCGGGAGGAAGGCTCCCTGGCCAAGGGCCGTGGCATAAGTTCTACTGTGCACATGGGTAAAAGCGGGGGGCACAAACCCCCCTCCTCCAACATAGCCCCCTCTTTGGTGCTGAGGCATGGTATGGTAATCCTCCAAATTATCATACTGGGACACCACAGTCATAGTGCTTTGGCGTTTCCCAAGGGTTTGGTATGGGTAGAGGAGGGCAGAGTCCCTCTCCATGGTTTCGGGGTGCTGCATTCTGAGGCTGTGGCTCCGTTCGGGCTTGGGCGGTGGTGCCATGGGAGAGGCGGCGTGCTCCTCTTCTTTGTAGCAGTCTCTGGAGTGTTTCTCCATGGACGTGGTCGGCCTGGCTCGAGACCTCTCCAAATCTGGCCTGTCCTCTGCCAACCTCACCTCCTTGTGGTTCAGTCTCAGGGTCTCCTGGTTTGCTGGGATGTACTTTCCGCCTGAGTGCTGGTAACCGATGGGCTCGGAGGGCTCTGGGCCACCTTTGGGCCTGTAGTCGGGATAAGGGGGCCCATTTTTAGATTCGGAAGGCTGCCTATGGCTTGCTTCCTGCTGCAAGTGCGTCCTGTGTTCGTTTGTGTTGCAGCCCGGCTCATGCAGCTTCCTGTTCCGGACACTGCTCTGCTTCTGGGGAAGGGACGGCTTCTCCGACTGCCCATTCCCGTAGGCTCCGTGGTAGTGGGCTCTGTCCAGCTCTGGCTCAGGGTGCTGCATGTAGTAACGTTCGTCCCCCTCGGGCGTAGCTGCCTTGGCCGGGTACCTCCCCTCCTTCCCTTCTGCCACGGTGAGGAGGCCAGTCTTCCCAGGATCTGATTTGCTGCGCAAGTGAATCACATCTAGTCCTCCCAGTTCCTCCTGCAGCAGTGGGGCCACGTTATCATACTGGGACATCACTGGCCCTTTCACCTTCTGGCGCGTGCGGCTCTCCCGGCGAATGGACTGCATGCGGTACTTCTCCATGTCCTCGAGGTCCCACGACATGTACATGTGCTTGATGTCCGGGGCAGGAGGCACGTCTCTGCTGATGAAGCTGTGCTCTTTGCCTGCCAGGTGGCTGATGAGGCCACCCCGAGGGTAAGCAGACAAGCTGGGATAGCGGTACAGGCCTTTGCTTTGCAGCCGGGAGGCGTAAGATGCAAAGTCTCGGCTGGGCAGGGGGTGGAAAGGCCTGACCCGCACAGTGCTGTAGGGGTCCAGGTCGTAAAAGCTCCCATCTGCGGTGGTGTAATAAGAGGATCCCGAAGAGCTGGAATAAGGACTGTACCGGTAATGGACCCGCCCGTTCTCAAAGTAAGGCTGCAGCTGAGTTACGTGGTAGTCGGAGTGGGGCTGATATGGCTTGTACTGATAGAGGGGCCGCGGGCAGTACGCTGGCTCGTCGTCCGGAGGTACCTCGGTCCGTGAAATGGGAACAGAGCGGATGGCCGAGGCAGCAGGGGTGGGGACGTGCAGCGACTGAACCCTTCGGATAGTGGGGTAGGGTGGAGCGTCCTCGGCATAGCTGGCGTTACGCAGGCCCGTTGGGCTCACGGAGGACATGAACTCTGTCCGGCTGCGAGGCTTGGAGTGGAGAGCTGAGGTGCTCTTCCCTTGGTTTGTGTAGGTGGTGTAGCGAGTGCCCGCAGAAGTGGGTGTCTCTGACCGAGGAGGGTAGGCTTGGTGCTGGTCAGGCTTGCCGTGGTATGAGATGTGAGGAGGAACGCTCTCAGGCCTGTACTGATGGATGGAAGCCGGCTTGTGGTGCAGGTAGTTGTCTGGCCCAGAGGGCTCGGGGATGCTCTCTGGCTTGGGGTGCGGCACGTACACAGACTGTAGGGAAGCGTGCTTGGGTGGGGGAGGTGGTGGTGGTGGCAGCAGAGCTTCCTCCACAGAGGAGGCCAGCATGGAGGAAGACAGGAAGGCGTGATAATTGGAGTTGTTGATGGCGTCCGTGTTGTTCGAGTGCATGGCGGCAGCAATTTTGCTCTCCAGCGTTCTCACGGGCGGGACAGGGGGTGTAAAGCTGTAAGAGGAGTGAGTAGGGACAGACTCGGACCGCAGGTGCAGTGGGGGAGCCCTTGTAGCCTCCCGAGGCTTTTCCAAATGGCTCTGGTGGCCTGTGGGCACGGAAGAGGAGCAGCGGGTGGTAGAACTGCTTTCTGGGACAAAAATGGGAGCAGGCTCAGGTGGCTTCTCAGGTGCGGTTGTGACCCAAACCTATAGGGAAGAAACCAGTAGCAGTTAGAGGCAAGCATCTTCCCCCCCATTCTGTAGTTAAAACATCACGGATGCTCGTATGGATTAGTTAAATTTAAGTTTTTCCTGTGCCTGGTTTCTGTTTGCTGTGGAGAGCTAGTGCAGCTCGCTGTAGAGGAGACGTCTAGGTTCCCTTTCTCAGGAAGGGCAGCATGGTGCCTCTGAGAGATTTCAGGACCCGTCACAAATGGCAGCCGAAGGGGCTTGCGAGGGCACGCTCTGCCATTGTCAAACTGGAGAAAGGGGAGGAGGTGGCTGTCTCTTCATAGCAACAGGTTAAAACTTTTACATACTTGCCACAGTGTTTTGTTAGGTGGTCTGCTTATAAATGTACTTGTCTTAATGAAAATGTACCTGGATTTAAACTCCTCACGCCCTGGTGAGCAGATCAAGTAGTGTAATACAGCAGAAATCCCTTCCTTATATGTGGCTATGGTGCATAAGACAGGCTGCAGGCGTGCGTGTTTCATGGGCAGCAGGTAGTCTGGATTTCTGCGTGAACGCTTCCATGTCTAACTCGCCCCAGCAATCTCATCTGCTTTATTAAAGAGGATGTTGGAAGCCTCAGTGAAGAGAGGGTGCAAACATTCTTACTTGTTCCTGAGCACTTCTAAACTAGCATTCCCTGTATCAGTCACTCCAGGGGATACTTTTTTCCTTAAAACCAAGGAGAGCAGGTATATCGGGACGTCCCCTTATGTTCACTTAGGAAATTCTGCGCAGCTTTCCTGTAAGGCTGCGTCTGTGTCATACACGCTTAATTGCCAGTAACCTGTGAATCCTCTGCCTCTGGCCGTTTGGATTTGGACCGACTCTCCCAGAGCTCAGCCTCCTACAATTACAGATTAGCTGTGCACGGACGCTGCGCTTGCAAATATGTGCAAGGCTGGGGGACACATCCACGTACCTGACTGGAACTACTTGATGCTTTCGCAGAGGCCGCTGGCACTTGTCCCATTGCTGACTGGTGATCTTGCCTCTGTGACGGGGCCGGCTGGCTGGTTGTGAGTGTGCGCTGTGCCGCTGTAACAGTGGCGTCTGCCTGAGTTGTGGCTGGACCTGCTGGCCCACGGTTAGGCTCAGTTGCCGTTGTCTGGATGGCCGTTAGATACGGCATTGAAGCTGGGGTGCTTTTCTCCCCAGCCGTTACGACAGGAAGAGACTGAAGTTTGTCATCAGCTGTGCAGATAGGAAGGTGGTGCTTGTCCCCAGACATGCATGCATGGAGGTGGGGCTTATCTACAGACAAGTCTGTTGAGGGTGGTTCCCAGTCAGGCAGTGCACCTGTGGTAGGGTGCTGTGTGTGTTCCCAGTCCCCAGCATGGGAGGGGAAGTGATCTTTGTCCCCCTGTTTACCAGGATGGAAGCTGGACTGTTCCTGCTCTGCATCTCTGCTACCAGGCATGTCCCCAGGCATGCCAGTGTGGAGAGGTGGGGGGTCCCGGTTTCCAGGTGCGCCTGGTGGGTGGTTCTGCTCCCCGGGTGTGCTGCTACCTTGGAAATCCTGCTCTACTGGTGCACCAGTCTGGAAGTGAAGTCGGTTCTCGGGCAGACCGGTATACAGGTGGAGCTTGTCTGGAGCACCAGCAGAGAGATGGAGCTTTTCTAGAGCTGTGCCAGCTTCAGTCTCTCCGTAATTTGTGCTTTCAGAATGAGCATCTCCTGGCCTTTTCTGAGACTGAGCGGATGCTTGCTGTGCGGACTCGGCTAACGCTAGGGCTAGCATGCGCGCTGCATTTTTCGGAGGAGGAGGAGGGATAAGAGACACAGAACTGACGGGAACAGGATCCTGGGGGGAGTCGAGGGCAACTGCTCCTAATGGGGGGAAAATTGAGAGAGAGAGTGATTTTATGTTACCCAATAAGGAGAGTGACCTAACCTTAATGACTATTATAAAAAAAATAGATGCTTTCCACGCTTTTACAGTGGCAATTCCTTCTGATGTGAAACACTGTATCTTCTGTCTCACATGCAAACGCTGCTCAATAGCACAGCAGTTCATCACAAAAAGGAAAAAACACAAGAGATTGTCTAAAGGCTCCTCTTGCATTTCTAGAGAGGTAGGAAGTAGGTAGCAGAGAATGAGAGATACCCTTACACAATTTTGATCATAAGGTTTTAGGCGAAAAGGTCCCTTCTTCGAGTGTTGGCACATTTTTAATTAAAAGGAAAAAAAGCCTTAGATGGTGTATTGGCTGAAATGATTTAGAAGGACATGCTATATAGATTTTCATGTATGACAGGATGGGGGGGGGGGAAGTGGTATACAAAGTATTATGGAAAATTATCCGAGATTTGTGTGATGGAGGGAGAAGGCAGAGGTTAAGACCTTACTGATCTGCACAGCCCTGCAAGACACTTGTGATCAGAACTGACGGGCAATCCCCTCTCCTAAAAGGCACGCAGAGGAGGACGTTTTTGAGAGCAAGTCCCCTTTGGAACTTAAAGAAAGAATGGAGGAAAATGCACTGTACCTGGCTGTGTGTGTCCAGTGGGTACAGTCTTATTCTGACTGCTTGACATTGGCCTCTCCCCTTCTTCTGGCAACTCTGGTTTGCCAGCAGCCACTAGCTGGGCATGCTGTAGCTCTTGGTGGGCTCCTTCCCCTGCTCCTGTTTCACTGTTTTTCAGGGGCAAGGACATCTGGGTTGGGGACCTGTTTGTGGTATCAGTAATGCCAATCCCTTTGCTCCAGCTGGAAGCAGAGGAGTTTCTGGATGTGATGGGCACTCCTCCAATCGCTTCTGACATGCGGCTGGGCAGTGCGAAGGAGACAGGTTCTGATGTAGTCAGCGGCGGAGATTTGATGGGCTTTCGCCCCATCTTGGGTGAGAAGGCGTGGGGTTTGCAGGCCTTCTCTTCGGTTGGGCTCAGGTCCAGAGTAAAGAAGGGACTCATTTTCTCTTGGAAAGGGGAGACTGGCTCGGAGCTCGTGGCACTGCCTGGTGTCTGGGACTGGCTGCCTGATTCTAAATCCTTCTTTAGTAGGCTTGGCTTCTCCTTATTTATGCCAACTGACTCCAGCAGGGAGGTACTGCTATCCAGGCACTCGGACTCTGCTTGGGGCGGGCTGCACTGAAAAGACATTGGGTCAAAATCCAGGCTAGCGACTCCGATATCCGGTGGGCTCAGGTCAACGTCTTCAGCAGATCGAGGAGAAATCAGGGCAGGAACGTGGATGAGCCCCTCGTCCCCATCACTGTCGTTGTCGTGGGGAAGGTTGTCGTAAGAATTGCAGCGATTCATGTTTCCTAAGAGCTCTCCATTGAAGGAAGCAGATAATGCATCACTACTGGACCTAGGTCTTCTGGGTCGAAACAGTTTTGACTCACCTAGGAATGAGTAGATACATTACGGATTAGCGTCAAAATCTTATTGTCCAGGAGGTGATGGTTCGGTGGTGTTTTTAAAGTAGTCTTAAGGTGGCGTGCAAGGTGCTCACCTGGTGAACTCTAAACACAAAAGTAATGCCGTTAGCAGTAACTGTTAATTACGTTTGCTCAAACTCTTTTACAGCAGTTGTCAGGTCCGATCTAGTCTGAAACTAACCTGTGTGCAAAAGCAAACTAGTTTAAGTGTGCTGTAGACCTAAGGCTTTCTCAGAAAGCATTTTCCTTCCCGATGCTGTCCTTCCCACCTTAGAGTAGAAAGGGGAGATGGCAAGGAACAAATGTAAGGGGCGCCGGCTATACAAAAGCAAGAGGTTTGCTTTTTTTAACCTTAGAAGGAAAACGAAGACCTGAGGAGCGTTTCTCTGTGGTACCCATCTGTGGTGGGCAGCGGTAAGCTGCTTCGTTAATTAGCAAGTCCAGCTTTTACTGGAGGGCTGGAAAATCAGCTCTGTTGAATATCTGCAGTCAGTAACGCCAAACTGCCTTTTTTTAATCCACACACATTAAAAGCGTAGGTACAATTTCATCTTACCATCAACAGCATGCAGAGAGGTAAGTGATTCTTCGCTTTTAGCTGAGCGAAGAGTCCCGCTGTCTCCTCGTCCACCTAAGGAAATGCAACCGAGACAGTGAGAAGCTGAATTATAAAAGTGGTTTGTATTTGGCTATGTAATGGTGGCAGGAAAAACCAAATGGGTTTCTAGGAACAGTACCACTGTCCTGAGAGTAACAGTTGTGCCTTTTTGTTTCGGGGTTGGGTTTTTTTGGTTTTGTTTTTACTCCAAAGCCCTTAAAGAAAATCTTTATCCTGTTCCACTGTTAATATGCTTTGCTGTCTAAGACAGATGCAGTCCCCTTTTGCATGGGAGACTGGCCTATGGAGGCCCCTTTCAACCCATGATTCTATACTACTGGGCAAGTGGCAATTACAAGAGAGTGAATCAGGTTTTGATACTCGTTTTACAGACCTGGGGAAAAGTAACCTACCAAAATAGTAACTGCTGCAGATGACAGATTGGGAAACAACTCCCCACATCATCCTGCTACAGACTCTGTCTGGATGTACCTGTGATAATTGGTTGGCTCCTACCAGCAAATAAAAGCCCTTAAAAATGGGGCAGAAAGTAACACTTACTTACACAACTCGTTTTATGAGTACTAAACGAGTACGACTTCAGTGCTCCAAGGAGAGAGTCTTAAAGGGCATTCATACAATGTGTTTATTATACTGAAGACTATGAGGGTTGTAAGTTGAAAACGGCACCAGGAAGAAGGCAGGATAAAAGTCCTCCTCACTGGCCCATGTTTAGGGATTTGTGGTGTATTTTACCGCAAAAACACATTGTTGCTATTTTTAAATTTGAAAAGAGACTGCAAACTATATATGGAAAGGGCTGAGAGTTCAGAGTCTACGTACATCGGATGCAGCTACAAAAGGTTGTTGGATGCCTTCTCTAGTTACACTGGTATAGCTTTTTGGGGTGAATGTGCTTGTGGAAAAGTGCCTTCACCTAGTTTAATGGTGGGTCTTTTGAGAGCAGCAAAGGGAGCCAGAACTGCATTCTTATTTCATAGTAAGCGTGTCAGAAGGAATTATTCTGGGACTTATTATAGTGGTGCCCATATATTGTCTTTCAAAAGCTACTCTGAGAAAAGCGTTAGAGGTGTGTGCTCTAGCAGGTTCGGCTCTTGAGCTAAAGCGAGATCCATTTAGGAAAGACAGCAGTTAACTGAAGATGTTATGCACGGCTTGAACGCTAGAAGGAGATAGAAGCATACTGTAAACGTGAATTCTGCATTGCTGAAAACCCCAGGTGTTTGGAAGCTGGATTTGCACCCATACCTGCCAGGGCTATGGCTTTCATTTCTGAGGGCTCACTGGGATTGCGCTGTAGTTTGCGTTTGGACACGGATGATGATTTTCCCAGGTTGAAGAAGGAACGCCAACTGCCAACTGGCGATTTCTTCATCTTGCTGGGCGGTCTTTTTCTGGAGTGAGAAAATAGAGCAAAGAGTTGGAGGGGGAAGCTGCATTTAGTTCCTGCTACTGGTGGTTTGTTATTAGTGCTATCTGGCTTCTGCTGAAACAAAGTTTAGGAACTTGGTCTCTTTTAAAGAGTTGAAGATGTTTTCATTCTTGTAGCTCAGCCCTAAAGTCTTACTGGGTAAATTCCACCAAACTCTGCAAAGTGGGTGCAATGCCGGTGAGCAAAGGCTCCATACTTGTACAGTAGAGCAGCTAAGGGCTGGCTTTTATTTAGCTGGCAGGTGCACCAGTTCTCTGAGGAACTGTGCACCCATAAACGGCATTCAAAAGCATCTCTCGCTCATGCTGTAAAATCACATTCGCCGCCTCCCACTGCCATGTTTAATTTCTAGTGTCACCAAGTCTGTCCAGCTGCTCCACTTTGAGGGGAACCTGGATTTGTTACAGGCAATTAGTCCTGAGACCTGGAAAACCCCAACGTTGCCAGGTGTTCACCCTGTTTACATTTCTGTGTGCATGACTGGTACAGGCATCTATATGCATCACATACAACATGGCTTTATAAATGTAATGGTAACCCTGCTAAAAAGGAGGGAGTGGCACAGAAATTACATGGCTAAACTAAGTCCACCAGACAATTGATGTAAGCTGAATCCTCACAGAGTCCAAAGCAGGTGGGAAACTGGCTACCGTACTTTACATACGACTAGTCTAAGTCAGTATCAGCAAGTTTTTGCTGTAATCAGAACAACCCAGTTATGACACATGCTGGAAAGGAAACCTGTCTCTACCTTTCGGATGGAAAGTCTATGACCGTGTGGAATTTCCCCTGTAAAGCTGCAGGGCCTTCTCCCACTTCTATGTATTTGCTGTCTGCCACAATGGGAGAGTTGATCTGGGCTTGCGTCCGTGCCTGTGCCTCCTCCAGCGTGAGCAGCTTTGTGGAAGGAGAGGACACCAACAGAGACTTGGGCCGTGATAAAGAACTGTGCCCTGTAAGGGAAAACCACAGGCAACAGGGAGAATCAGAAAACAGCAGTACAGAGATCAAAGCTCTGGGTCTGTGCGTCTAGGGAGGTGCTGCGTTTCCCCACATCTTTGTTATCCCAGCCACTGTGGTCAAAATAGCCATTTTGTCAGAGGTATATTTATGACCAAAAAGAAAAAAATTTCCCATAATTGAGAGCAGCTTAGTGTATTAAAAAAAAAAAAGGCAGAGGGAAGCAGGTAGGTTACAAACCTTCACTGACATACTTCACTTAAGCTTCATCTGTATGCAAAAGTCTGTGAAGAAAGTGATGATTTTTCTTCTTACAAAGCTTGGCCTCAGTCATTCCCAGGTTCCACCTCTCGGTGCAACAGGAAATGCCATGTGTGACTGACATTGCTACAAACTGATGTGCAGATGGACACAGTAAGCAGAATCTAGCTGTGTGTCCTGCCCTTGGCCTTTTTACAGCTGGCGCTTGTTTTTGGAGACGAACATGTAAATTTTTATAAAAGTAGTTGATGTTGCCTCCTGCTGCTAGGATCTGTTGAGTCCACTTGGAGTGCGGAGGAGCCTGCTACAGAGGAGCACAAGGAGCCTGTCGTAAGAGCAGCTGCTTTTTGTTTGCCATTGCTTATTGTGCAAGTATTTACACGGTTACCCTCACATGAGTTAAGGGTGTGGGGGGGAAGTATGTCATCCCTTCACAACATCCCGGTTGGTTCCATTCCTACTACCATCCTTGTAGCACCACAGCTCTCGTGTGAAGTGTGCACAGCCTCGTGTGTGTTTGTCAGCTGTAAATGCTATCCCGGGTGAAGTTTGGGTTCCAGCTGTCTTTGCAATAGCCTTACCTGGAATGGCTTAAAGCAGGCTTGGGGATACCACTTTCGCCTCTTACGGGTGGGTACAGGCAAGAAGCCGTGCTCAAAACCAGAGGCTCTTGGAAGCACTGAAGAGGATGCTGCCTTGCTGGAGCACAGTATTCCTGCACCTAGCTGATACGCTGTGAAATAGCCTCACCCTTCTTCCTGCCAGTTTTGTGTCAAAGCACACTGAATGCGAACGACCAAGTCATTAAACAATTAGCTGAATTTACATGGTCCATTCTAAGCCTGGATAATCATCTGGCTCAGATTCTTAGCATGCTTATCTTCCCCTGGCAGAGCTCAGCCTGCTGTGGGCTATTACTCTTCAGCCAAGCTAACCTCTGGCTCCTATTGACTTAAAATTGCCTTCCAGTAGGAACAAAAGCTGGAGTCAGAGCAACTCTGCTATCCCAAGCAGAGGTAGGACTTGTTTAAAAGTGGGGATCAGCAAATATACTGGAAAAACAGCTAGCTGTACTCCACAGGTGATGGTGACCGCATTGACTGCGCACGTTTCATCGGAAGGGCAGGTTATCAAAGCAGATGGTAGACACTTAATGCTGCTTAGGAGTAATAAGAGCTTGTGGTATCCACATTTGCCCATCTAATATACAGAGTAAACTTTCCTCCTGGTGCAACTCTGCTTGTTTCCAATGGAACAGGTACACTTATGGTCTTAGTAGTTACTCAAGGGCATTTGTAGGTTCCAAGGCTGAATGATGTTTCAGGTGCTCCAGGGCTGGGCACAAATGTGTCGCAGTGCATTCCTCGTCCTAAAGCCACAAATCGGCAACACAAGCAGAGAAGTGGGCAATAGCTGTAGGGCCAACGCAGACTGAGCCACGTGGCTGGACGGCCCTGCTAATTAACCCATACAGACTATGCAGAAGAAATAACCAGGATAGCAGATGTCAACATACTCCCTGTTAAGAGCAAGACTAAGTTTCTTAGTGTCAACATTACTGAGTACAGAGAGCTTTCTTTAAATCAGTTCATTTCTATTTATGTTCTAAGGTGCTGATAAGGGTAGACAGATCATGCATTGTGTTGCGCTGCAAGATAGCTCAAATGGATAAGCATGCAGGAGCATCGATGATGATGGCTTTAAAAAGAAGAGGAGGGAGCAGGGGGGACAAAGATTTAAGAGATTCCTTAAAATTTCTCAGCGCTAGGACATAAAAGTAGCAGCCAAACATTAAGATGGGCACTTCTGTAGAGCATCCTTGGCTTCTAAGAAAGGTACTGATAGCAATTTCTAAAACCAGGCTATACTTGCCAGGTTCTAACATCATAACCCTGGAAATCTGTCCTCTAGGTTATAGTAAAAATATATTTCAAGTGTCCCAGCGGTGGCTCAGATAGATACCCGTTAAGTGTCTGCTACCTTTTTTGATCAAGGTAAAGCTAGTGGAGGAAGACACACACCTGCTCCATCTCGTATGACTGAGCTGAGTTTGGAACTGAAGAGGACGTCCACATGGTTCAAGATGAATTCCACAACTACTGACTGGATTCGCACCTCCATGAAGGCAGCTGTTCCACTGAAGCAGGCAGACTCTATCTGCTTTGACCTGAAGAAAAGGCAGATTAAATGAAATGCAAACAGCCAGAAGAACACGGGAAGGTGCGCTCCTTTTGGGTAAGGCTTCAGCACATGTTGAGCTATTGTGCCTGGTTTCTCAGGCAGACAAGACTTTAGGGGCAGTTAAGAGATTAAATCTCATCAAAGCATTACACAATTTGGTTTTGGGTTTGAGTCTTACTGAAATGGCAAGAGGAACACTGGGTCTAGAAGGAGAAGGAGTCTGTGGCAGGTCCAGATCGAGGTAAATGAACTGCATACACGAAGTGGGGAGCTTTTTGTTAACCGATTTCCAGATGCTGAGAACGGCAGCAGTTTAATGCAGTGGCATTGTGCAAAGCTCACTGTGGCCTTCTAATGTGATTTTGTCCCTCTAGCAGGGAATGTCTCCAGCTGATCCTGCTCAACAAGTACCCCAATATTCACAAAAGCAAACTCAAACAAGAGGTCATTTGACTGCTTGTGGATGAATTGCCAGAAAGGAGAAAAGAGCTTACCCTCATGAACTGCACACAAGGGAATCTATGACTCAGGTTTCTCAGGTTGGTAACAAAAGCAGTCCAGAAATCAATACAATAGAGGCCAGGGTGATATATTTTTTTTTTCTTTTAAAGCAAAATTTTTAAATTACACCATTAATTTTAAACTACCCTAGTAACGCACATTCAAAACAAATTTTAGAGGACAGATTTATCTAAGATCATTTCCATAAGTTTAAATTTTTGCAGCCAAAAGCTGTCAAATTAGACTCTAGAGACTTATGCGATGGGAAATCAGTGATGCCACTGAACAAATTTTCCCGGATGATCAAGGACACACTAGTCTCATCTAACCAGGAGAGGGGAAATTACCGTCTGGAAAAGAGGGTTGGGGGAATCCTTCCTTGCCACTACTGAACAGCAGCCAGTGGAATGGCATTGCGGTGAGACAGAAGAATACTGGGGTGTTCTCTCTGGGTGGTTCCACTGACAACAGTGGGGGGCTATTTCACATCACTAGTGCAGGAACTTGCCAGTAGGTCTCAAGCCCCTGCTTAGAATGACTTCCCATGGGAAATTTTACAGGCAGAGAAGAGCACATTGGATGGAAGAAAGGGAGATCTCTTTCTCAACTGATGAAAGTTATGATTTTTTGGAGAACAGGTATCTGTCTGTTTTGTTAGAAATACAAAACCTTATCTTGTATTGAAATGGGGGGGGGCGGGGGCGGGGAAAAGTACCTTAGGAGGTTTGGAGCCCAGACGATTGCTAAGTTCTTAGTGTGCATATTTGTGATGGAGCAGTAATCAGCCAGGCGAGCTAAGTGTCTCATTAGGAACTCCAGTGTCCTGGAAAACAGGAGATAGATAGGCAAATGTTCAGCACCAATGAGCAAAGCCATGCTGCAATTTACAAAACAAACCCCAGTTCATTATTTTCTTTTGGTTTGACAGCTCACAGAAAAAAAATGTTGAACTACGTACCCTAAGACTGATGGTAAAGTTGTCTTTAGCAAATAATTACACTGGGGGTGGGGGGGGTGAGGGGAGTCTCTCCTGATTTGTCCAGGCTCAATGAAAAGATGGCCAAAGCATCTCCTCTCAGGCCAAGGGCTGGGTCCAGCAAACACGGAGGTGGATGGGAATAATCTGAATGCCACCAGCACAGCAGGATCTAGGAGCAGAGTACCCTGGAACTTCATCGCTTGGCTGCTTTACTCTAACACTGTGCAACAGAAATACACCCTTTGCACTGTCTGTGATAGCCTTGCAGTGCTTGTTAGACAGGGCTGGGAAAGGATGTTCAATGTTCATCTTGCTAAGGGTGGAAGCCTTTATTTAGACACACCGGGATATCGAAAACCAGTGAATTGTATCTGAGTTCTCCTTAGGAAACTACTGGCTACAGGTTTCTTATCGGTATGTAAGGCAGATACAAGGTTAAACTTCAGAGGCTTCTGTTCACATTAATATTAAAAAAAAAAAAAAAGAGTGTTTTTTTTTTATATTAAACACTACTGCTACCAACCACGAGGAGGATGGAGCACAAGGTGGTAATGAAAACGCTGATGTATCCTCCTCAGTGCTGCTGCTTGGCTGCAGCCCTGGCTTGTGTCTGTCTCGCTGTGTACCCTTTTTGGGGGGGAGTGGACGGGGGAGCTTTGGTGCTCAAAATTCCACAACTGGACAAGGGCTGCCCTGCTCCAGCTCATGCAGCCAGAGGCTGGTTACCTGCATGGAACCTTCTCATCACAGCGTAGCAGAAAAATAAAGTGGTTTTTTTTTTTTCCTTTTCCAAGTGAAAAGGAAAGGAGGAGAGCAGCAGCCCTGTCCATCTACATCATTTTGCATCCAGGTATCTCCCACGCCCCCTCCCCGGTCTAAGACACACACAGGCATCATGATCTCCAAGTTTGTTACTCCCATAAAATAAGAGTCATTTTAGGGAAAAGGTGGAATGCACCAGAGAAAATTAGACAAAGGAGATGATGAGTTTATTTTTGAGAGGTCCTCTTCAAGGCCCTGCCCCCTTAATTAACATAAATAAAATATTACAATTAGTTAACACAAAGTACCAGCTATTACACTAAATTAGTTATTTAAAGAGCAAATAGCACACATCTATATCTTGTAACACATTAGTTAACCATTATAATTATAATAAGTTGTTGATATTCAAATATTATATTGATATTCAAATAATATATACACACCAGTCAGGTACAGCATTGCAATTGTCCAGCTAATCACCATACGTTACAATAATATTTAAATATCTATCAACACAAAGAGTCATCAATATCTAAATAACTATCTTCATGCATTATAACTGGGCACAGAATCATAACTGGTTCTGCACATTAACGTACATTACCATAATAAACTGCTATGCAAATTGACAAGTATCATAAAGTATTATGGGCATCACAACTGGCTAGCCAATGACCATAAAGCAATATGGTACTTGACAATTATCATAAAGTATTATAATTCGATATTAATAGCCAAATAGCCATCTGCATACACTATAAATGGTCATCTAAACCACTCAGGACACAGCATCACAACTGGTCCAGCTAATTACAATAGTTATTGATATTTAAATAACTTTCAACATACATCGTAATTAGCTATTTATACTAATTACAATGCATAATTGGTCAAGACTACCTACTATTAGTTATTAATACTATTTAAAGAATCATTTACCTACAGTATTATAAATTAGTTATTAATACCAATCACCATACTTTTTAGTCTGATGATGCCTATTTACCACACCCTGCCATCATTTTTAATACTAAACACCATTAACATGTTGTAATACATAGTCAAGAGTCATTGCCATATATCACCAATTAGTTATTAATTAACACTAATTAGTTTGAATATGTTCTTATAACTAGTTGATGATTTTTAAAGACCATAACATAATTAGTTGTTATTCTACTAGAGCATTGTTATAATTTGCTAGTTACTGTTATTGCTGGGGGGGCGGGCAGTTCAGGGGGAAATTGGAGACAAAATACACTTGACCAAATTAAACTGAAGGCCTGACCCAATTTTTTGGCCGCATTTCACTTTTTTTAATTGCAATTCCTAGAGCTGGTATTGTGCCCCCCGCCCAGTAAAACTATCTCCTTAGTGATAGCAGCTACTTCTGAGGTAACAAGCTTGTATTTGCCTCCTATACGTAGTTTCCAAGGAAGTCAAATAAGACTATGCAAAGTATATAGTGTTTGTCTGGTAATGAGCTAATTAAAATATAAATCAACTTTATATAGCCATAAACCATTTTAATATACCGAGGCACAGTGCAGCTATCTTGAGAGGGAAAATGGGAATCCTATCATTTCACTCCTGAAATGCTAGCAATAATAAAATGCCGAGCTATAACCGGAGTAAAGGCTGCACTAACCTGTAGTGAGGAGGGGGCAGCTGTTGGATGACATCGTGAATTTTAACCAACCGTTCTTCATCTGTAGCAGCAGAAACGGCGTCCTGGAACAAGGCAGGAAGGGATTTAGCTGCAAATAAGACTAGATACCTGGCGCCAGCATCTTGAACCACGTGGCCAATGTACTGTTCTTCAGTAGGGAGGCGGATTTTGTTGCTCTTCTCTACCTTCGGAGAGGCACCTGTCTCTTGGGGACACACCGGCACACGGATCATGTGAGAAAGGCCAAGTAAATCAAGATCTGGGCCACTTTATAGCTTAATTGTACAGAGCAATTCCTTGCAGAGGGCATTCAGCTCCCAGAAGCATTTGCTTCTAATCCCACTCCTCTTTGAGAAATCATTGGGGAATGGCAAACCATAGGGGAATTCTTGCAAAGCATTGTTAGTGTCCCAATAACCTCCTACTGGGGCCCCCAAAGTGGAATCAATATGGTATGGTATGGCATGGGGGACAAAGGCACACGTGAGTAAACCTAAAGGGGAAACAGAAAAGGGACCTCAAACCTGGGGTACCGCTGCACTTTTGAAATGGCAGGATGCCACCAGCAGTGGGAATTTGGTGTGCAGGTAGCACAAAGCGGATTGGAGTTAGGCTGGTAATTTTGGAGATACCCACTTCCGATCCCTCTAAAAACCCCAGCTTAAGCAGAAAGACAAAGAAAGAAATGTGTGTGGAAGACAGGTTCAGCTTGCTGCTGGACCCTTTTTGGTATTTCTCTGTTCAACCTGTGTAGATGAAGACACACTGAAGCGGAACGTGAAAGGCATTGCCTTGTACTTACTGAGAATTTCTCGTAGAGTTGGTAGGTCAGCAGAGGGTTCGGGAGTTCGCGGAAGTACAGTTTGCAGAGGGAGCCCACGCAGTGAATGTCTTGGATGTAAATATCCTTCGTCAAGTCAGGAATCTGCTCGGAGTCAAACTCATGGCTGGAAATGAGAACGGAAAAATGGGCAAAGGGGTTTGAAAAGGAGGAATGAAAGTAAAACCCAGCGCAAATTACAGTCAAGAAAAGCAAGGGCTTCCTGATTTACAGGAAAAAATAAATACTTACTCAGCAAAGCCACATGACCCATGGTTGTGCTGCTGCTAGACTGGATTTTTCCAAAAATGAGACCTTTTTCTTCTTCTAATAAGGCATTTTCAGTCAGTTTTACAACTGACTGGCCGGTCTGCAGTCCCTTTTGCTGCAACAGGGCCCTTCACAAAGTCTCCAGAGAATGTCTTCCAAGACCATGGAGACAACCTGAATACTTAACTTCCAAGGGCTGTGACTGGGAGATGCCCCAAGGAGGAGTGCCCGCAGGTCTGAATGAAAGCTGCTGGCCCTTTGCATTTCAAAGGCCCGGAAATTGAAGTGATAAAGCAATGCCGAACAGCAGTGCCATCGGCAGCTGCTGCACATGGAAACTAGTGTGTGCAGAAATTCCTTGGGGACAAGCTGGTGAGGTGAGCTGAGCACGCCTCTGCTACAGGGTGAAGAGAGCCAGGAACCACATGAAGAAAATCCCTGAGCACTCCCTTGGTTTTCAGAGAGAGAAAAACCAAAATCACAAACATTTATGAAATAAAAGCTGAGCTTGGAAGGCCAAGGGCTGGCTCACTACTAGAATATGTGCATGGAAAGTGCTGTTTCAAATTAGCAGGACAGATTTGCAGGGGCTAGCATGGTGAGGCAGGCCACAGGGAGCTGCGAGAACACGGCTGCTCTAGCTGAAGCTTGGTTTCCCTACAAGGGTCTTTAAGCTGTAAACCAAAATGGCTTATCATCGACGCGGGGAGTCATCCTGTCTACACTACAACCACAACAATGTCGGCGGCTTGGTGGCAACATCCCTGGCTTCTCTCCCTGTCCAAGCCAGGCAATTTGTAACACAGAAGATAAAACATGCCTTCAGCACAGCTCAAACAAACACTGAGCCTGCATCTCTCTGCCTACAGGACAGAACCAGTTTGTACCCGCGTCCAGGGCGGCAGGCGTATTTGTAACTGCAGCGGCCAACCGCACATCCCTTACAAGATGAGGAAGGAGCTCCTTCCTTCCCCTAGACATGAAGGCTGCGTGAGGGAAGCCATTTATACGGCGCCAGACCAGGGGGCAGAAGAGGCCTCTACTTCTTCAGACAAGAGGGTGAACAGTCCACCCCAGTTCCTCATCCCAGAGACAGCACAGAAGAAGGAAATAAAGGTCTTTGCCACAATCCTCAGTATTCAGTATATACTGCTCCCACAGGCACGTTCTGACTCATCACTTACTCATATCTGGGAGAGAAACTTATTTCCTGCACTTGGCTCCACAGAAGAAGAGAGCGCTCAGAAGGGAGATCAGGGAAAGACACCAACCCACCCCATACAAATACACGCAGCCTTGGCTGAAATACTCTGGCCATATCCTGCCCTACTCCAGTACTCCTGATACTCCAGTATATTTTCCCTAGGAATAAATCTCATGCCGTGTCAGAGACCTACCCCTGCAGAAGCAGACTATGGAGTGAAGAAAGGGAAGCCCTACATTCAGCCTTTTTTCTCTCTGCACTGGCTGTTTTGAGAATTACGTGTTATGCCTTTTGACCCCGAAGGAAGATTTTGTTAGTAGAAGAACACAACTTCACAGTCTCTCAAAAAAAGCCAGAGCCAGAATACAGGGATACACATACCAACTCAACACTCGCTCTGTTTTGCCTACCAGCCAAATAAAGGCGGCTGCCACGCTACCAAAGAGCCAATCTCTGTCCTGGAGTAAATCTCCCATGTGGAATAAATTCTCTAACTTTCTCTCCAACCAAAAAGCCCTTTAAATCCAGGAGATCCAATTCTTCTATGCGAAACTTAAGCACAGTGACTCATTTATAAGGATACTGCAGCCCTAGCTTTGAAATGAGCCTAATGATCTGTTTATATAGCTGGAAACTACAGCAATGCAATGTGTCCTACGTTAATCAAACACTTATGAAAATCTGTAGTGATTTAGATGAACAACAGGGACAGTGTCTACAAGTTATGCCATGTACTCCCTCCCTTTTGTTTTTGGAACATCTCAGAAATTGGAAAAATAGGCTGTCACTTCATTCTCTGCACTATACCAGGGAATTATGCCATTAAAGTTTTAGAAAACCATTTTTAAAGCACCTTTGGAAAACAGCGAAGGAGATAATGGTCTTGGCAACACAAAGGGAAAAAAATGGACGAGGGCAGCGATTAGAAAGATGGTCCAGCACAAGTCAAAATGGGGAATTAAAGGGATGTGACTGAAGCGAGGGCAAACATTTTATTCCACCGAGACTGCGGTGGGCAACAGCTTCAATCAGAGTCTTTGGAGCCTGCATATCAAAGCCTCGGGAGCAGATTTTTAAACGGAACTTGCTGTAATGAGAAACAGGATTAAGCTGAACCAGAATAAGGCCATCCATACAAGGGTTTGTACAGTAACTGTACCGGCTCAAACCTGTCCACTGAACTTGGGAATAGCTGGTACAAAAAGGATATCCTTCATACGGAAAATACCCCTTTGCTGCCTCTGTGAGGCCATGGGCCTAGGATCAACACTGGAATTAGTCACATCCCACTAGGTTCTCTCAGTCCCTTCACAACAGAAAATACATACCACATGTCAGGAGGAAAAAGAGCCTCACAAAAGGATAAAGACCATTTACTGTGATGAGAACAGCTCCTAACTGGGGAGGACGCACACCTAGCCTTTCCCTGCACAGCCACGCAGCATGGCAATGCCACCCACCGAGAATTATGCAAATATCCTTTGCACGTTACCAATTAATTGCTAATATGCCAGGAGTCCAAAGCAGCAAGGAGAAATATCAGCTGCTCAAAAGGGCTTCGGGAGCAAGACGAAACAGGAATGAAATGTGACAGCACAGTGACACCACAATCCCAGAGCCTTCTGATACTCTATCTAGAAGGAAAACTTCTTGCAAAACGAATTCTACTGAACAACCCTGTGTTGCTCCAAAACAGTGGCAAACCCAGTATACCATCCATCAAGTACAGACTGCACACCTGCAGCAGAGCTGCTGGAACAGTCTGCCCCGCAACTGCCACAGTGCAGGCTTCTGAAAGCACAGCCTTTGAACCCAGCGCGTGCCTCATTCGCCCCGTGTAAACTGGTTTGTCAAACACAGCGCCCTTACCGTAGTTTCTGGATGTTGGACGCAATCCCAGACAGACGATATATTCCATCCACAATGCCATGTTTCTCAATGAATTCAGTGCAGCTCTTGAGGACCTGAGGGACTAAAGAACAAGTGCTGTTGGTTAGCTGAGCATGTTATTAAAGTCCTAGTTCAGGTTGTGGTCTTGTCAGATGCCATAAACTAAGCCCAGCTGGGCTACTGCTTTAGTTCCTCCTTAGACGAGAAAGCCTGCAAGAAATTTAACTTTAGGAGTTGGTGTGGAAACTGGTCAGAGGTGTTCTTTGCTTTAAAGAAGTGCCAGGATATGAATCAGGTTGAAAAAAGTCAATTCTGGTCAAGCAGAGACAGTGCAGGTCCCATCACAACTCCCACAAGAATCGTGGTGTTAAATTCCATTCCAGAAGAGCTACAAAATTGAGTAAATACACTCTCTTTGGCCAAAGACTTCCTTTGTTTTCAAATCTATACAGGATTAACCTATACTGCTTGGTTTAAGCAAATATAAACATTAAGGAGATGCTACTTTCTGCACCAGGGCCAGGAGAGTTTTTACAACTGATAATTTCATCCCCAATGCCTACCAGAGCGTGACTGGATTTAGGTAGCTACACAACACACCACACTCACAGAATCTGCAGACAGACCGGGGTATGACAGAATGGAAAAAATAAGCCTGGAGGATATAATTAGGTGTCAAGTTAAAACTCAAGCCGCTTCACCAACCAATTCCTTCCAGTTGACTTCTCAGCCTCATGCAGCACCCACTGCTGGAGCTATCTGTCCATCCTTGTAAGCTTAAGGAGGAGCAAATTACTCTATTTATAAAAGGGAGATAAAACTGCACTGAACACAGAAAGAAAATTAGGATTGAGCTCTGGTGATCATCAGCAAATCTTCATGGAAAAAGCTCAGATCCTTGTGGATTCCTCTGCAAGCCACCTTTTTGCTATGGCTCCTATGATGATCTAGATTTATTCTTACATTAGATGCCAGGTCTGATCAATTTGCCATGTGACACAGATTCTGAATAGGTCATGTGGCAAATCCCCTTACATCAAGCAGCAAATGCCATCTGCCAGTCAGTTCTCCTAAGTGCTACCGAACTTAGATGCTCTGTGCTTTCCCCTCCCCAGCCGCTTCACTGCTTTTTTCCCAGCTTGCAGCACTCACACAGCTAGAGGAAAGATGCATCTTAAATCGTTCCCTGGAAATCAGCAGGTGCATCCTGGGCTAAGGGCACATCTGCTCCGCACTCGAGTACAGGACAGAACAAAACCTGTAAATCCGTGTGGCACGTCAATCACGCAGGCTCAGCTATAGTAGATTAGGCCCTGGACCTGCAATACTCAAAGATACCAAGAGACAGTCAAAACCAAGTCAGTCAGACTCTAGTATTACACTACTAGGCACTTACAGCATCTCTCACTGTTTTCCAAAGCAAGGTGCAGACTTTGGGGCAAGCAGAGCCCTCGTACATTACGCGATGGCGTAGAAAGAGCCTTGGAAGCCAAGGGCTGCTTTTTTGGGGGGAAGGAAAAGCAGCAGAGGTGATCACCTTCTGCTCTTCCCTGCAGGTGCAACGGGAATTTCAGCTTCCACTAACGCAGCCAGAAGACATTTGCAGAAGGAAACCTCAGCATCCGCTCTGAAGCTAAAGGCACCTCTCGCAGCCTTGTGAGCTCAGAGTAGCACCACAGTTGTTGGCATTAGGAATCAACCAGACACACATTTAGGCACCCGAGCCAGGACAAGCAACAACTTCTCACCGCCGAGTGAACACACGTTTGGAGAGCATGTTGGTAAAATGTGCATCAGTCATCCACAACACCGTAAGCTACATGTTTGAGAACAGAGCAGGTGGAACAGGTGGTCCTATGTTCTAATAGCATTTCAAAAAACATTGTTGGAGGACAACACTTACCCCTTTAAGCAAAAAGATCCAACGCCTCTTGAAGAAGAAAGTTTTTAAGGCTTTAAGTGGACAGCAAGGGAGTTATATCGTACTCAAGCAGTTGCCAAAAAGGGCTAAAATACATTTTGCGTTGCACTACAGTGTTAGGAGACAAGCGTGACCCAGGTATAAATTGGTGCAGAAAAGCAGAGAGATGACAACAGCACCATCCATTGCAGCAACGGCAAGGGACGAGCTTTTAGATGCTGACACAGCGGCTTCTTTTCTTCTGTGAGAAAAGAGAGCACCCTAGATTGCAAGACGCACTAGACTCATGCTCATTTTGGTGTCACTCAGAACCAAGCAAGACCATGTGAGATGTCCACATGTGTGTCTCCACCGTGAAAGGTCACAAATCTCATCAGTGAGCTGAGCGAGGATGCTGGGCTCAGCACTGCCTCAGCGGCGTTTCCTTCTGCCGACTGCCCGACCACAAGAGTCGCAAAGGGTTGGGTAAAGGAGTTTACCCAAGTTTTAAAGTGTTGGGGCAAGATCTGCTAACGCTTAGCTGCAAAATCCCAAAGACTTTCATGGTCCATACTGGAATCTCAGTAGGGGTCCCCTTGAAACTAGTAGCACCTGTTGAAATAAATAAATAAGCAAACAAATAAATAGCACGTTCCCTGCCTGCCTAATTCCTACCAGGGAGGCTGATGCCGTCAGAGAAGGGTGATGCACACACCGCGTGGGGGAGCCTACACAGACAGCTCTCCTGTTTATCTACATACCGTGAACACGGCTAGGACACTGCCTGCACTTCCTAATTGACAGCCTGTGCCACAGGGAGCGAGCTCTGCATGCTCCCAAGGCCTCATTCTTCCGGGGTTTATCTAGCTGTGTAAACACACAGCATGGGAAGAATGGTATTTACGTACCAGTTCAGCTGAGCAGCAACCTGTTGTGACAATGTGAATCGGGTCAAGGGAGAGCAGGGGGGAAGGTGAGGGATGTAGCACCAACGACACGCTTCCTAAAGTACGTATTTGTCATGGAAGATCTTGGGCAAAGTTAGAAGAATTAATATACACTGAAAAAATTCTAGCAGGCTTGTTCTATGCATTTCCTAATCTGGTTACCAGGACGATCTGTTCTTTAAGCTAAATATATCGTGCCAGCACCACAGATATTTTGGGGGAATTCTGCATGGTTGGAGAAGTGACTGAAATTCAAGTAGGGCTATGATTACACTTGAAGGCCCTTTGCTGGAACGGTGACTTGATTTTTCTGGTTTTTCAACAAAGATGACACCTGACAATGACATGCATGTTTAACCTCCCTCTCCCCTTTGAATCCCAAGCCCTTTAGCTAAATATACATTTATATATATACACATATACACACGCATGGAAGGAACAGTGCCTATTACCACCAGAATGAAATGGCAGGATGACAGCACAAGCTAAGACTTAATTTTGCGAACGTGACGTGTGCCAAGACCACCACCTACAGTGGCTTCTGACATCACGTTGTGACTTTTTCAGGTACCTATCTCTCTCTGTTGCATAAATCCCTCCCGTGCTGCAGAGGTGAGCGTCTCAGTGTTCAGGTCCCGATTTTGGCTTCTAGATCCCAAACCAATTACCAGATTTGAATAAGAAAGGTATCTCAGCCGCATCACAGCGGGAAACTGAAACTGATGGAGATTTCTTCTCATAGGATGTAGCAGCACCTCCACTAAAATTCTGTTAATGTTAGTTAATTACTGTGGCTTCCTGCAATTATAACAACCAGACTTGATGACGCAGGTGGTTTGTATTAACAGCCATAAAGGTCCACCTAGCTCGGCACCCGGCTTCTGACAACTGCCACGAGCAGCCGGCTTCGGGAAAGACGCAAGGAGGGAACAAGCACAGGGTAACACACAGTATGTTCCTCCAGCCCCAACAATCCTCTGTGCCCAGAACTGGAGTCTGCGCCTATTAAACCCAGCACACAGCCCTTTCCAGTCCCATGTTCCCAGGCAAGTAACAAAAGTGTACCAATACTCACTGTTGGTTTTATTCCTTTTCTGAGCAATACGGTCTCCCACCACTGACTCCAGATAAATCTCTCTGCAATGAAGTCACTGACTCAGCTGCAGCCTGCTAAAACCCACGGGCAGGTGCTACATTTGAACACCTACCTCTTTGTGAGAACCTGAGCACTGTATATGTCTCCCATTCCAAAATCAACCACCTTCCCTCATTCCCCCTTCTCTCTTCGCTGTCCCAAATAACGGGTAGTTCCAGGAAACAAAGCCCAAAAGGCTGGAAATGTTGATGCATCAACAAAGGAGGCCCTAGCATATTTCATCACCATAGCAGCTAAAGGAATTTATTCAACTCATTCCTGAGCATCTCTCAGCTGGTTTGAAAGGTTTATTGCATCTCCTAGGGCTCGTTAACTGGCTAATTCTTTGCCATTAAGAGGAAGCAGAAGTTTTATGTTTTCATTCTGAAGAACATTTTGATTCATCTTGAAATCAGGCACATTTCCTTTCCGATCATCTTGGTTCTATTTTTTCCTTTTTAATCTTTTGTAATGCTCCCTCTCTGGGTTTTGGGAGGCTTGCTTTATGTATTTATTTATGTATTTGATTTTCTTAGTATGTTACTGGAATCAGAACTATTTGTTCAGCCTGGGGAACGAGGCCCCCCATCAAGCTCCCCTCTAGCAGCATCCTTTTCACAATATTACAGCAATAAGGTGAACTGCCGCACAAGGCAGGCCTTTTGGCTGGTTAATGGACCGTAGCACGCTGAAATGCAGCTGCTCAGCTGAATTCCACACATAGCAAACAAATGCGGAAAGCTAAACCTGCAGCCCAGCAGGAAGAAGGAAAACATAATAAACCATCCTGAGTGCCACTCTGAACCGCCTAAACAAAGGTAATAGCCACGGCTATCAAGCACGTGTACCGATACTTAGGAAGCCTATGAAAAAAACCAGAACTGAGTGAAGGAATATAACGGAAGGTTACGGGCTGTGTCTGGAGCCACAAGAACATAAATTTAAACGATCAGCCACAAGATAAAGTTTAGGTGAAGGCAGCTCACTCTTAATTGTCCAGGCTACCTTTATAACAGTGAGGAAGGATGGGTACACGCAGAGGATGGAGAGCCCCAAGGACACCCCGGTACAATACAAAAGGTGCGAAGTACATTACAGGTATGCCCCTTTCTTGAGATTTTGACAACTTCTAGACAGCTGAAATTAGCCAAAAAAATCCTGTCTCCCTTGCTATATTTAAAGCATGATTTTCTGAGAACCCAACAATGAATATCTTCACCCGAAGAAATACAGTTGCTTTTACCCCAATCATTCTCCCTATTTGTAGCTCAATTTGGCAAAAACCTGTCCACCTATTTCCTAAAAAAAGCAGTAAAAAACCTGTAATAACTCAGACTGTAACTTTTTCTAGGAACTTCACTTTAAACTACTCATCTCTGAAACTATTCCCTCCACCTTACATTGAAAGTTACACAGAAGGTGTAAACCAGCATGGGACAGAGAGGTTAAGGACTTCCTTTTTATTGCCCCGTTCTGTAAAGGAGCACCCTCCGCAGGACAGCCCCCTGCCACCCAGCAAGTCGCCTGCACGTGTCATTTTATAAGCACACAGACCCCACCATCCCCTGCACGTTCAGAAAACAATCTAACTTTTTAAAAGATCTCTTCTGAGGCCTTTCGTCTCATTCCTAAATCTGTGTCCTCACATTTGAATCACCATCTCTCTTACTGAGAGAAGTACAAGACCAAACAAACAGCAAACTTCCTCCAAGATGCTCTCTTCCTGACTTCCAAGAAGTGACCCACATTAAAATTATTTATGCTGTGGATGAGTAAAGTCCGAGCCAGATATCACCAGCTGCGCTATTTCCTGGTAACATGCAAAGTTTTTATTTGAAGTGTGACTTTTGCACTTGGGAAAGTGCAATAATGGAAGAGGGGGCCATAAACCATGGGTCAGTTCCAAGCGCAGATACCACGCAGTGCCCAGTTGTGGAAATTGGCCTTGGGCACTGGACTCTGCTTTTTAAGACTGGACTTTTTTTTTTTATGGCAGCTTACCCAGGAGCTGTGTAAAAACAAAGTGCAAAGTTCAAGCCCGAGAAACATACATCCCACTGTGCTGCATCAAGCTAGGAAGGTAGATAACCACGTTTTTCAAGTCCTGTGATACCAGCAACATTCTCGATGTTGTGGGTATGCCTATGCTAGGGCATTTTTGCACTTGAGGACTGCAAGCGGTCCCTTACAGCACTGGTGTCAAGGATTGGAGCCTTTGTAATCTCCCAGGCTGTATCCACCTAATTCTCTGGAGTTGGCTTTTTCGTTTTTAAGACAAAATATCCACAAATAGAATGAAGATACTACCAAGACATTCATATTTGGACTGTGTGCTAATTTCTTCTGTTTAGATCAATTACACTTACTACAAGAAGTTGAGAGGGGAAAAAGTATCCACCTCCTTAAGAGTGGAGGGTTAAGAGCACAAGCAATTCCTGTACGGACTGCAACATTTTTTCTCATGTTTGTTCCCCCTACAGCTGTAGTGTTTCGAAATGCAAATTAATTTTCAACTCCCTGCTGTCCTCTGGGTCACTCAGGCATAAAGAATTTCTCTTCTCCCAGCTGCAGGCAGGGTAAAAAAGAAGGGGAGACAGAAATTGTCTCTTAACTGCACAAGCTTGTTCTCCTTTTCTGCAACTACTTCCCCCAAACAAGTAATTCTCCACGGGGACCCCATGTCCCTCTTTATAATGCTAACCCCGTACCCAATAATCTTGAGTTCCAGCAATTCAGAGGGCAGATGGTGAAGCAATAGCAGTGCCTGTTATGTTTGGAAATTCGCCCAAAACAGCTCAAAACTATTGGCCTTTAAAAGTATCAACTTGTGTTGAACGAGTTTGTGTAGCAGAGAATGCATCTGCAGGAAGTGGAATATTCTCCGCTCATCCGCAATTTGGGTCAACTATTGCACTTCTCTCCAGGCTGCTGCATCCATCTTTTATGTTACACGGGTTTGCGTGTGCAGAGGCACATACTACCAGATCGGAAGAAACATTTAGGCATCTAAAACCACACAGGCTTTTCATGATTTACAGAAGTGCTCCAGTGAATCAGGCACCGTTCCGTTTCCAAAATGGCTGACATGTTTAGGTTTGTGAAATTATGCAAACCCAACCAAGGAACAAAACAAATATAGGGGATACGTACAGATAAGTTTACTTATTTCCTACAGACATTCACAAGGCTACTCTGGATCTAGCATGCCAACCTCTGTTAACACTTGAGTAAATACTATTTCATGTTTATATCGCGCTCTTAACCTTCCAAGGACTTCACAAGTATTAGAAACCTACCCTTGTGGCACCTTGGGGGCAGATACGGACCATTAGTTTGATTTTACAAGCATGGAGATGGAAGCGGAGATACCAGGCAAGTTCCCCGAGGCCATGAAAGGTGTGTGAGAGATGGGGTTTGAGCTCACAAGCGGCCAGCTCCCAGCTCACTGCCACAACTTTGACTACAGCTTAGGTCTTTGATTGCCCAAGTCCTTTGGAGATGGATTTTGATTAAAAAATTACTATAAATTGTGAAATACTGAAAGGAAACTGGTTTTGGCATGTCTGAGGCCGACAGGTTTCAACATCTCGCCAACCTCCTGAAAAAAGGGATAGCCAAATGAAATAACAGCCAGCAGGACAGCAGGATGGGTGGAAGGGTATGGCTAATATTACCTGTGAGCTCAAAGGGGCTGTCAAATCACAACAGCCCCGTGGAATTACTGCCTCAGAACGCAACTTTACAACCATTTTTTCGCCAGTTTACGCTGTCTGTGCGCAGAGCTGTGGCAAACATGGACTCAGATGCAAGTGAAAGTGCTGAGACAGGCCAGCGTTTCTTCACTGCGTAACATAAAACAAGCAGGAAATGATAAAGGATCAGAAGAAACAGAGACGGTCAGTTTGGGCTCCAACACACAAGGCAAATCAGTAAGAATATGTGTCAAATCCTCCCCTCTGTTCATGATTTCTCAAGCACAAAAGTAAATCACTTGGGGTGGAGAAAAAGTTTCATGTATCTCTATGGCATGCAGCTTATAAACAACTTGTAAAGTTTCAAGTAGTGGAAAATATTTACTCATGGAAAACCATATCCTCCCTATCTATAGGCAGCTGTCTCCTGAACTCATTCATGGCCGTTGAGAGACCAGTTAACTTTCTTCTTAGCTAAATAAAATATTCCGGTGTAGAATTTGCCCTTTCACAATGACCAGCCATGTACTATACAATTAGTTTCAGTTTTCTCAATAGGACCACAGCGCACAGAAAAATACTATTAAGGGAGGCAGAATAGGAAGATTTCCAGTTTCCCCAATACCTGCATTAGGTAGACTTGTCAGGAAACACAAGATACACCCCCCGATTTGTGAGCTGTAGCCCTGTACGTGAATCCTCCACTTGCCCTGTGTTTTACTTATGGCTCTCTTTTCCCAGATATCAAGGAGGGCATTACAAAAATTATTGGATAAGTAAGAATGCATTATTTTTGCTGCCGTGCCAACAGAGAAGTTAGGATCCACTTTTGGTTTTTTTTAAACATCTATGGCAGACAGGGTGAATCACCCTCCAGATATACCCGTCTGCCTGGATAACTGCTCGATGCCTAAGAGTAAAGGACATGAATCCTACTTTAAAGGACTTGCCCAAAGTCACACAAGAAATGTCTTACCAGAAAAGAGAAATGCAAACAAATCCTTCAAAACTCAGATTTATGTCCTAATCATGAACTCCTTTAGGCATATAAGTGCTTAAAAATAGAGACAGAAGTAAAAGCAGGATGCCACATCTGAACCTACTTGGAGGTTTGAAACTTTTTAGTTCACATTCAAACTTGTCAGCTTGGATACCCTGAAAATTCCTATTAAAAGTACAAAAATGCCCCAAGGGTTCACTCATAGAATGAATGCATCTAATATAAACCTTCAGCCTCATCCACAGCCAACATTGTCTCAGCCCATTGTAATGGCTGTGGCCAATTTCATCGTTCTGATCTAAGTGTTATGGGTAACACACACGACCTACCTTTGTCGTGCAGTGTTTCAATAAACCTTTGTATAAGAACAAGAAGTTATTGCTCAAACAAATCCACTGATGTGGCTGCCAGCAATCAAGTCATAACACTTCCAAGCATACTTGGGGAACTACACTGCAGGGCTGCTGCACTGCCACGTAACTATTTGCTATTTGAACTGTAGTGGGTGTGGGTAAAGCTTGAGGATCTATGTCTGATGGAAGCTCTGCAAATGCCACAAAGTCTTTCTGAAGTGAAAATCTTGGAGCAAAGCAATTCTATCAAAGACATCATGAGCAGGGATTTCAGCTGGGCCTTCAGAACATAAATTGGAAGTTCTCGGATTTCAGGGGCTGCCTTGTGTTTACAGTTAAAAATAGTAGTTAAAGAAAGGAATGGAAAAAAGCAACAATTTTGTAAATACTTGTAACTTTCTACTTTTCAGCAAAGTTTGCTTTACTTCTTGTTTGTCATGTTCAATTTCACTCTCCAGCAATAACAGAGAGAGTGGAAACTGGTTAAATTTACCCTCTAAGAGTTAAAACATCAAGAAAAACTAAAACTAATAAATATGTAAGACTCAGCTGTCCTGAATGCCAAATCAAGGCTTCCTTCACAGATGGCAAAGATCCAAAGCCAGCCAGGCAGACTTTTATTATAATGAAAATTATTAGCTAGCAAAAGGGACTCCTTGCATTAATACTAGGAACCAAAGAGATGACATATAGATTACCGAGCTTATGCTTGAGCTAAGGGGAACCAGATTTTTACAGACCCCTGCCAAGATGCTGCCCGAGATCTCGTGCCTTGTGTTTCTCTGTTCTGGTAACAGTGTTCTCCCTATACTCAAATCTGCAATAAATTAGGATCAAAGGCAACTACATCACCCAACTGCAGCGAGGGGATCACTCGAAGGGAAGGATAACACCGGAGGATCCAGAACAAGCTGTGAAGTCACCGGAAATCCCAAGGTGCTGTTAAGGAGCTTATCTGAAGAGCATAATAACCAGCACAAGAGAATAAAACCATTCCTTGCAAACAGTTGTTGCTAGCACCCAGTATATAACAGGATCAAGATCGCATATCTGCTACGATGTGATCTTGCACCAGTTCTGAAAAGTCTCAGCTTTCATTTTATTTTTTCTTTAATCCTACCCAACTTGTCCAGAATAATTGCTGATAAATTTGGGCAACTGGGAAGAATAGGAAGGACAGAGAGAAAGGTCCAGGTGTGTTAGTGTGCTGTCCTTCGCAGGCATTTACTTTTTCAGCAAGAAAAGCAATACCTCTTCCTGTTGATTACAGATCACTGGTATTTTCTAATAATTTGAAAAGGAGGTATAGATCCTTCAAGATGGGAAATGTCGATTAAAAATGAGTGCCATTTCTAAATCCATCTTTTCCAGTTATGGAACCTGATGATGGATCAATGCAACAAATGCATAAAGAGGTACAAAAAATACCATTTGCTTTTAGTCTACAAAATCCTCTGTTAACAGAGCTCACTGTGTTGTATGGATTACCTCATGAAATGAACACCTGATACCACCATTTTAGGGTACGCCAGGATTAGCCCGTGCTCCACTCTGATCGCCAAGAGAGAAATTATCACCTTTATCAAGTGCCAGGCAACAGGAACATTTCCAGCACGGAAAAAGAACCACCATCCTCTGTAGCCCAAGCAATTCCAGCACATTACTCCCAGCAGCATTTCAATATAAAGTACATTGCAAGGTAATCCCTCATCTGCTGCAGCTCTGTGGTGGGTTGAGCTGTCTGGACACCAGGTGCCCACCAAAGCCGCTCTATCACTGCCCTCCTCAGCAGGACAGGGGAGAGAAGATATAACAAAAGGCTCGTGGGTTGAGATAAGGATGGGGAGAGATCACTCAGCAGTTACAGTCATGGGCAAAACAGACTCGACTCGGGGAAATTAGCTTAATTTATTAACAATCCAATCAGAGTAGGGTAATAAGAAATAAAAAACAAATCTTAAAACACCTTCCCCCCACCCTCCCTTCTTCCTGGGCTCAACTTCACTCCCAATTATTCTCTACCTCCTCCCCCCTGAGCGGTGCAGGGGGACGGGGAATGGGGGTTGCGGTCAGTTCATCACACATTGTTTCTGCCACTCCTTCCTCCCCAGGGGGAGGACTCCTCACACTCTTCCCCTGCTCCAGCGTGGGGTGCCTCCCACAGGAGACAGTCCTCCACGGACTTCTCCAATGTGGGTCCTTCCCATGGGCTACAGCTCTTCACGAACTGCTCCCGCGTGGGTCCCTCCCACAGGCTGCAGTCCTTCAGGAACAGACTGCTCCAGCGTGGGTCCCCCGCGGGGTCACAAGTCCTGCCAGCAAACCTGCTCCAGCGTGGGCTTCTCTCTCCACGGGTCCGCAGGTCCGGCCAGGAGCCTGCTCCAGTGCGGGCTTCCCACGGGGTCACAGCCTCCTTCGGGCATCCACCGGCTCTGGCGTGGGGTCTTCCACGGGCTGCAGGTGGATGTCTGCTCCACCAAGGACCTCCATGGGCTGCAGGGGGACAGCCTGCCTCACCGTGGTCTTCAGCACGGGCTGCAGGGGAATCTCTGCTCCGGTGCCTGGAGCACCTCCTCCCCTCCTTCTTCCCTGACCTTGGTGTCTGCAGGGTTGTTCCTCTCATATATTCTCACTCCTCTCTCCAGCTGCAACTGCTCAGTTTTTTTGTTCCCCCTTCTTAAATTCTTTATCCCAGAGGTGCTACCACTATCGCTGATGGGCTTGCCCTTGGCCAGCAGCGGGTCCGTCTTGGAGCCAGCTGGCATTGGCTCTATTGTACATGGAGGAAGCTTCTAGGAGCTTCTCACAGAAGCCACCCCTGTAGTCTCCCCGCTACCAAAACCTTGCCACGCAAACCCAATACAAGCTCACAACTCCTTTACTCCCAGAAGAGCAATGTGGCTTTTCTCTGGCACACTGACCAGGCGAGGGACCCGACTGAGTGGTGGCTAACCGACCCCGACTGATCGGCAAGCTCCTGAAGCCAGAGAGAAATGGCACCACCGCAATTGCAACACCAAAGCTGCAACTGCCTAGCCTCCCCGTTCGCATTGCAGCTCCATCCAGCCCGCCTTAGTCTCTTGCATACAGCCATAACCTTGGCCACACACTCTGCCACGAACCTGCCCAGCTTTCCAATCCACTGGCCTCTTTGTGCAGCCAGGCACAAAGTTTCTGCTAACCACGTTACTGCGGACTCCTACACTTGTCATAAATTCAGAAGTTGTGGAGAGCTACGTTTTGAAATGTTCTGAGGCACAAACGAGGACATGGTACAGATGCTGCAATGCAGCATTTATTTAACCAGCTCCCACACCGAACAAACATGTCCTCTGCAAGCACAATTCTTTCTAATTGGGGTCGAGCTAAATTTAAGTTCTATTTGGTTTCCTTTGAGAGAAAAAAATTATGGGGAAAAAAGTCTCTCTACCTACAAAGGGAACAGGGCCTCCTCACGAGTCAGGGATTATGCTGAATGCGCTGCATCTCACAGCTCCATAAAACAAACTAGCATGGCAGGTGTCAACAGCACCAAACCAACTGGGAACATCTCTCAGGGTGATGAAGAAACAGCTACTCCCTACTAAGCTTGGTCTGCTTCCAAATGACGCTTCATTGGCAGGGGAAGTATTCAAAACCCAGAAGGAGCCAACAAATGAATAACGCACTAAAATTAAATGGAGACAGGCCTCTTGAGGCAGGCTCCGCTGGGTGACTAGAGCCGACTGGAGAGGCATTGTGCAAACCAACATACCTGAAGGGAGCATCACCACAACCTTTGCTAGATTTAGACCCAACAGAGAAGTAAAAAAAAATCCCTCACATCAAAACCGGTTTTACTCCTGCAGGTACCAGCCCATAATTCAGTGCTGACATGTGACAGAGAAGATGAACAAAAAGGACAGACCACTGTTACCTTCCCTGGAAGCAACACACCTATGCATACCCCAGCCCAGTGACCAGGAGCACATGTGGCTCCTAATTCCCCTTTTTAAAAGCAGCTTAGAACAGAGATGATTTTGAAAAATAATCCTGTGATCTGCTCACGACTCAGATTCTCATCTAAGAAACCAGACAATGATGCTTCCTTCCCCTCACTGCTATCTTGTCTGCAAGGGCCTTTGGGAAAGCACTGTTTCACACCGTGCGGAGGTATAACTCCTACCACAGAAGGGCCCCATCATTGTTTGGGGAGCTCAAAGTGTCAGCACGCTACAAACTGGAATTAAAAAACAAAACAAAACAACCAATCCAAAATGCAGGACACTGCCTGTCTCCAGTTGCCAGCCCAATCATCACTGCAATCCCCAACATGAATCACCAGGCATACGGAAAGATTTTGAGGTGCACGACTCACCCCTACAGCTGTTATTGTAAATATTTGTTAAAATCCTTACCTCCCTCCCTGTACCTGCTTATAGCGTTACTTCTCAGATCCATACCCATCAATTAAAAAAATGACAAACTGCATCGTCATCCAAAATGAAAAGGCAGTAGGAACACCAGCCTGCTTGCTCCACTCATCCCATCTTACCCAGACACCCTCCGCTAGGGAGACACTCCCATAAACAGACGTGTTGTGCCCTGAAGTTTAGCAGACGCAAGTTCTGTCACGCCAGCCTGAGAGGAACCTTTCTGAAGAGAGAGCACTGCCTCAGCGCAAGACTAAGCTCAAAATCTCAGGTAAACTAAGACAAATGCTTTGCTAGTTCAGAACTCGGGACATGCCGAACATAAAGCATGTGTACGGAGCTTTGCAGGATGGCACCACCTGGCCTCTTGCTCCGTAACAGTAAGACAGGTAACATTTCTCCAACGCCCTCCTCCTATACATCTTATGCCGATTTATTCTCCTTTTGAAAGAGGCGCAAACTGAGGCAGAATGAGAGTGATTACCTGCTAAGCCCACAGAAGGACAACATACTACAGGAGGTAAAACATTTCCTCTGTGTTGGTAAATTCCCTTCTAGGTATACAGGCACACGACAGCGAACACGGTCTTCTCCTAGCTAAGCAATCTGAGCCAGCTGCCTCAACATAGTGCGTAGTGAAAAAATGTTAGACCTATTTCAGTTTTTGTCCTTCCTTATCCCTTTTATTCTGTCGGTCTGCTCCCCTCTCACCATTTCCTATCCAAAAGACAAGCAAAGTTTCAGATGTTCATTACTGCAAAATTGGAACTGCTCGTGTTGTTTCACAGTGAATTCTTGAGAATTTAGGCTTTGTCAGCTTCCCAAAGCTGATAATTAAAAACATTCTTAACATAACTCCAGTTTGGTTAAATATTGCATTTCCAAGGAGCACATGAATGCCTTGCCACTCATTTCAAACACTGTGGACAGTGTCATTTTCTCCTTCAGACCTGCTAAATCATTTCGGTATTGGACAGCAACCCATCAAAACTAGCATTAACCTAAGCGAATCTATGAATGTATTGGGTTCTTTCTCTGAACTGGCATGTTTTGTGGTTGTAATCCCACAGCATGACCAGTAGGTACCATGCACAGACTTCAGCTACAGTACTCTGTGCTCCTATAAAATTACACATTTATGCTCTGGTTATGAGGTGAAGGAGCAGGACTGAATCTCTGGTCTATCTAATTCAACTTGGGGTCTCCTGTGATATCCCAGACCCCTTTCAGCAGGTCAGTACTGCAGTTGGCTCCAAGACTGAGGAACATTAATGCTACAGAATGAGGGAATCTTAAAATGCTGTGCATGCACAGAGCTTGATTCACAGGAACCCAGAAACGTCTCCACAAAACCAATCCTGGGGATTACATCACTTGGAATACAGGTCAGAGAGTTGAATCACACAGAAAAAAACCAATCCTGCTGTGTGAAATGGAGACATGCCCCTGTTAGCAACACTCAGTTTGGATCTGCTTCACTCCAGGGAGTTGGGAAAGAGTTATTGAATCGAGGGTGAAAGCAACTGGTAACGTCTCAGATGAAGAGACCTCATTAGGACAGCTCAGTCACAGTCACTCAGTTGCACGTGATGGGAGGGGAGTGACCAGAACAAGAAGCAAGCTCCCAGAGACTGTCAAACAGGAGCCTCCAGTGGAGTTAGAACAGTTTACTTCAGCTCAGGATGTGTCTTTTATTGCTAAATAAAATGCGCATCCCGTAAAGCCAGGGGAAGAAGTCAGCACAGAGGGCAGGGAAAAGCTTTAAGTATTGCTGACTTGTGCCTAACTAAAATGGACAGGAGGAGGGCTGGGGATAAAAGAGAATTCTCTCTTTCCCATTAATGAGCTCACTCTGCTGGCATGTCTCCTGCCCTCCAAGACTGCTCCCACAGCATGAATATAAAACCAGCTCTACAGCTACCCAGCGGTGTAAATTACCTACTCCTGATGTAGTTCTTACATGGGTTACTGTCTGTTTCTGTCTCCAAACCATCCAGTTTCTGGCGCTCTGATGCTTTTCAAGCCCCAGCAATAAAGATCTCTACTGGTTCCAATTAACAAGCCAATGAGCCTTGCCACAGTCCTGATTCCATAAGAACAAGCTCATATTATTCACCAACTGGTAGTAAAACACTTCATGTCAGGCAAGGGAGCGCGCATTGCTGTTACCAACTGTATCAGTTGGAAAAAGTGCATGAAACAGATCCCCACCCTTCTTTACCATCCCTTTTCCAAAAGGCGCTCATATGAACAAGGAGTCTTAAGTATCACTGAAAACAAATTTAACAGAGAAACTCCTTTCCTACCCCACACGTCACATCACTTCACTTCTCCTTCAGCCTGCACGCAAAAGCTGGGAGACATCAGATTAACAACTTTGGCAGAAGAGGTCTACTACAAAATCTACTGCATTAGGCAAGGAGCAAAAATGTGAAACAGATCAACAAGCTGACATAGCCAGACAGTGATGCTACACCCACCGCTAATTTCCTGACGGCTTTAACTCCTGGACAAACTGGCTGCAGCCCATGGCTGCTCCATGCTGCTCTTCTAAATAACCCTCGGCATGGGCCATTTATGGGAACGACCTTGGCTAGTGACCTCTGAAAGAATTCAGGTCCTGTGTTTGCTGCTCTGCAATGCAGGTACCTCCCTGATGTCACAGCCTAGATTGGAGATGTCACAGTGAGAGGGTAGGAAAGAGCACGTCAAAGCAAAGTTCATCTGAGGAAGAGTAGTAACAATTGTGTAATTTTTTCTTGGAATGGACAGCCCTTCTCTGCTACCTCCCTAAACTGCTGATGGGAAGGCGAAAGGGACCGAGAAGAGCTACAGAAAACTCACCGTGACAAACCAAGAGAAAAGTAAGCTGTGATGAAACATAATATCCAACTAATTCCTGTAAGTTTTGTGAAATCAAGAGAAAAGGCAGATGAAGGATCTACACTTGTAAATTGGGCTAGACTCATACAAAGGTACTGAGTTAGAGAAATGTATGGATTTAACATACCAGTTAATTATTCATTGACACTGACACATAAAGTAAGCTTATTTCCCTGAAAAAAAATATTTAATATTTATTTGAAGACTTCAAGAGGTTGAGAACTCATCTTCAGTAGTTCCATCCATCTCCAGTGCTCCCACGTCGAACCACAATGCTTGCTTCTTATTAGCATTAGCCCCAATTTATCTTTCAGCCATCGATTTTTGTGACACATTTCTCCTCTAGTACCAATTAGCCCTTTGCTAGATACGATCACCCTGAAATAAGATTCCCAACAGAGGAAAAACTCAAGAATGGATTGTTTCTTACCATCATGGCCAGAGTTGAGAAGATGCTCTCCCAGGTCACAGCCGAACACCCTTTCCTTCAGGATCCCCCGCTGTTTCAGTTTCTGTTTCGTTGGGCGCGACTTCATGAATGTACGAAGGAAGGTAATGAGCTTGCCGTGTTTTTTCGACACTGCACAACAAAATGAAAAAAAAGTCACTTCATTTTAGATTTGGCTCAGTTAGGCAAGGCCAAGCATAACACGTTCTACAGAAGACGTAAGAACTGTGGTAACATTAGCATCAATTATTTACAGAAACAGATTTTCCAAGGTCCAATGCTAAACAGAGGCTTGGCTTTTGTTCTAATTCTTGGCTAGTGCAGAAATAACAGGAGACAGCTGTAATGGAAGAATTTAACACAAAGACACATTTATCTGCAAAGCAGCATCAGGTGGGAGTGTACTGAAGGACTGTCACGGCATATTGGATGGCCGGCAGCACCTGAGAGCTACAATTTTCATCTCTGGAAAAACAAACAAGGCTAAACTTACAAAACGAGTCATCTCATGTACATTGATAAACACAGTATATAACCTACAAGGAGAAATAAATGTTTTGTTACTGGCTCTCATTCTAGTAGTCTTAGGTGCCTCCAGAACAAACGAATGACTAATAATATCTGAACTTGGAGGACGTTTAGCTCTAAGTGCTATAGACTGCCCTTCCAGCACACCTGCAATGTTAATGAACCTCGCTGCAGCTGTGAAGCTACAGTCCATTCCAGGGCATTATTAGTCCCCTCAGTCTTCTCAAGCCTTTGCAAGATAAAAGCATTACTGTCTTCGTTTTATTTAATAGAAAACTAAGGCAGCTGATTTGAAGAGATGCAGCTTATCCCCTCCAGAGTAAATACAAGAAGCCTACAAAGAGACGAGAACGTAGCTCAGGAGCCATCCCTCCAAACCTTCTGCTCCATTTCTCTACACAATGCCGCATGGTCTCTGTGTTATGCCGATGAAGTCAGTCATTCCGTTAAAACCACCCAGTTCCGCTAGGGAGCATAATCCACAGTCGAAGGAAATGGAGAGTAGGGCAGGGCAGAAGTGGGTGACAAATAAACTCATGCAGATTGGGAGGAGAGCCTGAGCACAGGTTTGAATAGGAAGCAGAACAATGCCCTTGAATGTCAACTTTTCTTCCTGAGGCCCACTCTGAAAGCAAAAGGGCTCCGGCCTCCCCAACAAAAGTGCCATTGTATACATGATTTAAAAGCAGTTTAATTTCAACAGAAGAGCTCTATTGAAAAGAACAAATCACTAGGTATAAAAGGCTGTGCTTTGTGAGGAAGCCTTTACAGCTGCAGGAAGTTGTAAAGGCTCCTGCAGCACCGCAAGGCAATACCAGCACTCACTCTGCCCTGCTCCTGTCTCAGATCCCAGAGAGGAAAGACAACCGTATATTACACCTGCATTAAAACCATAAGTACCGTAACCAAATTTCAGCAGAGTAACGCTGTTTGAAACAAAAAAGAAGAGCAATGAAGACCCCTGGTGACAAAGGTGCATCTTCTTCAGCGTCACTACTGCTTGGCAACATGTACAACCTCAAATTCATTGAGCAGCCTTGGAAGTTGGGACTCAGCAAAAGAGAGATTTATGCAGTAACGCTTCATACAGGCAGACAGGGTATTCTTCAACCAGACAACATGAAAAACCTTGTCCCGAGAACAAGGTTATACCATGCTATGCTTCGTGATGTTTTAATCTCTTTAAACAGCTGAGTATTTTTCCTTCTGTTTTATCAAGCATTGATGCAGTCCCTCTATTTATAATAAACCTGATTCCAATGACCTTAACATATTTCTATCCATGTGAGTAGAGTTCTGCTTTTGGATAAAGTCCCTTTTAGCAGCGTGACGCCACACCGATCTGCAGCAGCCAAATACGTCTGAATACCTGAAATCCTAAAATCTCCAACGAAACCCATGTCTGCATTCTCAGCAATCAAACCCAAATCATTTAACAAAACGCAGAAGCATTCAGCATGACAAACTGTGGCTATGGGGGCTTTAATTAAAGGAACGTTTTCAGTTTCACGGGGTTTTAATTACACACAATAAATGAACAGATTGAGCTGACATGCCAAACAAAGTTACGATAGGTTTTGGTTGTATCCATCATCACAGTAAAGTAACGGCTCATTTATCACCTCCTATCAGCCCCGCTCAAGAATAAATGGAGACAGAGTCTCATCCTGACTTGTGTGGAATTTCAAAGGGTTAGTACCCTCCGGCTCCTGTGATAATGCTACTGGAGGTGATAGACCTGAGACAGACGCTTTTACAACAGTCAAATGAACAGACAAATAAAGCAATTGCTAATACGCATGTGTTCATTTGAATCATTTCACAGACTCCGCATACAGTTCTTCATGAAGTATCCTGCTTGACTGAATGAAAAATGAGTCCATCAGATAATGGATTTAAAATGGACAAAAATGCATCCAATTTCAGTACTGCAGAAATTCTACTAACGCTGACCAGGTCAGCAAGTGACTTCTGGGTGTCACCCCAGGTATTAAAAACCAGAAAAGGTGCAATGGATACACTTCCATGATCCAAGGATGTACTCTGCTTGGTATCAATACTTGTTTACATCACTAACCAGAATGGAGACCTGACTTTTCAAAACACAATAAATCTGCTCTGCCTTTAAGCCACTCAGTACAGGTTAAAATAATTGTCTTGTTTTCTGCGTCATTAAGTAGACTCCTACAAACACACTCCCATAGTGCACTAGTGCAACAGCCCAAGACACTGTCAGGTTAAGTAACCAGAAATTGACTTATCAACGGCCTGTTGAAACATTTGCATGCTTCCTTGGTTAAAGACAGTTTCCCGCACCGCTCTTCTCTGAATCACTGCCTACTCTGTATGAGAGTTTCTCAGGCTAAACCAACTTCAGAGTTTTATACCTACGCAAGAATGATTCACTGATAGGAGTTAGGCTTCTCCTGAGTGGGGAAGAAAAGGGAACAGTGAGAAAATCCAAGCAGTCATCTCTTTGCTGACAGGTTACAAAAAAGAACAAAAAAGCAAGCAGGTGTCTGATAGGGATAAGCTATCCTTACAAGCTGTAAGAGCTCAGGAGGCTGTCAGGTATGCTGTCTTTCTACCAATGGCGATAAAGGGTGAAATGCTTTCTATCCTGCTTCCAAGCCCTCTGGCATCATTTGACCCTCAAACCAGCAATGCATCCTAAGAGAGACTTAATTTCTGATGCATTTCGGTTTAGATGAAGCTAGCGCAGCAGTCCCAGTTTCTGGATAAGCACCAATGCCAAGGTTGCTACCAAGAATCCCACAGAATACAGGTTTTCTGCTCCAAAACCCTGGTCCCAAACCTTTGCTGTCCCACTGGTGACAGTACCAGCAACAGCGAGCAGTGCTCTCCAGTTGACAAGTGACAGAGAAATAAATTTGGACGATAAAGCAGCATTACTACCAGACAATTTTACATGGTTGCTACAGTCAGAGATGCTGCTGAATTACCAACTGAAAGGCAAACAAAACTAAACAAAACCCCTAACATTTATCCATATTACTTTCCACCTCAGATTGAACCGCTCTAAAACAAATTGTTTACCAAGAAACGGAGCCTTTCCTAGAAGGAGCAAGGACTAATTTTCCTCAGAAAGGCAGGTTTGGCTAAATATCCTGGCCTGAACAAGCAAAGACAAATTCTCCATCCAGCATAGTGATACTGGCGGGGGGTGGGGATGATATCAAAACCCAAACAAAAAAAACCCACCTGAGGTTGGACTGTTTGTGAAGTTTTGCTGGCACGAATGTGTCAATTAGGAGTGAGGAAAAATATCACAGCTTTAGCTGACATAACTACCCCGGCCAAAGCCTTTATATGGTGGGAAGGGAGGGAAGAAAAAGGAATACTTGTGCCAGGTAGTTTATTGTGGTTTTGGGAAACTGCCATACACTGTACCTCCCCGAGGGAACATTTATCAATCAAACCATGCTGTTGTCGCTACACCACCAAGCTTTTGTAGTATGAGCGAGGCCTGAAATTCCCCTGACATTGATAAAAACTATTAAATAACAATTACTTCATTAAAAGCAGGACTTGTTCACCCTAACGCCACAGACTGAAAAGGCACTTCAGGATATGCTTTATGCAGCTTGCTTACTGGAGAAATGTGAATCAGCCGATTCAAACTAGCTTCGTGGCTGTTGTTCAGCACAATATGCTTTTACTGGGTTACTTTGGGAACCCACTTGCAAGCTCATGAGGATCTCTTAGGGTATGCTGAGGATTCCTGCATCTTCCCCCGACCTGCTGCCCTCACAGGCCATAGTGGCACTCCTGTTGCATCCCTACACCTTTCTGTGGGCTTGCACTGCGAGCTAAGTCACTGCAGCAACCCAGATTAAGAACAATCTGCCGAACTTGATGCTCTTACAGCAGAAGAGCATGAGCAGCTGTGGCAGCCCAAGTGAGGGGGCGGCAGAGCAAAGCACAGGAAACCAGACCTTCTTATGCACAGCTCCCTGCCAAAGCCAACACGCTGCAAAACTATACCCTCAGCCTGCTGGCAAACGAGCTGAATTTTCGCTGAGGCACAACCAAGCCATGGAGCGCCAACTTCTGATCCCTCCTCTGCCTGTACAGATTTGACAGAGATGCAATTACTCTGGATTTACACCCAGAAGATTAGAGCACAGTCCAACAATACCACGTGTCTCAGCCCAAACTGCAGAAGTATCGTGTCTGGGCCATAAAACTCTTCCTGAGACCACTTCTAAAATGTAATATTTAATTACAATTGCCCCAAATGTTGGCAACAAAAGGAAAGGTAGGATGGAAAAGAGCACTGGCTCCTGACTCCTCGGCTTTCAATCATGGCGACCAAACAGGAGAAGCCTTTTAATAAATGCAGCCTTTCTGTGTCCCCAAAATTATTTTGTGGATACATTTTCCTTCCCTTTTCAGTAAGAAAACCCACATGACGCAAAGGCTTCGAGAAGAAAATAGAATAGAGTCAACCTTGCAGCCCTGGACAGCATCTCCCATCTTACACGCCCTGCCTCTTTTCAAAGACCAGGGGAAACAGACAACAGAAAAGCAAACATTAACAGATTTCAAGTCTTGCACATTTACGTGGACAAAAAAGGTAAGTGCTCGCTCAGCGGACATCCAGGCGTAGGGTGACCCAGCAACATATTCTGAACAGGATAATGGCAGCTTCTCATAGGACATCCTCACAAACCCACTGCCTGTCCCCCTGCAAGCTTCTTAGACTTTGCCAAGGGAAAAACAAAGCCATGCTAAACAAATAAAGAACACCTGCTTTACCTCTTGTTGCTATCACCAATATTTTGGTT
This sequence comes from Fregata magnificens, assembly GCA_013389945.1. Lineage (NCBI taxonomy): Eukaryota > Metazoa > Chordata > Aves > Suliformes > Fregatidae > Fregata > Fregata magnificens. The sequence goes on from WAAD01024284.1 coordinate 997,474, forward strand.
TTGAACTCACGCCTAGACAAAATCCTCTTCACAGAGTGTTGACAGCAGCATGTTTTCTAATACAGGGTTAGTGAACTTGGACTCTAAGAGAAAATCTTGGAGGGTGTATGCTGACCCACATTCCCAGCACATGGCCGGGGTGTTTGTTTCTCTTATTATTAACAGTGATTTTACAGGCTACAGAACCCAGCTGTCCCCTGCTGCGAGGAGAACGTGCTGCTGAGGTCAAAAGCAAGAACACGTGCAGCTGCATAGTTTAAAATATGTAAACAAACTGCAATATCCAGTCACAAAATCAAAGATGGAAAAAGGTGCAGGAGTGGCGTAAAAAAAAACACAGCTAGGTATTACAAAACAAAAGCGAAATCCATCCTCTCTGAAGAGAGATTTACAGCAAGTCAACCTAAAATTTTTCCAGGCTATTAGCCCCTCAAGACCCATTCTCCTCTAAAATTAAACTCTACTGCGGGGAGAGAAAGAGCAGCAACAGATTCTTTTGAAGAAAGAGCAGTACCAGGAATCAGGAGATGAGAAGCCAGGTTTGGTTTTGCCACATATTTCCTATGCTCCTGATTCTGCAAACACTCAGGAATACGTTTAAGTGTGTGAGTGGACTGAGTTCAACTGCTTCCCCACACAGCATCAGTTATCCTGGCCCCTCCTTAAAACCTCAGTAAATATTTTTAATATCCACCCCTTCACACTTCAAAAGATATGCTCTGTGGACCCACATCTACTGAAGAGAAATTATACAAAGCCAAGAACTGAGTCACATCTCCCAGTTCTCTGTCATGTTCCTTAGCAACAACTCCTTTCCTCCTGCCACAGCAGATTCTATTTTGGAAGCTAATTTATACAGCCCTAAAAACCCAACCAGAATCTGGAACCACGTACCACCAAGCACCATCCTTTAGTCCTTGAACAGGACGCTGGTTTTGAAGAAGGACCAACCAACACCACATCAATAATTGCACTAATCTCTACACTGGGCTCCCTCATAAAGGATTTTCAGAGAGAGATTTTAAGATTCCAGAGATGTGAGAGTTTAAAAATATCCTTCTATCTCTAATAACCATCACAAATGTGTACTCACTCATTTGCTCTATAAAGAAAAGAAAAATAAAATAAAAATGCTGCGTGCTTTTTGATGTTGCAGAATTTCTCTTGTGCCAGGCTGACATCAGTTAAGGCTGGCCTCTGTGTTATAAGTCGTCATGAAATATGTTAAAGGTGATTAATGTCAGTGTCATTAGATAAAAACCATTAAAATGAACTATGATGACAAGAACCAGCCGAGAATAAGCACATATTTCCAGCTATCACAAGAGCAGCATACGCACAGAGAGTAAAGTAGGTCATTAAAACTGGTAAGTGATGTTGCTCTTCTTATTTACAAAGTCTAGTAATAAGGAAGCTGCACTCACTCTTGGATCTGCTCGGGCTTCTGGAGCCATCCTTTGGGCAGTGTCTGTAAGCAACAGTCTCAACAAAACTGCAACTCTTCCTTGTCCTTGCCAACCTCAGCCTTTGGCTCAAGTTGGAGTACCGGCTTATTTTGGTTAGCACAGGAACATCTGGCACTAGAGATCTACCAGCTTGGCAACTGACTCGGTGCATTTTCATGCCCAGATTATTCAACAACCCCTGTCAGCTTCTGCTGCATTTGGGTCTAATCAGTACTCTTCCAGAGAGAGAAGACTGCAAATTCAAAACCTAACGGCACATCTGACCAGCAGCATCGACTGCTTTCAACTTCATGTATTTGACTGAACGCACACATCTGTAATGATATGTACAAGGATTATCCACAGTTTGAATTGTCTGGAGAAGGTTTCTTTATGTCAATGAGAAAATGTGTATGAGAACCATGAACTATGGACAATGACAAAAACTGTTTCCACGCTCTTCATTGCCAAATTCGTTATTTATAATTGGATAAGAACACAACCCGCAAGGTTAGCTACATGCACATGTCACCTACCCACAGATAGCAAAGTTTGGTACAAAGAAATCTGCGATACCTTCCAGGCCAAAGATATGCCTGATCTTTTCATAGACTCTAAGGCCATACTTGAGCATTAAGATAATATGACCTGACCTCCTGAACAAACAGACCACAGGACATCTCTGAATTAATTCCCTGAAGTACAGCATACCTACCCCGAAGGAAGCAGTATACGGTGAGGAGATATAAATCAGTTAGCTGAAGGCTAACTGAGAAAGGAGAGAGGTTTCAAAGGTACAAGGGCTGACAAGGTCAATTTATTAATTCTATTAACAGGTTTGAACTGTGTCTGGAAAAAAAGGCAGCACTGACTAATACAGTCGTAGTGACAATGCAGCAGGGATGGGCTTTGGTTAGGTAGCACAAGGGCCTCCAGGCCTTGCAACTGGAGGTGAGGAAATAATAATAGATGGGGCTGTAGTTCAAAGGAAACAAGTTATCAGAGGCCAAAACCGGAAAACAAGTGGGAGGTTAAAACAAAACGATTGAGATGAGGGCATTTAGGACACAAGGCAGTAGTGTCAGCAGCTCAGGTGACATGAAAGAGGTCACAAGGCCAGCAGTGGGACTGGGAGACAAAGGGAGCGAACTGGGAAACGTAGAGCTAGAAGAAAAATTGCAAGAGAGATACCTGCAGTATCTTTTTTCTCTTCCTTTCATACTACACGTTGCTAAACCTCTATATGTTTTAGCAGTTTAACGCGGTCCTTTTGCTTATTTTGCTTACCTTGGAGATTAACGATCCTCTGGAAGAATAATGTTCTGACTCAGGTAACTGCACCCCTAGCACAACTAAACATCAGATCTGTCCGTCAGGAAGACAGCTAATCTTTCACCCATGTTCACTTCGGGATACCATGGTCATTTGACCTTGCATGCCCAAGCACACACTACATCAAAATGTACCGCAGCCTTCACGTAACACTGAATTTGCACTAAAGAGAATGTGATACTGTAACTTGACTGTATCTCTAACACTTACACAATTCCTATGGTTTGACAGGAAACCCTATTTTAGAACAATCCTAAAGGCAATGCACTGTGTCCCATGAAAGGTGTTACCAGTTAGAGTCTCCAGTGATGAAAATGCCACACATTCTCTGTTGGTAATTACTTGAGCGGCTAGCTATCCTTACAGATGGAGTTTCTTAATGGCTGAGCCCAACCTCCCTTTAATACAATCTAAACCAAACGTTTATTGTCCTGTCTACAGCAGCCATGGCTTCAGAGAAGTCAAGAACCAACTGTTCTCAACTACTTATTTGAAGGAAAACTGCCTTTGCCCTCCCTTATTCAAACACCAGCTGTATGCTGCATGCAGTATCCTTCCTTGACCAAAAGGCTTCAAAATGGTCTAAATGAAGTTGCAGCACGGCTGCTTGAGCCGCACCCACACTATTTCTACTTCTGCTACAAATGGTAGCAGTGCTGCAGCAGGTTTTCCAAAAACTTGACAGTAACCCAAGCCAACCCTGAATAACATCAAGTACTTTGGACACATGCACGCAGCCCAGGGCTTTCACCAGTCATTCAAACACAAATAACGCTTCAGCCCAATCCTGACATGAGCTAAACCAGGATAACCGGAGTGACTGCGGCAGTCAAGTTACTCCAGTTTTGCATGGCAGCACGCTCCAGCTTGGGTGGTGGGAGGAGGCAAGCAATGAGGAAAGATCTGACATGAATCAACAAACAACGAAAGTTGAATAATTAGGAGTTCGGCAGATGGAGCCCAATCCTGGAGCGAGAGGGTGTTTGCTCTTATGCAAGGCCTTGCGAAGCCACTGGGAAGGAACCTTTTTGTTCCATCAGGAAGGGACGTGAGCAATCCATCTGGAATAAGGAGGAGACTCAGGTCAGAGCACACTACCTCCCTTTTCTTAAGCCACACGGCACAGCCGTTACTTCAATCCTCGGCATACAGACTCTTCTGAAGTATGCGGTACTCCCAGTAAGACAAGCAACATTGCTGCTGCTCTCCCAATCCCTTCACAAAAGATGCCTATCTCCATTTTCACTAGCCAGAGGGCACCTGTTTACAGCCCAGACCAGCTACTTTCAAATTGCAGTGACTTACTCTTCCAAGATTGATATCGTTCTGGTTCTTTTTCTGTTTACAACCCTGACCTTCTAAACTGTTTATACTTCAGCTGTTAACACCTGCTTTAAGCCCTGAGATGATTTTGCCTTTGGAAGCAAAATTCACATTCACCTGGAGTGGAAACAATATTGAAGACAAGGGACGTGAGCCTCATTCGCATTACAGTCACTTTATACAGCACTGGCAGGATACAATAATAGCTTTAAGGAGGATGAAAATGACATCTTCCCATACCTCCTCCTTACGCAGCTAAAGAAGTGTAGAAAAGCTTTACTGAAAATGAAAATTGAGCCCAATACGTTTGGGGATTTGCGATGAACTAAATCTGCCTTCTAAGACTTAGGAATGCAGATATTGCATTGTTTGCCTGCTTTATTCTTTTCCTTTATCTTACCAGCCCAGAGCTTTGATTTCCAACGAGAGTCTTTTATCATGCCTGTGTGGTGCCCAGAACAAAGGAGGCTGGGGAGGAATGGAAAGGGAAGGCCTCCTGTCTTCTCTGTCATAAATAATAAGATCCTGCAGGGCATTTAGTCCTTAAAATGGACTATAGCTTCTAGGAGGTTTTCTGAACAAATATGAACAGACGAGCCATGGCTACTTGCAAAGCGTCTACTATCATCACGGTAACTACTCGCCCTGGGAATTTTATTTTTCAGAGTGTGCATTCACTGCCCTGGGGCTCCAGCAAACAAAGGACTAGCATTTTTAAACAGGAAGCCCCCTTCTCCTGAACAACAGCATCAATAATATTAATGCTTAGGAATGCATTCTATGTCCTCCGAGTGCCAGTCTGGGGAGGGAGGGAAAACAAAAAGATAAAGTGATATGCAAAAATCTATTGAAATTCAAATTCTAGACGTTCCCATCTGTCAGCTGCCTCTTTGGGAGCTAGGTATAAACTCTGAGCAGGAAGCACTGATCTTGCATCTCTGCAACCCCAAGGACCGCTCGGGCATACTTGACTGCGTGGGAGGGGGCCTGCAAGCTGAAATTCCTTCTCCCCTGGGATTTGGGTGGGAATCCTCACATAAATCACGCTAGGCATGGAAGAGGCCCTTTAAGAGCTCTGGCTTGCTACACACCCATGACCCTAGACTAAGTCCAATAAAACAGTTTACAACTACGGACCTAGCGAGTAGAAAGGTGCAATAGAAACCTGAAGTCAGAGATTAGTAAAAGGGAAACAGAAGCAAAACAACCAGCAAGCAGGGTGGGGAGGTGGGGGAAAGTATGTGGTGTTAATCAGTCTTGAGTTGGCAAGAGAAGCCAACCACCAAGCCAGGCAACCTGCCCAAGGGCACAGATCCCTGAGGATCTTCTCTCACAGCAGAAACAAACGGTTCCACAACCAGCAGCCAGGGTGTCAGATGAGGGCGTCATTGGAAATTATTGAGTATCAGGTATTTTTTCATCTGCCTAAAAATGTGATCCCAGGCTACCCCTCCACAGCAGGTCATTTGAGAATCTCGGTTGCATTGCCCCTGTATAAGATCAGTTCTGCTCCAGGCACCATGTCCCGTGCCATGCACATCCGTGGGCAGGGCACCTTACAGCACAGCCTGGCACACCTGTGCCCAGCTGGGGGGTCTTTAACTCCACTATGTGCCAAGCCACCTCTTTCCTCATGCAACATTGCCAGAAAAGAAAAAAAAATCTTAATTCAAAGACATTAATTCTCCAAAACCGCAAATCAAATAGCTGGCAAGTTACTAAGCAACAAGTGGGCTCAGGAACCTAAAAATACTCTGCAAGTCTTACATAAGAAAGATGCTAATGCGATGGGGAAAAAAAACAGAAGAGAGCTCTCTTACCTTCCTCGCCTCGTCGCAGGCCAGAAAACCTCTCGGGCGGCTGTCCCCGACCACGTCCCCAAGCCCAAGAACGAAGCCCGGGGGTCTCTGGCTCAGCTCTGCCCGCCCCTGCCCGAGGAGGGGATTAGCCGCAGGCGGAGCGGGCGCCGGCAGCGCGGCTCGGCCCGGGAGGTGGGCGGTGGGTGCACACCGCCTCTGCGGCTCCTGCCAGGCCCCT